>JAINUG010000020.1:6759545-6929545 GCA_029706075.1 Aldrovandia affinis | reverse complement strand
GAGAGAGAGTGGAGTGGAGAGGGAGGAGAAAATAAATGCTTTTTTAAAGTTACAATCCAAGAATTGGGGATGAAAGGAGACTTGCGAGAAGAGTGAAGGACTGGAGTGAGGAAGGGAGGGAGGAGAATGAGAGAAGAAAACAAGGGAGGAGAACATGGGTGGGGGAGTGGAATGTGGAAACGGTTTGAATCGGAATTAAACTGCCCCAGGGAATTCTGGGAGTGGCATCACTGTCGGATGCAACGCCCACCCCCCCTCCAAAAGCCAAACAGGATAGAAGAGAAAAGGAGGGGGCCAAACCTGGAGGAGGACGTCCGGGAATGTGACCGCTTAAGGAGCAGGGCTGTGAAACGCAAAGCAAACAAGCCTCCCAAATGCAGAAAAACCACTGAACCCTGAAGCGTCAACATCCAAGGCACCCCCAACTCCCCACCCCCACCTCCCCCCCCCCCCTCACAGAGAAACGCCTGCTGAGAAACGGCTTTCACCCTAAACAACACGGAGTGGATCAGCCTCAGCAGCCTGTACAATGAGGGGGGGGGGGGTGGATAGAAGGCACTTTGCTCCTCACTTCCTGTCTTTGCTCCACCCTCCTGTGCCCCTGTCCGCCCACAGACAGTCCGCTCAAACGCAGGCCAGATGGTCGGGAGCAGGTTGCCAGATGGGCCCAGCGGGCAGGCGGAAACTGCCGGCTCCACAGAGCCAAAATGAAAGCCTTTCACCATCTCCACGGAGACGGAGGCTTTCTGTAGGTGTTTGGGGAAGTGGGTGGGGTTGGGGAGGAGTACTTCTCCTGCAATTGAGGCATCTGCCCCCGAAAAGGGATTTAAGAAACAACGAAACATTGACTGACGTATACATCAATCTGTCAATCCACAGGAAGTGTCTCCATGTCACTCATCAGATTCATCGACATAGCCTATGTGTGTGTGTTAAACCTGGGTCAAACCCAGACCAGACCTGGATCAAACCCAGACCAGACTTGGGTCAAACCCAGGCCCAGACATGGGCCAAATATGTGTTTGAAAGTCTTTAGATGATGAGATTTCGATTTTCTAAATGCTCCCGCAGGTCCCTGAGAATTTTCGACGAAACCACATGACTGATCAAACCGTATGAAATCATCTGAAAGAGGAACTTTGTTCTGAATATTGGTGAAAATAGTCATGGTAATCTGCAGGAATCTCACCGATGTCTAAATCAATTTGTGATTTGGAGAATTTTACAAAGCATTTGGCACAAGACGCTTTACAGCAGACCCCAGCCTGAACCCCAACAAAGGCTAGCCAAGTGGCAAGGAAAAACTCCCCAGGTGGAACAAATAGGAAGAATCCTCAGGAGGGACCAGACCCAAGAGGGGGAGCCCATCCTCCTCTGGCCAGACCAGGGTCTGGGTTTGTAATGACCAACAGCGGTCAATGAGTCCATGTGTAAAACAATTTGGGACTCGATTAAGTTCAAGGCAGCTGGAGGTGGCGTTTCTAGGGTGGGTTGGCAGGCTGGGACAGATGGACAACGGGTTGATGGGTTTTTAGCTTGGGTAAAATATAAAGCTGGAACAAGTATTTATTTAGTTATTTGACCCAGGTCTGGCTCGAGTCCCAGGTTCGACCCAGGTCTGGTTAAAACAAGCCACACGCACACTCACATAACGACCATGTGACCATGCTGCAGGTGCAGCTGTACATTGCATCATGTTGCCATGGGTGACTGAGCACTGTGCCACACCCCCTGGTCCATCACATGCACCCCCCCGCCCCCAGAATGAGTACCCCCAACTCAAAAGGTGGTTTGGCTGGTATTGTGGTTTTATACAGGAAACCATATTTGAAATGACACTGTGAAAGCGCTGTGAAATCTGTCAGAGATAAAGTGATTGCAGGTGCAGGAGTGTGAGGTACACACACGGTTTGACCTGTGCTCTGTAAAGACTATAAGCAGCTGTATCAGTGTGAGGTACACACACAGTTTGGCCTGTGCAGCTGCTTCAGTGACTGCCGAATTGTTTATTGTGTTTTACTCCCTGGACAACCTCAGGGCCCTGTTATACTTGGGACAGCAGCAATTACCCTGTGGCCCTGGGGCGTAACAGAGGAGAGGGGAGAAGGGGGTAACAGGGAGGAGGGGGAGGTGTGTCAGATTTGAGGGGGGGGAGGTAGTAGAAATGATTCAGCCAGCGGCTCCCCCCCCCAGAGCTGAGACTGCAGATCAGGAGGTACTGGCGGCTCATGCCACACAGCCAAACCCTTTTCTTCTCTTGTCAGGGCGAAACGGGAAAGGCAAGATGGTGCGTTGGCATTTTGAAGGGTGGGGAGGGAGGGGGGGGGGACAGATCAAGACTGTCTGTAATCCCCCACCCCAATTTATATTTAACCCACCATGTTCTTCGGACAGTCTTAAAAAACTGTTAGCAACCCCCCACACCCAATTTGAACATTTCATTTAAATGACCCTTGGCCCCTGAACACACAAGGCCCCCCAATTCCTCACACACGTTTCACACACGTCCAGCTTGTGCTACACGTATTCCAGTTGAGCGGTTTCAACACTGGACTGAGACATGGACTCTTCATCAGTCTCCTAAGAGGATATTCAGGTGAGCTCACCAACACGGATTAGCATAGTTCCCACAAATACACAAAATGACAATACGATTCACCACAAGAGGCCATACTGACAGACACACGGGGTCTCTTCACCACAACATGAGTGAAACCGAGCACGACCTCTCTGTGCGGCTGTCTAATATTAAAACAACACAATAAGTTATGAATTACCAATACATTAATAAACGTATGTTTGTGTGGCTACTGTCCAACTCACTTCCCTCACTATTAAACATGTAGAGAGAGAGAGGGGAGGAGTGAGAGAGAGAGTGAGGGAGAGAGAGAGAGTGTGAGAGAGAGAAAGAGGAGGGATAAACATCCTGAAATGGTAGATTGCAGTATTACTGTGAAAGGCTTGTGAGACACTACCACTGAACAACAATTATGTGTGACCAAACATACACACACACTCGCACACACACACACACACACACACACACACACAGTCCTACCTGGAGCGTCCTGGCCATCGTAGTCCTCGGAGGCCAGTGGAGGGTGCGGCTCAGCGTCGCCCTCTGGCTGTGGTGTGATGTGGCGCACCGTGTGCTTGTTTTTGCGGTTCTTGCGCCGACTGGACCCAGAGGGGGGCTGCCACGCCGCTCCTGCACCCCTCCGCCCGCCCAGGGAGTCCGGCGGGGGGGGAGAGGTGGGATCTTCTCTCACGGGAGCGGGGCCAAATTCGTCCTCCCGCCCGTAGGGTCCCCCACATCCCTCGGGGCCGCTGGCGATCGCCGAGTCGCCGGAGGAGTCGGCGGGGCTGCTCCGCCGTGCCGGCCAGGGCGAGGAGCTGCGAGCGGAGACCAGGGACGCCAGCGCCTCCGAGGCCCCGCCCTCCGTCTCATGGGCGGCGCCGGAGCGCACGCTGATGTCCAGCGCGGCCTTGATGAAGCCGTGGCAGGCCTGCACGATGTCGCTCATCTGCAGGTAGCTGGCGGCCGACATCACCTCGATCACGTTCTCGCCCGTGAGCGCCAGCCGGGCCGAGTACACAAAGTCCAGGATGACGCGGAAGCCCATCGCCGTGACGATGTCCAGGCGCGTGACGGTGGCGTGGGGCTCGCTGCCCCCCCCTTTGCGGGCCTGGCAGTACAGGGTCTTGAAGTAGCGGCTGCTGGCCAGCAGGACGTTCTTGTGCGCCTTGAAGACCTCTCCCTCCACGATGATGCAGGCATCGCACAGGACCCCGTGCCGTCGCTGCTCGTCCAGTTCCCCAAGGAGCAGCCGGTAGTGAGACACCATCTCCATCGCCTCCTTCCCGTCCTTTATCCGACCCCTCAACAGAGTCCTGACAACGCACACAACACACAACCAATTAAGAAGAACCAGGGGACCCCAGCAGACCCTGTGGCCCTCCAGGACCAGGATTGGGGTATGGTCTAGAGCAGGGGTGCCCAAGTTCGGTCCTGGAGAGCTACTGGGTGTGCAGGCTTTTGTTCCAGCCCTTCACTAACACACCTGATTCCACTAATCAACTGCTCGTCAAGGCAATGAATGTTCAAAAGGCTTCCTCATGTCATTCTCCAGCTCTGGAATATCAACAAACCTTCACCTGCACAGCACAGCACAGCATACGAGAGCCGAAACACTTCTCTGCTGTTACTGGTGGCTCTCACAATCCATTTAAAAATAGTCATAAAGGTAAGTAATAACCGCCGGATCGGGCCTGCTGGCCTCATGTTCGCTTCCAGTACTGAATAGTGAGCCAGGTAGACAGGTTTGGTTGGGTGCCAGACCCTTGAAGACTGTAATTAAATATGTCTGCTGCAAGCAACTGCAATACTTTTGTTTCAATGCTTCAGGTGTCCTTCAACACATTAGTCATTCAACAGGATGTAACCCCAAACGATTCAAGATAAATGGCTGTACAGTTGGATCTTTGCAATCCGTATATACCCGTTTACGGCGGCTGCACGCGACGGCTCCCTCAGTGACACAGTGCCATTCGCTCCGGGGCTGGCACGCTTCAGACCGCATTTATGAAAGCAATTCTCAACTCGATGGCTTTGTGAGATCAAATGAATCCGCTGCCTCTTCCCATGACGGCTTGGACAGGCGCGCCGTTCTTGAACAACGCGAAGCAACGAGTGATTACTTTCACTAGTAGCCTTTTACAAAAAGGTAAGCCAACCCTCCCCCGAAGAATAATCTGGTTTGACACATTGAACTAATTCTATTATGCATTTTTATCATGCGCTGAAGCCCGGAAAGGAGGTTTGGGCCCATATGTACAAAGATTCTAAGAGTAGGAGTGCTGATCTAGGATCAGGTTTCCCCTGTCCATATCCTAATCATATCCATTACGAGCTAAAAGGCTAAACTGATCCTAGATCAGCACTCCTACTCTTAGAATCTTTGTACATACGGACCCAGGAGTCGATAGCGTCTAAAATTATGTCCACGGTGTTTCACAGACTTTTCTCTCAGCTGATGTCATAGCTGCAGTCATTGAAGCAGCACTGTGCAACATGAGGCATGTTGTTCATACCGTCAACCTTTATTTAACCTGTCACTCAATCAGTCAATCGATCATTCACTCAATTGATCAATCAATCAAATGCATGGTGCACTTTATAGCAAAGGTGCCACACAAGGCATTACAATAAAGTATCTATCTATCTATCAATCTGTCTGTCTGTCTATCTATTTATCTATGTACAGATCATGAGCATAAAATTGTGAATAGGTGCTTCAGATCCTCAACTTCATAGCTTTAATGTGAAACCCGAATTCCCTAGACACCCCCCTACACATTCTTTTAAACATCCATTTTACTGTGTGCTGTACTTCAGAAGTTGCAGGTTCGACTCCCATGTGTGGCACTGCTGAATTGTTTCAGTAAATATCCGAATATATAAACGGATCATGTGTAAAAATAAAAAGGTGCAAGCTTTGTAAGTGGCTCTGGATGAGAGCATCTGCATCTGCAGCCTTACCCATTAGAAAAGAGGGAAAAGACCTGGAAATAGAAAGATGATGCAACAAACTGAAACAATGCAAAGAAAGGGCGCTCGAGTCCCACTGTGCAGTGGGATGTAAAAAACGGACGCTGATCAGATTTTTTGAGACGGAACTGTGCAGATAAGATGCAGGAGGCCACGATGGGGAGACCTCGGGGTGACCTCCCTGAACCCTGCGTTCCATTCATCTGGGTTTTCCTTTTTCTCCCGTCCTTCTGCCCCCGGGGCCCAAGCCTCTACTGGCCCTCCCGAAACCCAGACCTCCCATCTCACTCATCCTACTGCGTAAATACACACTGCATTTACACATGTACGTCCTACTGCATAAATACACACTGCATTTACACACATACGTCCTACTGCATAAATACACACTCCAAGCTCCTTGTTGCTCATGGTGGATTCTTTACTTTAAAATGCACTACCCAGCAGTTCCTCCAGGAACAGCTGATTGTATTCTAAATTAATCAAAATCACTGCAGTTGAACACAAGTAGAGGCCAATTAGCTTGGTGAGTGATGTAGAAGGCGATTGGTCACCCCTGAGTAAGTTTACAATTGATATGATAAGCGGGGTGTAGACTTATCAATTCAAGTTATTCTAGTTTTTTTATTTTTTATTAATGTTCAGAAATCTTGAGAATTTTTTTTCACTTGGAAGTTGTAGAGTAAAATGTGGAAATAAATGTGGAAAAAGTCTGATTTAATGTAAAAATGTTTGGCTGTAAGGCAACAAAAGGTGACATTTTTGAGACGGGGTGTAAACTTTAAAGGGGCATTGTATACGATATAAATACTTACTACACCTATAATAAGTTCTATCAGTGGAAGAAGAGGGCACAGTGGAACAGCTTGATGTTGAAGTATACCAATATATACACCGATCAGCCACCGATTAAAACCACCTGCCTAATATTGTGTAGGTCCCGCTCGTGCCACCAAAACAGCTCTGACCCACCGAGGCATGGACTCCACAAGACCTCTGAAGGTGTCCTGTGGTATCTGGCGCCAAGACGTCAGCAGGAGATCCTTTAAGTCCTGTAAGTTGCGAGGTGATGCCTCCATGGATCGGACTTGTTGGTCCAGCACATCCCACAGATGCTCGATCGGATTGAGATCTGGGGGAATTTGGAGGCTAAGTTCAACACCTTGAACTCTTTGTCATGTTCCTCAAACCATTCCTGAACAATTTTTGCAGTGTGGCAGGGCGCATTATCCTGCTGAATGAGGCCACTGCCATCAGGGAATACCGTTGCCATGAAGGGGTGTACTTGGTCTGCAACAATGTTTTGGTAGGTGGAACGTGTCAAAGTAACATCCACATGAATGCCAGGACCCAAGGTTTCCCAGCAGAACATTGCCCAGAGCATCACACTGCCTCCAACGGCTTGCCTTCTTCCCATAGTGCATCCTGGTGCCATCTCTTCCCCAGGTAAATGACGCACATGCACCCAGCCATCCACATGATGTAAAAGAAAACTTGATTCATCAGACCAGCCCACCTTCTTCCATTGCTCCATGGTCCAGTTCTGACACTCACGTGCCCATTGTAGGCGCTTTTGGCGGTGGACAGGGGTCAGCATGGGCACTCTGACCGGTCTGCGGCTACGCAGCCCCATACGCAGCAAGCTGCGATGCACTGTGTTCTGACACCTTTCTATCATAGCCAGCATTAACTTTTTCAGCAATTTGTGCCTCTTCTGTGGGATCGGAGCAGACGGGCTAGCCTTCGCTCCCCACGTACATCAATGAGCCTTGGGCCCATGACCCTGTCGCCGGTTCACCGGTTGTCCTTCCTTGGGCCACTTTTGGTAGGTAATAACCACCACAAGACCTGCCGTTTCGGAGATGCTCTGACCCAGTCGTCTAGCCATCACAATTTGGCCGCTCAGATCCTTACGCTGAGCCCATTTTTCAAGAACTGACCGTTCACTTGCTGACTAATATATCCCACCCCTTGACAGGTGCCATTGTAACAAGATGATCAATGTTATTCACTTCACCTGTCAGTGATTTTAATGTTGTGGCTGATCGGTGTATATATATACTACCAGTCAAAAGTTTTAGAACACCTCAATTTTTCCAGTTTTTTTTTACATTTATGCAGTTTAATTTTTCAATGTACTCTGAAATTAAAGCATAGAACAAATAAACAATTCGAGATAAAAAATAAATCATAGAATCGTTTTGTTTAACAGAATTTAATCTAAATTTTTGACTCATCAAAGTAGCCACCTTTTGCAGATATAACAGCTGAACACACTCCTGGCATTCTTTCTACAAAGGAAATCAAATATAAGTTCTTCCCAACACTGTTGCAAAAGTTCCCACAAATGTGTTGCACTTGCAAGTTGCTTTTCTTTCACCCTTCTGTCCAGTTCATCCTAAACCAGCTCGATGGGGTTTAAGTCTGGAGACTGTGCTGGCCATTCCATGATTTGAAGCCTACCATCTTGTTCTTTTCTTCTAAGGTATTTCTGACATAGCCTGGGTCATTATCTTGCTGTGGCGGTGGGGCGTGTCACAGATGGCGACACCTCTGTAGGAGAACGGCTAGTGGTTGCTGTCTCTATGATGTGAGATCAACATGTCACCATGGCTACAATGGCCAGCGCACATTGCCCTGGTTATAAACAACACCCAGTGCACCTCACCGTGGTTACATACAACACCCCGCACACATCACTGTGGTTACATTAAACACTAGGAGTGTAACGGTACACGTATTCGTACCGAACCGTTCGGTACAGGACTTTCGGTTCAGTATGCACTGTGAACCGAACGAATGCAATCTTGCATTAACCATTAACACACATGCAGAACTTTTTTTGTGTGTGGTTGCAGCAGTATTGATGGACATTTTTTTTTTTTTAAGAAAGAAAGATGTGTGCCTTAATTTATTTATAAACTATGGCCAATTAGCCACTGTTTACAAAGCAATTTTATGTTTAGCATTTCTTTTTTCCCCCGCTGTACTGAAAACGTAATGAACCGTGATATTTGTTCTATAGTTCTATCGTTCTGTAGCTCAGTTGGTAGAGCATGGCAGTGGCAATGCAAAGGTTGTGGGTTCGATCCCACGGGACTACATGTCCGTCGTTCGGATGGGACGGTAAAAACCGAGGTCTTGACTCTCTGTGGTCATAAAAGATCCCATGGCACTTCTCGAAAAAGAGTAGGGTGTTAACCCGGTGTCCTGGCCAAATTCCCAACCCAGACAATATATATATACAATTAATTCCCTCCCTCCTCGCCTCTTCACTGTGTATCTGATGTGTGGTGAGTTTGTACTGGCCCCCTATGGCTGCCGTCGCGTTCACCCAGGTGGGTGCTGCACATTGGTGGTGGTTGAGGTGAGTTGCTCCTATCATTGTAAAGTGCTTTGGGTTCCTTGAAAAAGCGCTATATAAATCCAATGATCAATTCAATTCAATTCAATATTTGTGTATTGTTACACCCCTATTGAACACCCAGCACACATCACCGTGGTTACATACAACACCCAGCACATGGCCAAAGACAGACGCACCCAATGGGACTGATACCTAGGGGTGCAATCCGTGAGCATGGAAACACAAGCAAACAACTCTGGTCCTGGAGAGCCAGGCGGGCCCCAACCCTGGCCCTGGAGAGACACAGGGGCCCCAAACCTGGCCCTGGAGAGCCACAGGGTCTGCTGCTGGTTTTGGTTTTCACTTTAAAAGTCAGCAACCAATTCAGAACCAGTAAACCAGGTGAGGTGAGTTAACTGTATCATCAACTGCTTTAATCGATTAATAAAGTGCTGAGAAAAAATGAAAGCCAGCACACCCTGCGGCCCTCCAGGACCAGGGCTTTCAATGCTGGTTGATACTTTAACAGAGAACAATGCTAGCTGCCATGAGATTTGGACAAGGAATTCAACTCTTAAGGCCTGAATATACTTCACTTAAGCACGCATACACGTACCCAACGCGAGCGGCATTGTTCATGTACTCCACTGCGTACTTTACGTCTGTCTGGATGTTTAAAAGCCATATCCACTGGGTGGCAGAGAAATCGTGTAGGTAACTACTGCTGGTTTGCCCATTTATTTACCATGAGGATTGGATGGCAGACACAGATACGCTTTATTAACATACGTTACAAATGTGGTTTAGCTGCTAACTTGAATGACCACACATGCTAACTAGTTAGCTTGTTATAAACGTCAGTGTTTTAGCTGGGTAGATAGATAGCCACAATTAATGTTGGTATTGTTGCCCGCATACACGTAACGTTAATTCTCGAGGACGTGCACAAGCTCCGCAACAAACGTCCACAGAATACGCGTGGTGGCTATTTTACGTACGCGTATTAAAAGTGAAGTATATTTAAGTCTTTACATTACGATTGTTTCTCTACTGATGTGACAATATTGGAGAAGTAGAGGGGAGAGTTGGGGGGTTGCAGATAACGCATGTGTGCTTCTTTACACCTCTTTGCAAAACAAACAAAAAAGAGCAAAAGAGAAGACCGGGAGGAGGAAGACGTTCACAGGAAAATAAGAGGCTATATTTACACACAAGAGAAGGACTGACTGCTCAAGGAGCCTGCAGCACAGACAGACAGACAGATAGAAAGGGAGAGATACAGGCAGACAGATGGCAATAACAATTAAATGTATAATTAAAATAATAAAATAATAGAACTGACAGATAATTACGATGGCGATTAGTAATTAAGAGGAGAGGGTGGGTTCCTTCGGCCACTTCTGTTCCCCATTGGAGGGAGTCATTTATCCTTTAGTCATAATAATATAATATATGCCATTTAGCAGACGCTTTTATCCAAAGCGACTTACAGTAGTGAATGCATACATTTTTCAGTATATGTGGTCCCAGTGGGAATTGAACCCATAACCTAAGCGTTGCCAACACCCCATGCCCTACCAACTGAGCCACACAGAACCACAAAAGCCATCATGGCGGAGACGTCAGAATTGTATAAATGTAAAAACTTAACCGCCTGATTTGTTGAACACTGCTAACTTCCCTGTTAAAAATGATCATGAACCAAAATTAAAATTCACAGGAAATAACAGGAATGTTTTGTCAGTCAATGACTGTCTGAAGTCTGGAACCCATAGACATCACCAGACGGTGGGTTTCTTCCCTGGTGATGCTCTGTCTTCAGTTCCTGCTTGTTCTTGGGGAGCTTTGCCTTCAGCAAGTGAAATGCATGCTCAATTGGATTCAGGTCAGGTGATTGCTCGGCCATTGCAGAACATTCCACTTCTTTGCCTTAAAAAAGTATTGGGTTGCTTTCGCAGTATGCTTTGGGTCATTGTCCATCTGCTCTGTGAAGCGCCGTCCAATGAGTTTTTAAGCATTTGGCTGAATCGGAGCAGATAATATAGCCCTATACACTTCAGAATTCATTCTGCTGCTTTTGTCAGCAGTCACATCATCAATAAATACAAGGGAACCAGTTCCATTGGCAACCATACATGCCCACACTATAACACTACCTCCACCATGCTTCATAGATGAGGTGGTATGCTTCGGATCATGAGCAGTTCCTTCCCTTCTCCATACTCTTCTCTTCCCATCATTCTGGTACAAGTTGATCTTTGTCTCATCTGTCCATAGGATGTTGTTCCATAAATGTACAGGCTTTTTTAGATGTTTTTTTTTTTAGATGTCTAATCTGGTCTTCCTGTTTTTGAGGTTTACCAATGGTTTGCATCTTGTGGTAAACCCTCCGTATTTACTCTGGTGAAGTCTCTCTTGATTGTTGACTTTGACACAGATACGCCTACCTTCTGGAGGGTGTTCTTGATCTGTCCAACTGTTGTGAAGGGGTTTTTCTTCAACAGGGAAATAATTATTTTGTCATCCACCACAGTTGTTTTCCGTGGTCTTCGGGCCTTTTGGTGTTCCTGAGCTCACCAGTGTGCTCTTTCTTTTTAAGAATGTACAAAATAGTTGATTTGGCCACACCGAATGTTTTTGCTATCGCTCTGATGGGTTTGTTTAGATTTTTCAGCCTAATGATGGCTTGCTTCACTGGCAGTGACAGCTCTTTGGACTTCATAATGAGAGTTAACAGCAACAGATTCCAAATGCAAATGCCACACTTGAAATCAACTCTAATAAACTCTAGACCTTTTATCTACTTACTTGTAAATGAAATAATGAGGAAATAACACACACCTGGCTATGGAACAGCTGAGCAGCCAATTGTCCAATTACTTTTGGTCCCTTAAAAAGGGGGGGACCACGTATAAAAAGTGCTGTAATTCCTACACCGTTCACCCGATTTGGATGTAAATACCCTCAAATCAAATCTGAAAGTCTGCACTTTGAGCTCATATTCATTATTTAATTTAAACTCCAATATGGTGTGGTAGACAGCTAAAATAACAATAACTTTGTCAATGTCCAAATATTTATGAACCTGACTGTATATTGTATATCTCCATTTGCAGCACATTCCTGCTTCCCCACTCTACCAGAAGACCAGCAGACTCTTCCCTCTGCCCTCCTCCCTGTCGGATAATTCCATGCTGTCAGAAGTCCAAGTGACTCCATTAAAATGGAAATGTCTGTGTTGCAAGACATCAAGTATTGCATCAAATAGAAATGCCTACAGCAAAGAAGAGGTTATGTCAGTTACATGTCTTTTGAATAAAAGCTCATGGACATAATATGCTGGGTTTATCTGCTAAATGATATGTTGTTTATACAAATATAAAGACAGTGAGTGCCGTTTTAAAAGGGGGGGGGTTGCTTGGGTGGTTGCTTCACCAAAGATTTTGGTCACCAGCCACCACTGATGTATATATTAAAAACCCTGCATGCTAAACCTCATTGCCAGTTAATGGCGCTTAAAGCATAGGTGAAGGGATTAATGAGTGTGTTTTACACTCCAGAGAACAGTATGCAACAGAAATCACACATGATTTATTTTACACAAACACACTTACCCAGTCACCAGGGTGGTGCTCTGAGTCATTCCGCATGGCTCAGCCAGTACAGGTACAAGTGTGGCCTGGCATAATCATACTCATAATAACCTCATTCCTGTCGTACTGTATGTGGCCTGTAGGGTGTAGAATAGTCACTTGCTCTCTCCTGTAGTACTGTGTGTGACCTGTAGGGTGTAACATAGTCACTGTCTCTCCTGTAGTACTGTGTGTGGCCTGTAGGGTGTAAAATAGTCACTGTCTCTCCTGTAGTACTGTGTGTGGCCTGTAGGGTGTAAAATAGTCACTGGCTCTCCTGTAGTACTGTGTGTGTCCTGTTGGGTGTAAAATAGTCACTGGCTCTCCTGTAGTACTGTGTGTGACCTGTATGGTGTAAAATAGTCACTGGCTCTCCTGTAGTACTGTGTGTGTCCTGTTGGGTGTAAAATAGTCACTGGCTCTCCTGTAGTACTGTGTGTGACCTGTATGGTGTAAAATAGTTACTGTCTCTCCTGTAGTACTGTGTGTGGCCTGTAGGGTGTAAAATATTCCCTGGCTCTCCTGTAGTACTGTGTGTGACCTGTAGGGTGTGAAATAGTCGCTGGCTCTCCTGTAGTACTGTATGTGACCTGTAGGGTGTAAAATAGTCACTGGCTCTCCTGTAGTACTGTGTGTGGCCTGTAAGGTGTAAAATAGTCCCTGGCTCTCTCCTGTAGTACTGTGTGTGGCCTGTAGGATGTAAAAGAGTCAATGTCTCTCCTGTAGAGCACAGTGGTGACAGGACACACAACACATTTGGGAGAAAAAGATGTGCTAAATAAAAACAAGATTACTGGGTCTCCGTGGTAATATGTGCCAGGCGTGTAAATCAAACAGACAGGAGGTGCCAATCTGGGAGACATAACGAGGAAGGGGGGAGCGAGACGGCCTGGGGGGGTCAGATAGTCCCACTGCATCTTACTTGCGCTTTGAAATGGAAAGAACTCCTTTCACACCTGACAAACCCATATCTCATTTTCATTGGGCTATCTCCTTTTCTCTTTCTTTTTTTCTTTCTGTTTTTGAAAAAAAAACCTTCACAAAGGGTGGTTGGAGAGGGGGGGAAATAGGTGGACAGAAGGAGAGAGAGAGAGAGAGAGAGAGAGAGTGTGAGACACAAGAAGAAATAGTGTGGAGGAGAGAGAGACAGAGAGAGTGTGGGAGAGAGGGAGACAGAGAGAGTGTGTGGGAGAGAGAAGGAGAGAGATTGTGGGGAGGGGGAGAGAGAGAGCCCATTCTCTGTGAGAAGGAGTCTTGAGTTTTACAGATAAGACCAAGCAGTGGAGGGCTGCCTGCTTCTGGTCTGGTCTAATATACTCAAGCCCTGCTTTAATGCTCAGGAATCCTATTAATGTGCAGTTATGTGTGTATATGAGCGTGTGTTTGTGTGCGTGTGTATATATATGTGTGTGTGTGTGTGTGTGTGTGTGTGTGTGTGTGTGTGTGTGTGTGTGTGTGTTTGAGTGTGTGTGTGTGTTTGTGTGTGTGTGTGTGTGTGTGTGTGTGTGTGTGTGCATGTGTGTGTATGTACAGTGCCCTCCAGAATTATTGGCACCCTTGGTGAAGATGAGCAAAAAAGGCTATGAAAAAATATACAAATATATACATACTCACACACACGCATACACACACATGCACACACACACTCACACCCACACCCACACATACACAAACACATACACGCACACACACTCACACACAGCCCATGGAAAGTGCATCACAGGCCACAGAGGTGTTTAAAGAACCAGGGCCACACCTGTACACACCTGTGAGGAAGCTGTCCCGGTTGGAGGTACCCAGAGCCCCCCACCCCGCCCTCATCCCTCCCGTCCCACACAGACAATCTTGTAGCTGAATACAACCCCCCACCCCCCCAATCACCAAGTTTTTATATAACACTTCAGCACCATCTGTATGTACTAAAAAGACACACTTTCTTTAAAATATTCAAACATTAACACGAATACGATATGGAACAGCCATATGAAGTGCTACATAACCCCAGCTAGCACAAAACGCTATTGTCTCATTTCTTAACTTTAACAGCCCTCCGTAAAAATTGTTTAACGTTTTCCAAAAAAGGAAAAAAAAAAGAAATAGTATTTCCCTTGGAGCATAAAAATCGCATATGCTTAAGGATTCCCCGAATCACCAGAAACGAATTAATTTCAACCTATTTTGTTCCGCTTTTTGGGGGGTTGTTGTCGCACGTTGTACCTGAACGCGGATGTCCGTACGTGAAGTCCTGTCAGGGGGCACACTGCCACCAGCCTCAGAGAAAATGGAGGCAGACGGAACTGCTCGGTTTCAGGGGCCAGAGGCAGACCCGCCATAACCCCGAGAGACAGAGCCTTGAAAAACGCCCCGGGTTTAGATGAAATCCCAGTTTAGCATGGTACCTCATCTCAGCTCTTCATTGGAGCGCAACTCACAACAAGTGCGGAAGATGAGCGGTCACACAAAACGGAGCTAATGTTACAAGGGAATAATATAACAAACGCACAAACGAAACTGACATAACAAAAATCCCCTTCGCTTTTCTGTCACGTTGGGGGTAAGCTGTTGACGCAGCAGAAATTTCCAGCCGGGAAAAAACCCTTTTTGGGACGCAGAATTGAGAAGACGCGTGTGGCGTTACCCCAATCCCCCTAAGCCTTAGCCAGACAGGCTCCGAGTTTTATGCTCGGACATCCCCGACAACACACAAAGGATACAAACACAAACAGCTCAAGGAGGGAGCAGTTGCTTTACAGAGACGAAAACTTGGGAAAATAGACTTTTCTGTTACTTGGAGACGGAGTCTTTTACTATGGAGCGCGTGAGCGTTGTTTATGCGTGCGTGCGCGCGCGCGTGTGTGTATGTGTCGGGGGTTAGGCTGCTGTCGTGTCGGGTGACAAGCTGGCCACAGCACCAAGTCTTCAAAACGATAATTAGCTCATACACCTTTGTGCTTCACAGAAATATCGTGTTGTGACTGCCAGTGCGCGTTCGACCATCACCCTTATTTACAAGAATGAATCTTAAAATGGCAACATAAAAATAAGAACAGACAACCTGCTGCCCGTAATGTTTTAGACAATATCATGTGTGGATAGGCAGATGCCTATCTACCTGCTTCCTGTACAATGTCTCGAAAAACATAGCATTTAACAGCTACCAAAACACTAATGTATGCCGTACAGGATACAGATGTTGAGTGGTAAAACCGATGCGCCTTCAGAGACTAAACTTACACTGCCTCTTTAACTTGTGTAACAGTCTCATAGACGGTTACCCCGTAGTTATTACATTGTAAAAAAACAACAAAAAAACATGCAAGATAGCCTATTACGACACGCGCGTACTTCACTATTTGAATGTAAAATTAGATTGAAAACATGAGCACAGCGTAGACACATCGGGAAGATTTTTAGTAAATATAGAGCAAGAAAACGAAACTAATAGCGATAGAAATGCGGGCAAAATACAGCGAGACCTGGCTTACCTGTTAACCCATGGGTGTGGATAAAGCCAACGAAAGCGCTTCGGGTCCGATGTAGTCTGATTGAACGATGATGGAGGGAGGGTTCGGTATTAATTATTGTCCTCTTTATGTTTTTTGTCCGCGTGCCCCCTGCTGTCTCCCCCTTCCATACAGTACGCCTGCTCTCTCTCCTGCTCTTCTGTGCCTCGGTATGAAAAGGCAGCCTCCTCTCACCCACTCCCCCCTCTCTCTCTACTGAACTGAATTACGGACAGGTCAGTGTCTCACTGTGGATCCAGAGCGCAGCGAATGCGACTTGAACACAGGAAGTGAGACACGGACACCGCGCGCTGTGTACCGCCTCGCGGAAAATAGTCTGTTGTCATTCTTGCTACTGGACACAACGGCGCACACAATGGAGCCATAAAAGACAATTGTGAATTCAAAGCCTTATTATACATGTATACAACAATACTAATGTTGTTGTTATTATTAGCATCATTCATTATTATATGTTATATTGTATTAATGTCTTGTCCTTAGGAAACAAGAGTGCTGTGTGTGGGGGAGTCTAATAAGCCAGCCTGGTTCCAGCTCTACATTGGGAAAGGGCTATAATGAGACAGTCTGGTGCAGCTCTACAGTGGGAAAGGGCTTTAATGAGCCAGCCTGGTTCCAGCTCTACGGTGGGAAAGAGGTATAATGGCCCAGCCTGGTTCCAGCTATAATTAGTCACTTTGCATTGGGAAAGGGGTATCTATTCTTAGGGTTATGGTTCCCAACATGCTTCCCCTGATGGTGGGAATAAAAACAAAGCAGGACATTCTCTCTCTGTTCTAATGGGGTCGTGGGGTCTCACACATGGAGTAAGGCGTTACGGTTGAACACGAACTAACCTAAACACAACATCGCCCATTTACTTTAGGGACCCCCCCGGTCTGGAGTCAGTTTTATGTCGTTCTTCCTAAGGGTTAAGGTTAGGATTTGGGTAGAGTTAACTGGTCCTGTGCCAGTGCTTACGGACATCTTCTCTTTTGAGCAAAGAGCTCAGTGCTGAGAAATGGGGCCTGCATCTCGTCAGCGTTTTAAAGTTTCGCCATCAAAGGACGAATTGTGAATGTTGATATTCTGTGCAGGAGAAGTGCTGCCATTGTGTTCAGGGTGTGGAGACGTTTTGACTGTCCCTGTAATGCTCTGAAGGCCTAAGTGCACAGAGCTCTCTGCTCTTCTACTAAAAGCTTTGAGCCCACAGCGTTTAGGGAGAGAGCTGTTATTTGGCCGATTTTTCTCTCCGCCTCTCTCCGCCTCTCTCTCTCTCTCTCTCTCTCTCTCTCTCTCTCTCTCTCTCTCTCTCTCTCTCTCTCTCTTCTCTCTCTCTCTATCTATCTCTCTCTCTGCAGAAAGCTTCACTGCTGGTTTTAATGATTCTCCAGAGCATCTTTCATCCTATAGAATAGTTGTCCTTTCATCTGAAATGTAAGGTATTTAAAAGTTTTCTAAATGTTTTATTCCTGGTAGAGAGCCACGGCAGTATGTACTACAAAAGCTCTCTCTTCATCCGTATCTCTTCTGATACTATTAAAGGCCCACAGAGCTTGAGCTGGAGAACTTTCTCAGGAAAAGGTTGAGCATGACCCAAGGCCCATCACGCCTATTTTCTCTACCTGTGTACACATCTGCCACTCACAAATATTACCCCTGAACTGAATTTAAATGCACCAAACACATTGTTCTAATCTTGCAACCATATTATCTATTGTTGGTATTGATGCGTCATCTGTGTCCACTTGTATGTTCTGTTGTTATTCGGCCATTGTGCTACGTCTGTATCTTTGTGCCCGCAACCTGCCCAGGGGGCTGCAGGTTAGCCTTTATAAGCCATGGCTAAACCTGCTACAATAAAACTAACAATGACATTTCCGCTAAACATTGCACGTGGTCCCTGGCGATTAAATAAAGAAAAGGTGAAATGAGGCCAGAGGGGAGAGCTCGGTCCACCCCCCCACCCCCATAGTCCACCACTCTGTTTGATTTGACCCCTGTTGACCCTGTCACCCGTGACACAAGTCTACGGAAGAGTAAGCGACCTTTGACCTGAAGGTGTGGCTAGATCTGAGGATGAACCAGTCATGTTTTATACCTACACGTGTTTGTGCATGGATTTTATTTCATTTATTTTGTATTTTTTTGATGCATAGTTTTATTTTTCTGTTGTTTATTGGGGACAGGCATTTGAAATTAGCCTTTGGCTATAAGCACAATGCATCGGATTCTTTCTTTTTTTTACATTGTAACAATACCTTTGCTACAGTCCTGATATATTAAATAAATTAAATAAATTAAAGCTCAGTCACCCCAGTTACTGTTCACTGTTACTGCCGATATGAGTGTGATTTTGTGTGTCTGACTCATTTATTTATTTATCCTTTGTTTAAACAGGTAGGTCAACTGAAAACTCAATTCTCACTTGCAGTGATGACCTGGGGAATCAAAGTGGGGAAGGATCGTGGAACCAATCTCTAATGTGTCCAACATGGTATAGAAATAGTCTCTAAGGTATTGAGCATGATATAGACACCACGGGCTGCAATGTGTCAAACGTGGTACAGACCCATAGGAACACAGGGAGGCCTGTTTGAACACGTAGTTTGGAACGAGACCCTCAGTTTCCCAGAGCCATGACCCCACCGGATTGGGCTGAGGGGCGGCGAGACAGACCCATCAGGCATAGAGCAAATGCTCTCATAACATTGCAGTGACGTACCAACGTAAAAATAAATGATCTGCTAGTGTGTGTTTGTGTGTGTGTGTAGGAGTGTTCAGTTTACGTGTTTGTGTCTATGTGTGTGTGTTTGTGTGTGTGGGGGGAGTGAATTAATGTGTGTGTATATACACTACCTGTCAAATGTTTTAGAGCACCCCCATTTTCCAGTTTTTACTGAAATTTAAGCAGTTCAAGTCCAGTGAATAACCTGAAATGGTACAATGGTAAGCTCTAAACTGCCAGAAGCTTAAAAAAGTTTAGGTTACCAAAAACTGAAAAATAACGTCAATTTTTTGGCAGTGAGTAGTTTCCTACACCGTCAAAAGGCACTTGGAAACTGGAGGAATCTCTGACAGGAAGAGGTCTGGCAAACCCAAAGCCACAACAAAATCAGAAGACAAGTTTCTGAGAGTCAACAGCTTGCGTGAAAGGTGGCTCACAGGACAACAGCTTCAAGCACAGCTTAACACTGGTCGAAATAAGGAAGTCTCAGTTTCAACTGTGAAGAGAAGACTTCGAGCTGCAGGTTTGACAGGTTTGAAAAATATACATTATTTTTCAGTTTTTGGTAACCTAAACCTTTTTTTAACCTCTGGCAGTTTACCGCTGTGTGCATTTGGGTGTATGTCCATCTGTGTGTGTGTGTGTGTGTGTGTGTGTGTCTGTGTCTTTGTATGTATGTATATGCATGTTGTGGTGTCCCTAGGGGTGGGGCGACACACACGGACCTTGCAGAGGGCGTAGGCAGGTTAAAGAACCCAGAGGAGGCAGTATATAAACAAAACAATAATTTATTAAACAAATAGTCTTGACAAAAAACACACAAAACAAAGGGCGGGGTATTCGGGGAATCCAACACACAAAGTCCCAAATCCTACTTGTCGTCATTGTCCGCAATCCAGTGTCAAAGTCCAGTTCCGTTCCGCACTCCAGGGGCCTTATTTATAAAACGTACTTACGCACAGATTTGATCTTAGAACATGCGTACGCTCAAATCCACGCCAAAGTTCAGATTTATAAAAACTTTGACATGGAAAAGTACTCAGCTCCACGTCAGGTTTCAATTTGGCGTACGCATGTTTCCTTGTGGCAATGTTGGAGTACTGCAGGTGTTCGCGGTCTCGTCTCTTCTCTGTCCTGACCCCTCGGTGATGGAACTACCTTCCGCAATCGGTCAGGACCGCGGAATCACTTGCAATTTCCGCAAGAGACTCAAAACCCACCTTTTCAGACTCCACTACCACTGAATTCTGTACATCTAGCTAATTGTCATCACACTGCCTACTTGCTCAACACTATATAGGCTACCCCTGCTTACTCCATTAAAACAAAACAAAAATGTACTAATCTTTTCCTTCCCAGTGTTACAGGTATGGTACGCAGCTGCCTGCAATGATGTCTATTGCTGTATTACTGCACTGATCTCTTGCACGTACTAAGAATGTTCCTACTATGTATTAATGTAGCCTACACATTGTAAGTCGCTCTGGATAAGAGCATCTGCAAAATGCTTAAAATGTAAATGTAAAATGTATTCGGAAATCTAAGAGCGCCAACATGTCGTCTGCTGCCTAATTGTTTCCTCATTATTATTATTATTATTATTATTATTATTATTATTAGTAGTAGTAGTAGTAGTAGTAGTAGTAGTAGTAGTAGTATTACCAGATTGAACACATTGCTTAGGCTATATGTAATGGTTTGCACAATAAAGTTATTAATAAATTAAAACAACATAAACTAGGCTACTTGTGGAAAACAAAACAAAAACACACATTGGTTTTCCAAAACTACCACAATTGGCATAATTGACACATCCTTGAAATTTATTTAATACATATTATGGTTCCACGCGTGTAAAACATTTCGGTCAATCTATAGGCTATAAAATGTCCAATAATGCAGTGGTTTGCAAGAGGAAGAATGGCAGCATTGTCACTTCTCGAAGATATCGCCAACCGCGCAATAAGAAGGGAACGAGTTATTAGAGATTTTGACCTCAGTTTTAATCAGACCACTTTTTCTTTACGTCCTTCATGGACCTTTGCTGCCCCCCCATCTCATTCACAGCATGGGCTACAGACTGCCAGGCCACGTTCTTGGCATTACTGGTAAAGCCACTGGAAAGACTCCCAAACAGCGTCCCTGCACGTATCTGCACCTCCGCCACCAGGACCTCGATTTCGGCCTCTCTAAAATTATTTTTCTTGCAGCTCGCCATTATCAAGTAGAGAATTTGTGTTTTGATTCGAGCTCCTTTATATGCTAATGATATTAATTAGGGGGTGTTTACAAGGCGGAGATCTAAAACCATTCAGCTACGCACAATTTCAAGATCATTTGTGATTTAGATTGTGATTTCACATCTGGGGGAGTGGCGTACGCACGTTTTCTTGTGCGTACGTTCAGTTTCTCTGAATCACACTTATGCACATTTCAGAAATGATCTTAGATCAAATGTAGGATGGTTTCTACACAACTTTTTATAAATGAGGCCCCAGGTCCGTAGTCAATATCCAAAGGGGGTCCTCACACAATCCAGGTCAAACACAAACAATCCAACTAACTTTTCTTACTCTCTCTCCAAATCCCGGCTAGTCAACAGACTTCACGGTTCTCTCTCTGCACATTCCCAAAACACTTTCCTACTTATCCTCCAAATAGGCCTCCAAATGGCCTTCAGCTGTTCGTTAGTCCCAAACTCTCAACTTCTTTCAGGCATTGTACTGCGGCCTGCTGGGAAATGTAGTGTTTTCTGGCTCCCATGTGTTGGAGGCCAGGTAGCGGGCTGCCACAATGTGTATGTGTGTGTGTGTGTGTGTGTGTGTGTGTGTGTGTGTGTGTGTGTGTGAGTCTGTGTGAGTGTGTGTGCATGTGTGTGTGTGTGTGTGTGTGTGTATGTGTGTATATGCATGTGTATGTGTGTGTGTATGTGTGTGTGTACACTACCGTTCAAAAGTTTGGGGTCACCTTCCATCTGGACTAGGGCTAATCGGGCACTCCTTCATTCTTCAGCAAGATAACGACCCGAAACACACCTTGAAGTTGTGCAAGAACTATCTGGTGAAGGAGGAATGTGAACAACAACTCAAACTAAAGACCTGGCCTGCCCAGTGTCCAGACCTCAATCCCATAGAACTTGTATGGGACAAACTGGAAAGGAAGAGTCAAAGCAAAGCAACCCACAAGTTTCTCTGGGAATTGCTGCAGGATAGCTGGGAAAACATGTCGGGTGATTTCCTGCTAAAACTTATTAACCGAATGGCCACTGTTTGTGAGGCTATTCTCACGCCAAAGGGTGACTATTTTGAGGAATCCAAGATTCAATTTTCAATATAATTTTCTTGAACATTTCTTTGATTTTCATTTTGTTCATTGTTACATGTGTTTTTTGTCATTTTAAAGTATTTACAGAAATGTATACGGTGTAAAGCATTGCCAATTATGAGATAAACCTAGTTTCCAGCAGGTGATCCCAAACTTTTGAACGGTAGTGTATGTGTTTGAATGGGTGGATATAGGTTTATGTGTTTCAGAAGCAAAAGGGAGAATTTAGCCAAAAGCAGCTGCTGAGATTGGACTGAGAGGAAGGGTCAAAGGTCACATGGGGGGGAAAGAGAGAGAGAGTGTGTGCGTGTGTGTGTGTGTGCAAGTGAGGGAGAGATTAATGTATTTTTAATACATTTATGTTTTTAAAATGTATGTATCTCTGGGGGGTACTGATCTGACCTTGACCTTCTCTGACGCTCTGGTGATAATGCTGACTGCCCCTGCTGCTCTGATGATGTTGTGATGATGATGATGAAGATGATGATGATTTGCTCACTGCCCCTGATGCTGCCTGCCTGCCTCACTATGGCAAAATAAAGATTATCCTCATATTTAACACCTGACATCATATAATTTAAAACAATCCTACCATCTTCATTCAATAACATATTAGTGCTTTTTAATAAATCTAATGAGTACTTACATGTACATTAGAAGCAAATAAAGAGAAAAGTTAGTAGTTTATTAAAGACATTTGACTCAATAGACAGAAGCACAATGCTGAAAATCCTTAAGGCTTACGGGGTCCCCCCGAATCTACTCCGGGCCATAGAGGCCATGTACAAGGGCACAAGAGCCAAGGTTGTAACACCAGATGGCATCAGCGAGGAGTTCGACATCCTAGCAGGGGTGCAGCAGGGGACACTCTTGCCCCTTCCTCTTTATCGTAGCCCTGGACTACGCGCTTAGGAAAGCCATCAACGGGCGGGAGCAGGAGCTTGGCTTCACAATTACACCGAGGAAGTCAGTAGAAGCCCTGGCATAGTCCTGGCCGACCTAGGCTACGCAGATGACATCTGCCTGGTGTCTGAACGCGTGGAGCAGGCACAGGAACTCCTGAACAGAGTGGAGGTGGAATGTGCTAGGGTTGGCCTCAGATTGAATGCAAAGAAGACTGAGGTAATCACCTATAACATCCACATGGACCATCCGCCGATTACAACATCAGAAGGCAACACTCTGCAAGAGGTCAATGACTTCAAATACCTGGGTTCCTGGGTGAACTCCACAGAGCAGGACCTTAAGGTCAGGAAGGCTCTGGCGTGGAGGGCCCTGAACGGTATGTCAAGAGTGTGGTGCTCAAATCTCCCGACACATAAAGCTGAGCCTATTCCATGCCACTGTGGAGTCTATCCTCCTGTATGGCTGCGAAAGCTGGACCCTGACGCCCACCCTGCAGAAGTCCCTGGATGGGTGCTACACCAGAATGCTACGAGCAGTTCTGAACGTAGACCAGAACATCCACATTACCAACAAGGACCTGTACGGGGCGGCTGCCGAGGCTCAGCAAGAAAGTAGCATCCAGGAGGATGAAGCTGGCCGCCACTGCCACAGACATCGGGAGCTCCCAGTCAGTAGGCTGGTCCTGTGGGAGCCAACACACGGGCATCGGTCGCGGGGACGTCCCGTGCTAACGTGCGTGGGCGTGCTGAAGACAGATGTGGGAGCTGAAAGCTCTTCGGAGCTGGCCGGGTGTATGGAGAACCGAGAAGATTGGAGACTCCGATGGAAGCTCGTCTGAGGACGACCTAGAGAGAGAACATAGGTCATTCAAATGTTATTCAACATAACAGTAAATACATTTTGGTACACTTGGTAATACTAGCCTCACAAAAAATTGTTTACCTTTAAATGTCAATACAGGGTACGGTAGCTAAATAATTGAGTAAATAAATAAAGGTAAAAGCTAACACATTAATTTTGCAACATATCAAAATAAATGTTTTGGGCTGTCCCCTTACCTTGTAAGCAAATCCTTTCTTTCCACACAAAATGCTTGATCACGTGGTCATAGCAGCGAGGGTTTTTCTCCAGTAACTTCACAATCCTCAATGTCAAGCAGTTAGCCCAGTTCAGTTGAAACATGCAAGATGAGATGACTTCTTTGCTAGATAACGTTAACTAGTAGGTACACACACACACACACACACTATAGCATCCGTACACTGAACACACACACACACAATAATACACACACTATAGCATCCGTACACTGAACACACACACACACAATAATACACACACTATAGCATCCGTACACTGAACACACACACACACAATAATACACACACTATAGCACCCTTACACTGAACACACACACACACACACACACACACACACACACACACACACACACACAGTCTAATACACACACTACGGCATCCTTACACTGAACACACACACACACTAACACACCATCTCTCATACACGTTGACATAATTTGGAGTCGTTGTAGCACACCTGCGTTAACATTGCAGCATTGCCGTGTGAAACATGCTATTGGGGAACAGTGTCAAAAATGTCCCGACTGCAACAAAACTGCAAGAGGCTCAGTTGTATAGTGGGGCAGGAAGGTTTCCACGTGGCTTAGGGTCTTGCACAGAAGATTTGGGGAATTACAAAAGAGGTGAGGAAGGAGGATGTAAAGATCTGATCTGCCCCCCCCCCAACTCCAGATGGCACCACTCTCCCCCTGGGGGGTTCCAATGTCTCCTTTGAGGACTGAACCCTTAACCCTAAATTCCCCAGGTGAATTTACCAAACCCCACACCCCGCTTCCCCTATCCCATCCGCCCACAGCCCCATTTCTCAGTCCCTCCACCCAAACATGTCCCATCCCCCAATCCTCCCCCCCTCACCCCTCCATCTCTTTATCTCTCCATCGTTAACCCCTCTACTCCCCCACCCATGGCCCCCTTCTTCAATCTGTAAAAAACCTTTGTAAACCTCATAATCTCAGGTCTTTTAAAGCGTACAATGCTGATTCAATCACATTGGTGTAGTGCTAAAGCCAAATGCCAATCTAACCACTCACATACCTGAGTGTAATGCTAAAGCTAAATGCTAATCTGACCACTCACACACCTGAGGGTAATGCTAAAGCTAAATGCTAATTTGACAAAAAAAGGAGTGAGGACTGACCAGCTAAATGTCTTTTCAGGGAGGAATCTCAAATCTCACTTTAATCGAAAAAGGTTGGTGAAACACCATACAAAATGACATGAAATACATACATCTTAACAAAGGCATGTCTCTCTTTAACCTTTTCAAGTACACACATTCACACAACCCAATCAAATCAAACTGAAGAAGTACCCACACGTTTACTGTTACTGTTTAGGGTGCAGCGCCCTCAGGTGGCAGGGAAAGCTAGCACAAATTCTATATGATTTGTATGCCTCACTTCTTTTACCGCATAAATCATCTGTAAATATATAGGAACATTTTGTAAAACAGGTTCACCCTTCTGAAGCATTTGAACACTGTCATAGAAAATATTTTTTTTGTTTTAATTTTAATATTAAAAACACACACACGCCCCCACACACACATATACACTATATATATCGTCACCTTCTTAAAATAATACATATTTTCAGGTTTTTCAAAAAACAGAATAAACTGAACCAAATATAGAATATATTATATTTATTAATCATTTCACACAAAAAGGTTATGACAAAGAAAAGAAATAGTTTAAACTGATATAAATGATCTGTTGGTTCATCTGTGTTTACAGTTTTTTACAATCACTTTGGTGCTAATCTCACAAGTTTGTGAAACCTTAGACACAACACTCAAAACAGTCAGCACTTGTAACACAGCCTGTGCTATATTCAAAACCTTGCATTGTGCATTCATATCTTTGAAGAAAACTTGCACTTCAGAAATCATTGGTTCAAATAACTAATTTATCATAAAATACAATAGGAACATTGGTTTAGATCACCCACACACAAGATACTGATAGCTTCACTGTTCAGTTGTTTTTACAATCCTTTAATATTACAGTAAAATATACTTGATACATGTTTCAATATGGTTCTTTTTGTGGTTCTAAAGGGAATAAAGAGACAACAGAAGAGACAGTGGAATCATTGCACAAAATCAGAATAAATAAAAAAATACAATTACAACATAGGTTTGTTTGAATCATAGTAACAAATAATTATAGCCTATCTTGTGGATTTTCATTTGACATACATCGGGGAAAAAACCTTCTGGCATGGCGAATCCAGGCTTGACGTTGGTCTGCTGTGATGTCATTGCATGCATCATCCATGGCCTGGAGGAGGGTGGCACGTTCGACCTTCCACCTCCATGCAGAGAATTCCTCAATTGGGTTGAGGAAAGGAGAGTATGGGGGCAAGTACAGGGTTGTAAACTGAGGATGGGCCTGAAACTATATCTGCACCATTTCAGCATGGTGGAACCTAACATTGTCCCACACTATCACATAAGTCACTACATCAACTTGTCAGACCTGCTGTAGCTCATCAAGGAAATTCATTATAGGATCCCATAAGGTGTCTGCATCCCACCACACCATCCTCCGATATTGCATCATGGAACATGGAACCATAGAAACAGTGTCTGATAAAGGATGATGATTAAATATTACATGCAAAGATAATGTAGTAAAATTGGTTCATGTTCCAAAGTAATTGGTGTCAATAGATTTCTTTATCCTAAAACATTCATGATCTAAACATGGAATTTTGTTCATCAGTTTCCGTAAAACTAACTATGCATCAGGAGTAATGCTACAGTTACAATGCTACATTTTGAGCAGTTGGATTAATTGATAGTTAGATGCGTTGTAATGAAATTAAAAGACAGTCATATCATATGTAACGTGTGTATTGCATTTTGAAATGCTAATACATTGATGTTAAGTTGTGTCATTGTGATCAAGTGATTTGGTTCAGCGAACAAATTATTTTAGGTTTATGTGTATTGTATTCAGGCAATTGAAAAAAGTGTTTCGTTTTGAAAAATGTTATCCATTTTGAGTTTTGTGTCTACAGTTTTGAAAAATGACCTCAAGGTTCTGAAATTAGTGCCAAAGTAATTGTAAAAAACTGTAATATGTGGTTCATTGTGGTTCCTCTGTGGTTGTTCTGCGGTCCGAATGAGACGGCACCTCTTGGGCTGACGAACCTGAGATTGACCGCCATTCACCATTCTCAGGTTGGACAGTCCTGGAGGAGCCGCTCTGACCGCTGGTGCTGACCCACAGACAACGTAAATGCTTTGGTATGATATCTCATGTTTTACATGCCAATAAAAGGCAATAAAATGATTTTTTATTTGGTAGTCTACCACAGCACAGTGGACAACCAGCCAACAAGGCAGCAAGTAGAATGTGAAAATCTGGAGTGGTGGCTATTGGCGGGAAGGGGGGGAGGGAGAGAAAAAGAGCGAGAGAGCACGATAGACCGATGACCTGTATAATCTGAAGGGCGATCTAAAGCAGCGCTCTCCTCCGTTTCGTGCGGTAGCCTCTAGTTCTCTGCCCTGCTGACCCCGCAATTGACAAGTCTTATCGCGCACTCCTTCCTGTTTGTCACTTGCGCTGTCTAAAGTTTCCATCGCATCGTCTCTGAATATAGACGGCTTGTCTTTCAGCACGCGGGAGTTTTTAGTAATCATAAACCAACGCCTTCTTCGTACATGTAGCCTATTCCTACTAAAGAGACCGAGGCTCAAACATACTCGTTCTAACAGCGGGCTGCTTTTTCTAATAAGTACACAGGATCCGTGTTCATTTTACCAATGTGCTGTTTAAGTTTATTTAAGTGATAGGCAGCATAATACCATATTATATATTTAAAATAGTAATTAAATATATAAACCTTACAATGTACATAATTAATATCAAATTAAAAACATGAAATATTGGATGCCACTCTTTCGCAACTCTAGTTCATTTAGTCTCATGCTTTTAATAGTTTTTTTTAATTATTTTTTATTTTTTATTTAATTGTTGCCTTTAATACAGTTGATGGTAAATTATGCTACCTGGATCTGCTGTAAGCCACTCTTTACCCCACAGTAAGATATACCAACCTATACATCTATACAAACTCTGGCAGTTACACACACACATAGTAAGATCTTTAACCTTGGTTGTACCACAGAAGAGGAATACTGGCCCTAAGCCCAGAAGGATTCACGTTTTCACCCCAGATGCCTGCTTTGCCTATGGGGAGGGTTTTAACCCTTAGGCGAAATGCCTTAGCATGTAGCTTATTTAACTGTAAGATGTGGCAGCAAGAAGTGACCAATTAGAAGTATATTGTCAACAAATATAACTTGCTTGACACTCAGTTGTACATAAAGCTAATGAATACATTAAAAAAACGTTTGTGTACAGTGACAAAAACAACGGGATAAAAGCACCACTGCTTTGAAATGAACCTGCAAAGTCGGCAGGCCTGTAGGCCTACTTTATTTTTACCGATTCAGTCCGCATAACCGGGAAGCAATGCTGCTGTAACTGACACGTGCGAGGCTTTGCATTCAATGTGCTAGAAGGATGCGTTATCACATAACAGACACTTTAACTCGTATATATGTACATTTCAGATCTGTTTTTCAGCTTTACTCCAATTTATGTATGCGTGGCCTACTATAGCCTATATCGTTGATAATGTGAATGTATATCGCCCGCATAACGCTTGCAACCAGCGGTGGATATGCATGTCAAATATATGAATGTAAATCAATAAATAATATAATATGTCTCCTTTTGAGTGTGTCTGGCAAGCAAGCGGGGAGTGTAATAAGTTGTGGAGCTGCGTTTACCTGCTGCCGCGGTTCAGCCCCCGGGCTGAAGCCCAGGAGAACAGCACAGCTTGATGCCGGTTCCTCGTCACTTCGCTCTCTTCGCAGGTCATCGCCGCCCGAGCGCGCATTTAATAATGGCAACTGATGAAAGAGGTGGAGGTTGGTTTCCATTTGAGGCGGGAAACCCGCATCCTTCCTGTGTATTTTCAACCTGAATGAGATTATAGCCTTTCTGCTTTGTTCTTTTTTTCTTTTCTTTTTAACGCCACTACGTCGAAGAGAGCGCACAGAAAACAAATGCTTTGTTGTTCACTGGTTTGTTTGGGGGGTGGGGTGGTGTATGGTGTATGGTCTCCTTGCTCACATCAGGACAACAACAGAATTTTGCTCTGACGTCAGAGACTGGCCATACACGTACGATTCTGGGTAGTTTTGCTTCTTTGAATTTGCCTGGTGTATGACAGGAAGTGAGGATGTGACAGTCCCACCCTCCTCTATTGTCTTCTGCTATTAAATGGCACACGTTTGTGGCATCATTTTAACTTGGATTTTAACTGTACTTAAACCCAGAACATGAACAAAAAACACACCTTCCTTTCACAGCTGGAACCAGGCTGGCTCATTATAGCCCTTTCCCACTGTAGAGCTGAACCAGGTTGGTTCATTATAGCCCTTTTCCACTGTAGAGCTGAACCAGGTTGGTTCATTATAGCCCTTTTCCACTGTAGAGCTGAACCAGGCGGGCTCATTATAGCCCTTTCCCACTGTAGAGCTGGAACCAGACCGGCTTGCTTTGTGTATTGTTCTGTATTGTGCTGGACTTCTCTGTTGCTCTGATCTGTGTTAGCGTAGGCGGCTAGCATCGCTGGTATTGCCCTACTTCTAAGTGATGTGTGGGAAGGGACAGGGGAAGAAGAACAATGTTTCATCAGCCCCAACATTAAAATCTGATAACAAACACAGAGGGGCATCGCTAGTCGCAGCAAACAACCAGACAGATGGAAAGAACTGTGGAGAAATTGTATTGCATGTGACATGTCCCTGATAAATAAACAAGCAAATAATTAAATAAATAGAACAACACCTGAACTTAATTCAGGTAATTATATATATTTTTCTACAAAACAGTATAGTATTAATAGCAAAACAAACATACATTGGAACAAACAACAATTTCAAGAGTGTGAGGCGTTTAGCGTGCGTTCCTCTACTGATTCAACTGCCCTGGGGCAGACAGCCAATCGAGGGCAGGACAATGATGGCATCAGATTATGTTAAGATCAACGAAGATGTTTTCAGCCAGCTGTAATTCAGTGAAGCAATTTTCATTTCTTAAAACAAAGTCTATACCATCAAAAGATTGAAACACAGCAACAGCAGAGGATAAATGTTTTGTTCATATATTTTATTATATCTTTATTTTTCTCAGTTTCACAGAACGGACTCGTTCGTAATCACGGGTGTTTCCCAGAGTGACTCAGGCCCGGGACACTCCCGAACCAAGCAGTCAGAGTCTACGACAGAGTCTACCAACTAGTCATGGGGCTACCGCTCCTTTCTTGTGTGTCTGACGTTTATCATAATTTTGTTTATCAAATAGATGGTCCGAACGGCCCATTCTCGTCATTATGTATTCTTATGTTCTTATAATATTTCCTTTCGCTTTTCCGATACTTCACATTTTAAACCACCAACAGAGTGGGCAGAATTGTGGCCGAATTTCCTGAAACCGGAAACTTCACTACGTCACGATCTGGCTGTCTTAAATGCATCAGTTTAAGTCCTATCGTCACAGTGATAAGTGTAAAAGCACAACGAGCTGATTATAAGTACAATGTTAAAAGAGACTGTCGCTTCATCGGCACAGATTTTGCGGGGAACAAAATGGTCAAATTTATACATCAAACAATGAACTAACACAGAGTAAGAAACAACAACAACAACAACAAAAACCCACAGATAAATAAATGCACAGGAAAAGAGCAGTTGAGTATGTTACAAATGCTTGTGAGGAGTCACAGGGTTCTGCAGATCTGAGCTTCGCACAGTGACAAAACAGCACAGAGGGTTGCAGAACTTTCCACTGGGGTCTTGAGGTTTCACAGCGCTGCCATATATGGTATTAAAAAAAGCACAAGAGCGGAGCGTTGACCCTGAAGGTAAGATTAGGTCAGCGTGCTTCCTGAAGAGAGAATAACAATATAATCTGTGTGTGTGTGTGTGTGTGTGTAGGTGTGCATGTATCTGTGTGTGTGTGTGTGTGTGTGTATAGGTGTGCACGTATCTGTGTGTGTGTGTATGTGTGTGTGTTTATGCGTAGGTGTACATATATCTCTTTGTGTGTGTGTGTGTGTGTATAGGTGTGCATGTGTGTGTGTGTGTGTGTGTGTGTGTGTGTGTGTGTGTGTGTGTGTGTGTGTGTGTGTGTGTGTGTGTGTGTGTGTGTAGTGTGTGTGTGTTTGTGTGTCTGTCTTTTGGCAGGTGCACACACACTACCCAGCACCACTGATAAAAACATGCTGCATCAGTACATTATGCAGAAGGGATTCTGGGAGTGTAGTAGCCTTTCATTCACAGTTTCACCTTTACACACACACACACACACACACACACACACACACACACACACACACACACACACACACACACACAGGAGAAAACATATACACACACACACACATGCACACACACAGGAGAAAACATACACACACACACACACACATACACAAACACACAAGAAAACACTCACAGATACACACAGACACACACACACACAGACACAAAAGAAAACACAGTGCACGTGCACACACATGAGCAAACACGCGTGCACACACACACACACAAACAAACACACATGCACACGAGAAAACGCGCAGACACACACACACACACACTTTTCAGTGCATACGGATACTTCCACAATGATGCACACCTGCAATAGTCTCTGCACATGAGTGTTTATATATAAGCCTTGGGGCTGATCTAAAACTTTCTCATCTTGATGTGCTTCTCTGTGCAGTTTAAATGTGCGGGCTGTGAGCTTTCAGCACAGGACATAAAACCAAAGGCCTACAGAGAAACAACGCCCACACACTTTTCCAAGTGGCCCCTTTGCAACAGTACACTTTACCAATGAAGGCACAAATCATTTTGCCTTCATTGCCTTCATTAGGCCCTTTATAAAAGCACAGCCTGCCACGCCTGGGGAGAGACTTTGGGGACATGGAGGAAATAGGTGCTGGGGTTTATTGTGCTTAAGCTCTCCTGTTTAGTTTAGTGCCTCAAGGAGGGGAATATAAAATGGCCAGTGGCCAAATGGTTATTATGGGCTGGCGTGCTCTAACCGTACAGATGTGCTGGGGACAGCAGTTTGCTGGTGGGTGCTGAAGCTCTGGTCCTCTGTGCGGGGGTGTTCCTCCTGGGCTGAATCAACTGGTGTGGTGGGGGGCATGTCCCTGAGTTCTGTCCTTTGATTCCCTGCCCTGAGCACCGCCTCCTGGGGGGGTCCCATAGCCATTAGTAACTGGTCGCGCCCAGCTCCTCCTCGTTGCTCCAGTCCGACGGGCCATCCGTACCGAAGTACCGATCCGCAGAATTCCCTTCACAGAGAGACACGCTAAAATCAGACAACACCCCACATGCGACGCCAACCTAGAACACTTTAAAGTGATGGATCGCACAATATCCATGGAAGTATAATTTTTTCCCTTTCTTTCATCCAAAGAAGAGTTTTTAGCTAATTCGCTGTCTATATGAACAGCGAATACACCAACGGCTAGCAGCATTACCACTGATGTCTGAAAAAAATGGGAGTCTATAGGCCCACAGGTAGTATGTTTGAAATTGCAGTGCCTGCAGGGCTACTCAACTCTGGTCTTGGAGAACCACAGTGCCTGCAGGGCTACTCAACCCTGTCATGGAGAGCCATAGTGCCTGCAAGGCCACTCCATCCTGGTTCTGGAGGGCCACAGTGCCTGCAGGGCTACTCAACCCTGGTGCTGGAGGGCCACAGTGCCCTGGTGGTCCCTAACTTCGCTCACCTATCCCAGGGATGATGTGGAAGAGGTGGTCCACGCTCTTATTAATGGCAGTGGTGATGATCTGGATGTGGGGGAAGGCGTAAGCAACAGAGTGCCAAGAGCAGAGACACCAGCAGGATCCTATCCTCCTGAACATCGTGGTCCTGGGGAGACACCACTCCATCATACACTCCTATGCATTACTTACATACTCTGTTATGCACTCCTTATACACTCTACTATGCTATGCTAGCTGATGACAAATTGGCCAATAGAAAATCTGCATCGTTTCATATAATTTTTATTTCAGGTTCTAGTAAATAATATGTATGCTGTACAGAATATATGTTTAGAATTCTGACTTAGCTGTCTGTAGATACAGGTATTCCTGAAAATGAACCGGGGTACTCTGCAACAACATTTGTGATTATTTGTTTTGCATCGCTGGGACAGCGACTAGCACCTTGGAAAGCGCAATACAAAAAGAGAATTGTGAAATACCTAGGTGATATCAGCGCTCATAAAATACTACCTGGTTTCAAGTGTTCTTAAAATCCTCAAGCAAAGAGGAGAGTCGCAATTACAGCATGCCTTAGTAAATCAGACAGAATACTTAATCGACCTAATTTACAAAATCTTCACCTGTTTTATCGCATTCACCCCAGGTATACATAAGCAGGAATGAATTTAACTGTGTATCTAAAGGAAAGTCACAAAGTGACGTAACCCCCGCAAATTACATCCTAACAGCGATTTGAGTCACTGCGATCGGTTAGTAAATCCGACGTAGATATTGCGACCTTGTCCAACGCAAAAGCAGTCGCAATCCTTTAGTAAATCCGGCCCTCATACTGTATGCGTATGCATATAATGCAGAAATCTACAGGTACCTGCCAAAATAAAGGAGACACTTCAGTAAATGAAGGGTTCTGGTGGCTCTGTTATGGCATGTGGTGCATTTTCCTGGCATGGTTTAGATCCCCTTAACCACTTAGAGGGCAAGGTAAACGCCAATAAATACAAAGCCATTCTGAGTGATCACCTTCATCCTGTGGTGAAGCATTTCTATTCTGATGGGAGTGGTCTATTCCAGGATGAGAATGCCCCCATCCGCAGGGCATGAGTGGTCACTAAATGGTTTGATGAGCATGAAAATTATATAAACTATATGCCATGGCCGTCTCAGTCACCAGATCTCAACCCAATTGAGCACTTATGGGAGATTCTGTAGTGGTGCCAGAGGCAGCGTTTTCCACCACCATCAACAAAACACTAAATGATGGAATTTCTTGTGGAAGAACGGTGTTGCTGGTTCTGACCCCAGGGCGGGTGGGCTCCATGGTCTCGTTCACACGTAGGATGGACACGCCCATAATCTGCAACCAATCAGAGCTGACGACATCATCACTTCATGTGCACGGATCCTCTAGACTCATCAGATACTCCGCTCCTGTGTTCTTCCGTCCATTCTGCTTCTTAACTCCAAGAGATTCTGGTGGGAAAAGGAGTTTCCCACACACACACACAAACACATAAACATACACACACACACACACACTCAGAGAGAGAGAGAGAGAGCATGAGATTCTGAAGCAGCAACAATAACCTCCTTTAATCAGTTCTCTTTCCCAATTTTGTGTGATACAAACAGCTATGTTTAAATTCTGACTACTGTAAAGTATGGAGCCCAGAGGTGAATTAAAACATGCAGAACTAGTCCTATTGTATTGAGTGTTGCACCTGATTAAATCAATACCCCTCGACTGGGGTCAGTACTATGGACGGTATAGAGAGTATCTGACCTGAGGAAGGTGTGCATGCACCTGACCTGGGGTCAGTATAGAGAGTATCTGACCTGAGGAAGGTGTGCATGCCCCTGACCTGTTCTCCAGCACACTGAGCGTCTGAGGAAAAGGCAGGGCCTGGTGGGCAGAGGCCAGGGCCGCCCTGTTACCACAGCAATAAAGAGAGAAAGAGAGAGATTATTATTGTTGTTGCTGTTGTTATTGTTGCTTTCTTTCTTGAAGCACGGAAAAGGAGTCTCCAGAATGTGGGTTGGCGAAGGAGGTGGAGGTCGCTGCCCACAGAAAATTAGCTTGCCTCATAGAGACAATCAAAATAAATAGAGGGTGTAATTGGCTACTAAACTGGGAGAAAAACAGGAAAAAATCTGAAACAAAATGTACAAAAATATATATATATATACACTACCGGTCAAAAGTTTTAGAACACCCCCATTTTACAGTTTTTACTGAAATTTAAGCAGTTCAAGTCCAGTGAATAATCTGAAATTGTACAAAGGTAAGCAGTAAACCTTTAAAACCTTTTTTTTTTTAAAGTTTAGGTTACCAAAAACGAATGTACATTTTCTGGTAGTGAGTAGTTTCCTACACCATCAAAAGCCACTTGGAAACTGGAGGAAACTGACAGGAAGAGGTCTGGCAGACCCAAAGCCACAACAAAATCCGAAGACAAGTTTCTGAGAGTCAACATCTTGCGTGATAGGCAGCTCACAGGACAACTTCAAGCACAGCTTAACACTGGTTGAAGTAAGGAAGTCTCAGTTTCAACTGTGAAGAAAAGATTTCGAGCTGCAGGTTTGACAGGTCGAGTGGCAATAAGAAAGCCATTGCTAAGATGGCAAAATAAGAAAAAGGGGCTTGCCTGGGCCATGAAGCACCGCCAGTGGACTACTGAAGACTGGAAGAAGGTCTTATGAACCGATGAATCAAAATTTGAAATCTTCAGTTCATCACACAGGGTTTTTGTATGCTGTCGAGTAGGTGTAAGGATGGTTCCTCAGTGTGTGACACCAACTGTCAAACATGGAGGAAGAAGCGTGATGGTCTGGGGCTCTTTTGCTGGATCCAGAGTTGGATCCTTGCAACTTGCACAGAGTGACTGTTAACCCACGTTAAACTTATTACTTGTTCCCAGAAAACTGCCTTTTTTTATAACTCAGAAATGTACATTCTTTTTCAGTTTTTGCTAACCTAAACGTTTTTGTTTTTAACCTCTGGCAGTTTACCACTTACCTTTGTACCATTTCAGGTTATTCACTGGACTAAATTTCAGTAAAAACTGGAAAATGGGGGTGTTCTAAAACTTTTGACCAGTAGTGTATATACAACGATAAAGTTTATATAACTCACCACCAGAGTTATTGGCCTGAATGATTGATGAGCTGTGAGAAATGGTTAGGTTCAGGAGTCTCTGTGTGAAATATGCTGAACCCAAACCCATCTGGTTCCAGGAGGACCACAGGTGAGGAGTCCATGGACAGCAGCACCACCCAGGGCACACCCAGCTCCACTGTGGTCTTCCCTGAAGCGCTGCCCCCACACAGCCATGCTCAGTCAATGAAAAACTCAGACCCCACCTGCTGCAAACCAATGACAAACAGCTTGAATGAAAAACTGATGTGCTCTCAACCATCAGCTTCCATCTCTCTATCTATCTATCTATCTATCCGTCTATCGATGTATCTATCTATCTCTGTCACCTTTTGTTTGTATAAGGGTGTACTGTATGAGGTCTGAGAGTGTGTGGTGCATTTGGGTTGGGGTTATGTCCCATTTCAGTTCAGTCAATTCAGTAATTAACTGAAATGAAGCTAAAAATCCTTATGGAGCATTGTGTGTGTTATTTGAATTCAAGCGAGCTAATCATGAAATGGACAGAGCGTGCATGAGCTGACACGCCGATGACAAAGGCGTCTGTGGACTGTGTGCCATGCTAGTCGTACCAGGGCGGCCGACCGGAGGTGTAGATGGGGGGGTCTGTCTTGAATAAAAAATCCCCGTATAGATGTGCAGGGCCAGCAAACTGTAACCGCTCAAAGGTTCTCTTTTCTTTAATACTGTGTTGATTTAAAACATGGAGGTTAACAAGGAAAATAAATGAGATTAGGTTGCCAGATTATGAGGAGCTCCGGATAAAGTCACCTCCCCACTCCTCATTGACCCCTGGGATTCAAACCTGCAACCTCCTGGTTACAAGATCAGTTCCATAAGCACTCCTCTGATGCCACCCTTTCAGTGAAAAAAGGTGCAGCAGGTTACAGACCTGAGCACCCTGCCCCTGTGAGTGTGGGGCTAAGAGTCTGCCGGGGATTTCAAACCGTCGCCCTCACGGACCACACGGGGCCCCCACCACAGAGGAGCTAATCACAGCCTTACTGACACACGTGACAGTCAGGTGCTTGCTGATGCCTCTGAACTCCACTTCACAAAGTGAGGAAGCCACGATCACTGTGTTTGTGGGCTCCCTCTGCTGGTCTCATCACGCAATCGCAGGCTGAGAGCTTCATGACTCTGCGGTCTCCAGGGGGGCTCTCTCATGGCGCACCAAGGGTGCAGGAAGTCAGACAGAACAGGATGAAGGAGCAAAGCCTTTACAGCGTAACCTCACTTACTGTAACCCTGTCATCGCTTCTTGTGAATGATATCTGCAGCTTATTGTGGACAAGTATTTGTGCATATGTCTGCACATGTGTGTGTATGCAGTCATGCAAATTATATGAAAATAGCAACTCCAAAACACAGGAAGACTGGCTGTGTGTTTTTCTTGGCTGCCGGTGTGACACCAGAACGCACAACCTGGAGGTAATGAGGTAACGAGATAACGAGAGAGAGGACGATACACAGAATCTGTTCTGCAGGCCTCAGTACCGGAGGCAGGACTTTACAACGACTAAAACTCCTCCACGTTTTCCACAGCAGCGGATTCCAAAACTGTGGGTTCAGGAGCGTCATGAGATGAAGTTTCTGTTTTTGCTCTGATAATTATTAATTAATATTAATATTATTTATTGGAGATGCAATCACATTGTGAGCCCAGTGTTTCCACAAACTATTTGTCAGGAGACCTCATCCGGCTCTAGACACATATGACATTTTAAGCGTTTAGCTGATGCTCTTATCCAGAGCGACTCACACAGTATACAACCCTTTGCATACAGTCAATTTATGCAGTTGGATGAAATTCATGTTAAGTACCTTGCTCAAGAGTACACTGGCAGGGCCCCACCTGGGAATTGAACCTGCTCTCACCCTGAGTCGCTGAGCCCAGCTCCTTAACCACTATACTACACTGCCACACTAAAGATACAATGGCACTAACTAACACACAATGTGAATCACAGTAATGATACGCCAGGAGAAAGGACTGTTACAGCCAGTCAGAGACACAAAGCACTTGTAAGTGTGAGCGTTGAGGCTTACCTGCCATCTACCTCAAGAGACCAGCGGGCCGATATTCTGGGCGATGAGTATGCAACTGCAACTAAACCATTAATGGAAAGACGTATGGATACATTTTAAGCCTGTCCGTCAGTTTAAATGTTTATAAGTGTAAACCCTGGGTTTGTGATAAATGCTGTACATAAGATGACGGGTTCCGTCTTTCTGTGCAAGGACAAGTCCATCAAAAATCGGAAAATCATTTCAATGAGCTATAGCCTATTAATAAACATGATTTATAATGTAATTATTATCCTCGCTTATCCCACACTCATGATTTCTGACCACCCACTCAGAAATAATGGGGGAGGGGGGACGGTATACGTCCCCACCCAATATGTACACTACCGGTCAAAGGTTTTAGAACACTGCCATTTTCCAGTTTTTACTGAAATGTAAGCAGTTCAAGTCCAGTGAATATCCTGAAATGGTAAAAAGGTAAGCGGTAAACTGCCAGAAGTTTTTTTAAAGTTTAGCTTACCAAAAACTGAAAAATAATGTAAATTTCTGAGTTATAAAAAAAGGCCCTTTTCAGGGAACAAGTAATGGGTTAACGTGGGTTAACAGTCACTCTGTCGGCTCTGGCTGGGAGTGCCACCAGGGGGCGGCGATTGGCTGTCCACCCCAGGGAGGGGGGAGGGAAGCCGACAGGATGTTCGCTGCGCATAAGAGTGGCTCTGTAGTACCGGGTTACGGTCGACGGCTTGGTGAGTGCCGTCTCGGAGGAGGCATTACTTCCGGACATTACATTAGTCGCAGGACTACGGCAGCAAACTCACATTACTAGGGGGGGATTGACAGAAAATAGCGGGTCTAATTGGCTACTAAATTGGGAGAAAATGGGAGAAAATCTGAAACAAAACCTTAAAAAATAAAAAATAAAATAAAAAATAGTCACTCTGTGCAAGTCGCTGACTCTGGATCCATCAATAGAGCCCCAGACGCTTCCTCCTCCATGTTTGACAATTGGTGTCACACACTGAGGGAACAATCCTTTCACCTACTCGACAGCGTACAAAAACCCTGTGTGATGAACCGAAGATTTCAAATTTTGATTAATTGGTCCATAAGACCTTCTTCTAGTCTTCAGTAGTCCACTGGCGGTGGTTCATGGCCCAGGCAAGCCTCTTTTTCTTATTTTGCCTATCATGCAAGTTGTTGACTCTCAGTAACTTGTCTTCTGATTTTGTTGCGGCTTTGGATCTGCCAGACCTCTTCCTGTCAGAGTTTCCTCCAGTTTCCAAGTGCCTTTCGATGGTGTAGGAAACTACTCACTGCCAAAACATTTACATAATTTTTCAGTTTTTGGTAACCTAAACTTTTTTTTTAAACCTCTGGCAGCTTACCTTTGTACAATTTCAGGTTATTCACTGGACTTGAACTGCTTAAATTTTAGTAAAAACTGGAAAATGGGGGTGTTCTAAAACTTTTGACCGGTAGTGTTTGTTGACGCATGACGCCCCTGCTAAGAACAGGGTGTGTTTCCTAGAAATGGTCTGACTTTGGGGCTGAGCCTCATTTGGAAAGTGAAAGCATGGAAGGAGTTATAAATACAAGCACCACCTCTTACTCAGCCAACACATCTTAGTCATGCTTATCTTGAGTGTAGTTTTCCTTTGGCCTTACATAATTGAGACACAGCATTTTTGTTCTGTGCTGGTACGCTGCTCAAAACTAAATGGTTAAAAATATGTCTTAAAGGAGCACTCTGACCATAATTTCATGATGTACTACTCACTGTATGTATTTGTCGATCCATCCACATAGCGTTGTTGGTACTTTTGCATTTATGTCCGTTTCCCTGTGAGCCGTTCAGCATCCAAATGGCAAATATAATGGGAATTAAATGTCAAATAACTACACACCAAAATATCCCAGACTGACTTCTAATGTCTTTTCTGGCCACACATTGAAATTATGAGAATTAAATAAAGATTAATATTGACTTGGGAGGTCTTATTTTTTTTAACGCAAGGCTAGTGAAGCACCAAGTGTTGTATCAACAACGCCATGTGGATGGATCGACAAGACATACAGCAGGTCGTACACAGGGTTGGGAGGGTTACTTTGTAAATGTAATTAGTGCCTGAATACTGATTACACGGCTCTGAAAGTAATCAGATACGAATACAGTTACATGTCTCAAAAAAGTAACGTATTCAGATTACTTTTAGAATACTTTTGGAATACTTCCTTTTTCCATCACAGATGGGTATGTTTTGGGGTACAGGAGACATTGGGAAGCTGTTATATAGACAAAGGTGGTACTACTTAGTACTAAAATGGTGCTCAAACCTTTGCACATGCCATGTTCACTCTTTTATTTTATCAGTAATACATTTAAATAGTTATTATGCATTGCATGTCATGTTCAACTTTCCACTGTGTAGAAGTCAGGTCAGCTTCTGTTCATTTCATAATAAATACGAATAAATTTGAGATGTCAATTTAGCTAAATATATGCAACATTGTATCTGCATTGTTTTGTTTTAGTCATCATCATGAACATGTTATGGAATTAGAATGGACAGATTAAAAATTAATCATAATAAAACGTAAAGGGAAACTGAAAGGCAAGTTCTTTTACTGTTTTAATGGCTAATCATGAGCATAACTCAAACATAACATCTGAAACAATGTAATAACTTTTGAAACATTTTTGGCACTGGAATAACAGCAATTTGTGAGGGATATGTGAGGGATATGGCTTAGAAAAGTGCCAGTGTTGGCGGGCTGTGTAGCGGTGAATGCTCGGCAATGCATAACGTAATTGACGTATAGTAGGGTACAATTGGCTACCAAATTGGGAGAAAACTGGGAAAAAGAAAAAGAAAAAAGAAAAGAAATGTAATCGTTTCAAAAATAAAGAAAGCAGTATACAATTAACAGAGCAGTTATTGCGATGCCTCAAACCGTAGGCTAAGGTCAGGTAACAGCAAATTACTGCAGAATTCTGTTCAGTAAGCTGAAGGTTAGCCAACATTGATTTACCTCCAAGTGCTTTTTAAGATTCGAAGTCGAGTCCTTTGATGCCAACAGTATCTTTATTCCCGGAAGACACAAGGTACACTGGACCGACAGATTTTTCCCATGGTCTTCTTGGTCTTGTTTAAATTGGAAATGGTGTCGATAACGCCACGAACTGAAAGCTGACTTTTCTTGACGCTGTCAATGTTAGGGCGCGCGCGCATTACTTTTGGTTCTGTGCAGCGGTGGTAGTTTTCGTGAGCTGTGTGATGATAATCATGTAGGCGTGAGAATTTCATGCTGTAGCTTTAGTAATGAATATCAGCTCATTAATGTTTGTAAGGAAAACTTTCCACCAAGAATTCCAATAAGTATTCCAAAATGTATTCACTTCAGGTTTATTAAAGTAACTGTATTCAGATTACTCGTTTTTCAAATATAACGCGAGCTGAATACAGTTACTTGATTTTTGTATTCTGATTACGTAACGCCGTTACATGTATTCCGTTACAACCCAACCCTGGTCGTACATCATGCGCTGGCTCCCCTGCCAAGAACAGGGTGTGTTTCCCAGAAATGGTCTGACTTCGGGGCTGAGCCTCATTTGGAAAGTGAAAGCATTTTTTTACATTTTACATTTTAAGCATTTAGCAGACGCTCTTATCCAGAGCGACTTACAAGATGTATAAGAAAGCATGGAAGGAGTTATAAACACAAGTACCACCTCTTACTCATCAGTAACCTTTCCCAGGCACAGCATCCAGGATCAGAACTGCAAACCATAAGCCAACACCGTGTCTTGCTCATAGTGTTAGCCCTGCTCATAGTGTTAACCCTGCTCATAGTGTTAGCCCTGCACATAGTGTTAACCCTGCTCATAGTGTTAGCCCTGCTCATAGTGTTAACCCTGCTGCGGAGAGCGGAGGTTGGAATTAAAACTTTCAGGGCAGTGTGCCCTGTAGGAATGGATTGAGAAACACTGGTGTGGTGGAAATCGCCCAGGGGTTTGAACGGAAGGAAGGACGCAACACTCAACACTCAGGTTCAGAATCTTTTATTCTTGAGCTATACCAGCATTACGGGGCCCTGGAGACCTTTGCCTGCGGAAGTCTGCCTAGTGATCTGATCTTCTTATAGTAGAGAAGTCTAGAGTCAGAGTCTATGCTGAATTGAAACAATGGTTAGGACAAAGTCTGAGTGAAAATGTGCTGATCATCAGTCGTGTGTCTGAATGGGAATGTGTTGATAATCAGTTGACTCTGAACTTCCATGCATTGTTTTCTTCTCCTGTGGTTAATCTTGATTGATTATCAGGGTTTTCTTGATGAGTGGTCTCTTTTGGCCTCTTTTGCTGTTTCTTTTGCTCTGTCATGCCACAACACTAGTATAGAGTCTACCAGCATCTTCAGTTCTGCAGGAGGAATACAACACCACTCTGTGTCTCTGTAGCCCCCTCCCCTCTGCCCCTGCTCCTCAGTGATATATAACGGTTGTCAGTGTTGAACAGACACTGCAGGAGAAACAGCAGATCACATACTTTCACTTTACACTTCTGAGAAGAGCCAGAGGAACAAGAATGGGTAACTTTCATACAATATTCTTACAATGCACCTGTAACAGTTGTGGGTTCAGCTGGGCATGGGTTGATGCACAGATTACCTGTATTATGATCTATTCCTTTAACCATTTATTTTGTGTTTAAGCTGTATCAACCTCATTCTTTCTGCCATGAAAATACAACAATAACACTTCATTACTGTTACACAGTCTTTCCTTGGCTAGACGTAAGCTTGTTTAAAGTGTATAATAAGACTATAGGCTTGTGTAGGGTGTATAATGACACTGTGCATAATGTATAATAGTCCTGTGTAGGGTGTATAATAACACAATAAGCGCCTCAATGTAATTGGGGAGACTTCTGAGCGAGTCAAACTTTACTTGTATAATCTTTTTAATGTGTCTCATGACTAGTTTATTTGGTACTCATTGCTTCGTTTTTTTTTACCTCATAGTAAAATGCAATGAATTACTTTTTACATATTGATATTGTGTTGGAGTGACAAGTAAATAAAATAAAAAAAGTGACCTGTTTATTTCCTATGTTGAAGGATCAAACGGCGTCAATCACTATGACGAGGAGCCAGATTTCTCAGCAGAACACCCGTACTTTGGCATTGGCACCTACGGGACGTCAAAACCTGATGGATTCACAGCTCAGATAGGGCTGGGGAATACCAAGCAGTTAGTGGGAGACGTGGAGGTGGAGAGAAAGCTGGCAAATGCCAAGATTGGCCACGAATTCTCTCTGAAGAAGGTCTCAGCCATGGCAGACGCGGAGCTGATGAGTGTATCGGGGAAGGTAGGACCAGTGGATGCGAAGGTCGGGTTGAGTGTCAAGACTGGGGCAGCCATCGGGACTGATGGACTGGAGGCCAAGGTCCTGGGCACTGGCTTCACCCTCGGCAAAAGGATCAGCGTGTCGTTCCTCGGGAGCGAAATCGGGTTCTCTTTGTTCTGAAATTGTAACGACAATGATAAGTATGCTCAAATGCATACGGTGTGCCATAATCAAGTAGGATATGACATTCATCAAGTTCTGTGTGTATGATTGTATGCAGAAAATAAAAATCCATATTTAACATTTTTGATGGAATTTCTTCTTAAACACAGATTCACATACCATATATTGTATAACATGCATATTGGACTACTGACTGCCGATTAGTCATTTCTTCACACTTTCCAATGCGTAACATTTTGAGAATGGACATCCTGACAGCTCATAAGGATGTAAATCAATTTATCCAACTAGCTGGATGCACAAAACATTCATGTTTTGCAGACAGCTTTCTGATCACATAGAGACACCAGGAGTCACGCAGGAAAACCCCATCAGGGTTTATTCAGGTGAAATATACAGTAGCCTGTGTCACTCATTTTAATGCGCGTAGCACATGTTCCTCAGAGATCAAAGGCAGTGGGTCCCTGGGAGATTGTACCCGCACAAACACGTGCCGACTCAGCTTTACATTGATTGCAGGGCTTTTACACCCCACAGCTGATCAAATATTTACTTTCTTACTTAAGTAACAAAGTTATTGCATAACGTGTTTGCCACACGCCATGTGACAAACCCTGAACGGGAACAGAGCAGCCAGGAGACACGGAGTGGAGTTTGTCGGTCTACGGATCTGATTTTATTTATTCATTTTTCTGTCTCTCCCCCCCAGACATGGGAGAGAGACAGTGGGAGTAGCAGGTTAACATATAACAAAGACCAACACAAACACAGACACAAAATCTTCACCCTACTCGCCGCGAAGCTTTCGGGTAAAAACAACAAACTAAAATAACAAGTTAAAATAACCAAACTTATGGGACACCGCGCCTCTTCCTCCATGTAACAGGTGTATAAATAACACTGTGAATTTCACCAGAAATCCCTCGTTATTTCATGTTTATTATTTTCGCTCATTTGTGTCCGTTTTATAAGCAAATGTGAACTGTTTTTGGAGTTTAATCATATATTTTATAAGAAATACCCTTTGACCTTTGATGAGTCATCACTGCGCATCGCGCGGGAATCTCTTCAGATTGCTTGGCGCTCTCTGGGGAGAAGTAAGTAGTCCGCCAGGGCTCTGGTCATTTATAACTATAAAAGTTAATATAAACGTTCATAACATTATAATTTGCAAGGTAACTGTATTGTATAGCTGGCGAAGTGCCGTTGTGCTTTTCTTTGTTTTTATTGACGGCTAATTTGTTTTATTATCGGGAAATTACGTTATCGCTTTTACTATAGCGGCTAACAACATGTAGCATATATGTGATGTATGTATGCATTGTATGAGTTGTTGTTTATATGTATGTATATGTATAGGCTATGTATTTGTATTATGTGTATGTGATGTGGGTATATGCTGTATGTATGGTGTACAACATGTAGCTACCGTTGGTTTGGTTATGCTGCCGCTCATTTACTTTCTTTATATATATTAGGCACATGAGACGAGCCAGAGTTGCCATGATAACGGCTATACATTTCGTGTTATCCATGACAGGTATGTTGCCTTGTTGTTTATTTTACTGTAGCTACATAATGTGTTCATTTTGTTGTTTATTTTACTGTAGCTACATAATGTGTTCATTTTGTTGTTTCTATTTCAATTCTGAAATGTTAAGCTGGTGGTGACTCATGCACTGAATGTGACAGTAGTTCTGTACTAAATTGCAATGTACTTCAATGTATTTATATTGATGCAGTGAGAGATGGCTTGGCGCTCTCTGGGGAGAAGCACATGAGACGAGCCAGAGTTGCCATGATAACGGCTATACATTTCGTGTTATCCATGACAGGACAGAATAAATTGCAGTCAACCAGCAGTCGTTGTCCGAGTCTTCAATGAGCGCCACAGAAAAGAACACAACGCAGACAGACCGGTCACATTGGTGCCGTGACTTTCGGAGTTCCAGAAGCATCGACGCCATCTCGATCACCGTGGGGAGCTCATCATACCAACCATTGTTCTAAGTTGGTAACTTTCAACATTGTGGGACATTTTGGGCATGAACACTTGACCAATCTATTCAATTCAGGGCCTATTAAAAATATCACAGTGTGTGCCATATATATTTGTGATTTTCTATTGTTGCATTTTTTTTTTGCCTGGTCATGGAACCAGCGGCTAGTTCAGGGAAACTGGAGTTTCTGTAAGGGAGGGTTTCTCTAGTGTGGGTTTTGGTAGGGGGTGGCTTTTCAATGATGAGGCCCAGACACCTCAAGTGGGCAGATTGAGAACTCCCAAGTTTTGTTCCACTCGTGTTCAGGTTCCCCCCTGTGAGTTGCAAACCCCACATATAATACCTCATGCAGAATTGCAAGTCCCACAGACAGCATGTAATATAGAATTGCGTTCTCTCATCTCAGAGTTGGCCGATCAGATTGGCCAGTCTATTGCAGCCCAGCTACAGGGTAACACAGCTGGCAGTATTCCTGGGTCAACGGGTTCCCATGAGTCTGGACAAAGGCCTTCTGAGTTGAACTTGTCTGGGATGAAACTTGTCATGCAATCGGATGTTAAAGAGCCACCAACTTTCAGGGGCAGTGATAAATGTTCAGTTCGTGAGTGGGTGGAGATTGTAGGGAGGTATCTCATGAAAAGGGATATAGTAAAGAGCCAGCAGTCACAAGAGATATTAGCTAGGCTAATGGGAAGGCAAAAGATGTAGTAAGGGTCACGCTACGTAACAATCCCTTGATTGACCACATCCAGACTCCAGAACTGATCTTTGATATTTTGAAACAGCACTTTGGTGAACTGACTTACTCTTCCATGCCTATGGCTGACTTTTATAACACTAAGCCAATGCAAGGTGAGGGAGTAATGGAATACTGGATTAGGCTGAACAATGCCATTGACATTGCGGATGAGTGCCTGAGGAGGCAGGGCCGCAGTGTGGAGGATCCAGGGCGTGAAGTGTCTATGATGTTCATTAAGTATTGCCCAGAGCCTACCCTCTCCAATAGGCTCAGTTTTAAGGCACCTGATGAATGGACACCCAGAGAGGTTCAAGAACGCATTGACAGCTTTCAGCGTGAACTCAGGGCACGCACTCAGATAGGTTCTCAAGCCCAAAAAACACAGACAGTCAGCCACAACCAGTCAGTAATTTCAGGTACAATAAACGAATCACAGCCAGTACAAGTGTCAATGTCTCCTTGTCCGGTACAAGCGCCCAACACTCAGCTCACACAGTCACTAACATCTCTCTCAGCTACTCAGGCTAACGTTGAGCCAGTTCATTACCAACCAGTTCTGGGCTCCACTCCAGCCATTGATGTGAATGGAATGCACGCTCTGATCAGTCTCCTGGATCGCGTAATGACACATCAGAATGTGCAGGTTGTGGCCCCTGTACCAGCCCCACCACGACAGCCTGTTCCAGGGCGTTTCCAGAAGGGAAACTGCAAGGTCTGTGGTGATTCCAACCATTCCACACTCGTACACTGCAGGAGAGAAAATCTGTGTTTCTTATGCTTCACTCCTGGTCATTGGAAGAGGGACTGTAATAGACAAGGACAGGGACAAACGGGTCAGACTAACACTAGTCGGGCTCAGCCTTCGGGAAACTAGGGCACCCACTCTCAGAGAGGGACAGTGTGGGTGGTGGACTAGAAACCCTCAATGTTGACGAGCCAGATCTCGAGCTGCTATACGTTAACACCTGTTTAGCCATGCCAGAAGAATACCAAGTCGTGGTTCAAGGATCAGCAGAGGTGCCTGCTTTCAGTGAGTTGTTCTACACCCAGGTTAAAGTGAATGACAGGGTTGAACTGAAGGGCATGATGGATTCAGGATCCATGACTTGCACTCTGAATGAAGAGGCAGAGCGTATACTGACAGAATCTGGAGCTCTAGTCGGAGAGCCTCAGGCAGCAGAACGGATCGTGCTGGTGGGCTGTGGAGGGAAGCAGACTGTCCCCAAATGTGTATATGACTTGACACTGACTATCTATGGAGTGACATGCCTTGTTCCTGTTCTAGTAATACCTGGTCAATGTGATGAGCTCATCATCGGCTCAAATGTACTCAAACACCTAATGCGGGAAATTAAATGTAATGATGATTACTGGAAGTTTGTGTCTGTTGGGTGCAAGCAGCCGCTCCTGGATCATGAGCATTTCTTGGATATGATGTCATGCACCACCAGATGGAGGGGAGACAAGGTTCCTGAAAGGATCGGGACCGTGAAGCTGCCCCGTGCTGTTACACTACTTCCCCGGCAAGAACACATTGTGTGGGGAAGGCTGCCCTGCAATGTACCAGTGTCTCTAGGCAGCACAGTCATAGTGGAACCATGCACCTCCAAGACCAGACCGAGAGACATTCTCATTGGACGAGTCATCACACCCATGTGGGGAGATCGCTGGGTGCCTATGAAGATGACCAATCTCTCATCAAAATCAATCACCCTTAGGCGCAACTCCAAGGTTGCTGATGTATCACCTTGTCTTGCAGTGGAAGATCTTGACATCCAACAAGGCTCCTGTAAGATGGAGGCCAGGAAATCAGTAGGACAGGAAGTCAGGCCAACTGCTGTGGATGCTAACCTCAATGACAGGCTCTCCAGCTTGGGGTTGAGTGACCTCGACATTGACTCATGTGACGCCAGCCTTTGCTCAAAGAGAGAGCTTGTCAAGCTTGCTGAGGAGTATGAGGACATTTTCTCCAGACACTCGCTTGACTGTGGCAAAGCAGAAGGGGTTGTACACCGTATTCGTCTGACGGATGACCGCCCATTCCGCATGCCATACAGGAGAGTGCCCCCGGCCCACTACCAACAGCTCCGGCAAGTACTCACAGAGATGGAGGAGCAGGGGATAATCCGCAAGTCCGTCAGTGAGTATGCATCTCCTCTAGTCATGGTCTGGAAGAAGGACGGTGGACTAAGGATTTGTACAGACTTCCGGTGGCTGAATGCTCGGACTCTGAAGGACGCTCATCCACTCCCTCACCAAGCAGACTGTCTTGCAGCCCTGGGAGGCAATGCCTTCTTCAGTACAATGGACCTAACATCTGGGTTCTACAACATCCCCATGTGCGAAGAAGACAAAAAGTACACTGCCTTCACAACACCTACTGGCCTTTATGAGTACAATAAGATGCCCCAAGGGCTCTGCAACAGTCCTGCTTCTTTCATGAGGATGATGTTAAGCATCTTCGGTGATCTCAACTTCACCAGTCTGCTTTGTTATTTGGACGACCTCCTTGTCTTTGCTCCTACTGAAGAGGAAGCGCTTGGCAGGCTTCGGGTGGTCTTCCAGAAGGTGAGAGACAGTCACCTCAAGCTAAGTCCAAAAAAATGTCATCTTCTACGGAAGTCAGTCAAGTTCCTTGGCCATGTCATTGACCAGAGTGGCGTTTCTGTGGATCCAACTAAGGTGGATGCCGTTTCTAACATGCCAAGAGCGGCCCTGATGGAGGAGGACGGTTGCACCCCTTCTGTGAAGAAGCTGAAGTCCTTCTTAGGGATGGTCTTCTTCTATCAGAGTTTCATCCCTGGATGCTCGGCAATTGCTAAACCTCTATTCGCCCTGACAGCAGGCATGAAGAGGAAGGGACGGGCCGGGAGGGGGGCTGGCATGTTCCGGAAGCTGACCACTGCAGATTGGAGCCCTGCATGTGAGGAAGCCTTCCATAGACTCAAGCGTGAACTTCTCACCTGTGCTGTGTTGGCTCACCCTGACTTTTCAAGGCCATTCATCCTCTCTGTGGACGCGTCTCTAGATGGACTAGGGGCAGTGTTATCACAACTGCCTGCTGGGGAGGACAAGGCACGCCCCATTGCCTTTGCTAGTAAAACCCTTAGCAAGTCACAGCAGAGATATCCTGCCCACCGTCTTGAGTTCTTGGCCTTGAAATGGAGCGTCACAGAGAAGTTCGGTCATTGGCTGAAAGGACATGACTTCACAGTGTGGACAGATAACAATCCACTCACCCATATACTCACCAAGCCCAGGCTGGATGCCTATGAACAGAGATGGGTAGCCAAACTGTCATCCTACAACTTTGACCTGAAATACATCCCAGGTCCGAGGAACATTGTGGCAGACGCACTCAGCCGTGACCCCTTCGCCTCTTCTGTCAGCAAGCGTCTCATTCAGGAGCCCTACAGTGGTCTAATGCTAGAAGCAGGCAGTACGGAAACTGACAGAGTGCAAGATGCCTTTAGATTTGGAGTCCAACATCTGCAGGTGGTCCAGCATTCTGAGTCTGCCCTAGCCACAGCAGGTTCCTGCAGCTCATCGGAAGTCAAGGCTGCTCTGCTGCATCACAGCAATTGGGAGACTGCTGCTGGGATTAGAGCTACTCACCTTATCCACCATGTTCAGCAGCTGGAATCTGCTGGTCAAGATACCTTACCTTCACTTACCTTACGTGAGCTAGAGGGTCACCAACTGCAGGACCCTGCCGTCTCCAGTGTCTTGCCATTTGTTGTTCGCAGAAGACGCCCTTCCAGGCGAGAGAGATGTGGAATGGATGCCAGGTCGCTGTTCATGCTGAAGTCCTGGGAAAGACTCAAGGTCCAAGATGGAATCCTATACAGAGAGACGAGAGATCCTGTGAGCAGAACAAAGAGGCTTCAGTTGGTGCTACCAACAAGTTTGAGGGAAAAGGCGTTGGAAGGAGTCCATGATCTGGCAGGGCACCAAGGTCAAGTCCGAACCCTCCACCTGGCGAGACAGCGCTTCTTCTGGCCAAATATGGCGAGAGATGTGAAGGAATACGTTCGATGTTGTGAGAGGTGTGTATTTGCAAAGACTCCAGAGCCTGCAGCACGAGCCCCTCTGGAAAGTATAAAGACCTCAGCTCCTATGGAGCTCATCTGCATCGACTTCTGGTCAGCGGAGGACAAGAACAAGAGCTCTGTTGATGTGCTTGTGGCAACTGACCACTTCACGAAAATGGCCTATGCCTTTCCGTGCAGGAACCAGACTGCCAAGCAGGTTGCCAGGAAGCTGTGGGACTGTGTTTTCTGTGTCTATGGTTTCCCTGAGCGTATTCACTCAGACCAGGGAGCCAGCTTTGAGAGTGAATTAGTGTCTGAGCTGCTGCAGCTATCTGGTGTTGCCAAGTCTCATACCACCGCCTACCACCCAATGGGCAATGGTGGCACAGAGCGGTTCAACCGCACCCTTGGCAATATGTTACGAGCTCTCCCTCTCAGAGCCAAGCAGGAATGGCCACAGCAGATCCAGACGCTGATTTTTGCCTACAATGCGACTATTCATGAGACCACTGGTTACGCGCCATTCCACCTGATGTTTGGCTGGATCCCAAGGCTCCCAGTAGACGTCATGTTCAAGTCTGTCCTGCATGATCCTGTTGTGGCTGACTTCAGCAGTTACTCCATGACTCTCCTGACATACCTGTCTGAGGCCGCCAGAATTGCTCAGCAGCGCTCCACCAAGGAGCAAGAACACCAGGCCCGTCAGTATAATAAGAAAGTCAAAGGTGTGTCTCTACAGGTCGGGGATCGAGTGTTGCTCGCCAACAAGGGAGAACGGGGCAAGAAAAAATTGGCTGACAAGTGGGATCCGATGGTCTATGCTGTTATCGAAAGGAACCCCAAAACCCATATCTACAAGATCAGTGATGTCTCAGGCCAGTGTAAAGTCGTGCACAGGAATCTACTATTGGATGTGAGTTTCCTCCCTGTCCGTGATCCACCGAGGAGTCAGTCCTTGAACAGCCCATCTGATGTTAGTGAACTCAGTGTCGGTGAAGAGATGGTTGGACTTAGTAGTCTGGAGGAAGAGTCCACTCAGGCACGGACATCCTTATGGATTCTATCTGACTCAGGCCCTACTGTTGAGCGAGACACATTAGCAGAGGAACTTGCTTCACAGTTCACAGACGAAACTAACGTTAACTGTGATGATGTAGACAGGATGGACAATGTACATATTACCCCTGACTTACCTGTTTTACAGACTGACAATCGTACTCCAACTAGTTCTGCTGTTGATTCTGAAGGGACACCGACTATTCCTCTCATTGACCCTGAAATACCTCACACCTCTGAACACCGACATGACCGACCACAGTCAGACTTACCCAGACATGACCATGATGTTAAGGTTCGAGGTAGAGTAGTCACGAGAGCAGGGAGAGTAATCAAGTCAGTAAACAGACTCATAGAAAACATGGTGCAGAGACCCATCACATGGGGTTCATTACCACTGTACAAGGCTCAATCTGTAGCATAGGATGCTTTAAGGTCACTGTATTTCAGTTTTTTTTTTGCTGGTTGTGTTTTTGAGACACTACGTCGAGCATAAGTGCCAGGGACCGAGTGTAATGGGGTGTAGGCTGCACCTCTGTTCTAAAAAGGTTAGAGAGGCCTGATCAACCTTCCTAATACCTTTTAATCAGTTTTACGGATAGTTTTTTAACTGAACTTAAATGGTTGGGTGACTTGTGTGAATAGTGTCTTTATAAACATTTGGTGTTGAAGTGAAACTTTTGTGTAGGATGATTTTGGTGAAATTCAGGAGGGGTGAATGTAACAGGTGTATAAATAACACTGTGAATTTCACCAGAAATCCCTCGTTATTTCATGTTTATTATTTTCGCTCATTTGTGTCCGTTTTATAAGCAAATGTGAACTGTTTTTGGAGTTTAATCATATATTTTATAAGAAATACCCTTTGACCTTTGATGAGTCATCACTGCGCATCGCGGGAATCTCTTCAGATTGCTTGGCGCTCTCTGGGGAGAAGTAAGTAGTCCGCCAGGGCTCTGGTCATTTATAACTATAAAAGTTAATATAAACGTTCATAACATTATAATTTGCAAGGTAACTGTATTGTATAGCTGGCGAAGTGCCGTTGTGCTTTTCTTTGTTTTATTGACGGCTAATTTGTTTTATTATCGGGAAATTACGTTATCGCTTTTACTATAGCGGCTAACAACATGTAGCATATATGTGATGTATGTATGCATTGTATGAGTTGTTGTTTATATGTATGTATATGTATAGGCTATGTATTTGTATTATGCGTATGTGATGTGGGTATATGCTGTATGTATGGTGTACAACATGTAGCTACCGTTGGTTTGGTTATGCTGCCGCTCATTTACTTTCTTTATATATATTAGGCACATGAGACGAGCCAGAGTTGCCATGATAACGGCTATACATTTCGTGTTATCCATGACAGCCTTGTTGTTTATTTTACTGTAGCTACATAATGTGTTCATTTTGTTGTTTATTTTACTGTAGCTACATAATGTGTTCATTTTGTTGTTTATTTTACTGTAGCTACATAATGTGTTCATTTTGTTGTATTTCAATTCTGAAATGTTAAGCTGGTGGTGACTCATGCACTGAATGTGACAGTAGTTCTGTACTAAATTGCAATGTACTTCAATGTATTTATATTGATGCAGTGAGAGATGGCTTGGCGCTCTCTGGGGAGAAGCACATGAGACGAGCCAGAGTTGCCATGATAACGGCTATACATTTCGTGTTATCCATGACAGGACAGAATAAATCGCAGTCAACCAGCAGTTGTTGTCCGAGTCTTCAATGAGCGTGACAGAAAAGAACACAACGCAGACAGACCGGTCACACTGAGACACTCAAACTTTTCAGTTCGAGTTCTCTTACCCATTCATACAAAGACACTCGAACTTTTCAGTTCGAGTTCTCTTACTCATTCATCCAGAGACACTCGCCACTCCCCACAGTGAGAGTTCTGGCAACCAGCCCCAAGACACTCCACTCTTTCAGTGAGTTCTTGGGCTGTTGCTCAGAAACACTCTCCACTGTCGAGTGCGAGCTCTCTTTTACTAAAACCGAGGGCGAGAGGCGGACCCTCTTCCAGGGCACCCTCTCGCTCCTCCATAATCACACCGAGGGAGAGAGAGAGGGAGGGAGGGAGAGAATGAGACATTCTTAGTGCACCCCCTCTCCCTCTTCCCCACTCACACAGGAAGCACTCTACTCAGTCACTTTCGACAAACGCACACAAAACTCCTCCAACATCCAACATCCAACATCCAACATTCAACATTCAACATCATACGCACTCACGCACTCACGCACTCACGCACTCACGCACTCACGCACTCACGACAAGACTGACTAATTCCTCACTCGCCCCACCTGCATAGGCTTAGTTTCTGCCTGGCTCAGGTGGGACTCGTGAGGCAATCACCCAATCACAATCACTCAACTCACATTCTCACCCAGACACCCAATCAGCCAATTGACTTCCATATCAATTGACTGATTGACACCAATTAAATAATTAAATCAATTATGGCCTTTGGAGCTCCTTTCCGGGCGACAGTTCACTCTCACACCTTGTGAGAGTGCCAAACCTGCCCCCGGAAAGTCTCACTGCTCCAAAGGCCTCTACCACATGAAACAAGACAGGCAACCATGCCACTCCCACGGGGCCGAGACCGACGTCCTCCACAGTGTTGTATTGCATAACATATGTAATTGCATAGTGCTAAGGGCATTGTAAATGAAAGTGTTACCAGAATTTTCTTTTGCCCATGGTGCCCTAGCACAGAAGGTCAAGGTGGCCTTGCCCTAAAAGACATGAAATTCCAGGCCCCGCATTGCAGTAAGGTTACAGTAATGCTGTGATAACATTTCAGTAAGGTTGCATTAACAGTGCGATAACGCTGCGGTAGGGCAGTAATGTGGTAACATTGCGGTAAGGTTGCAGTAACGTTTCGATAATGTTGCGTAAGGTTGCAGTATCTCTAGAGTAAGGTTTCACTAAGGGGGGGTTCTTTTGTTCATTTAAACATTTTAATATTTCCACATAAAAGCCACTTTCACTTTCATGAGAAATGCTAGTTCTGGGGGGTGAGCCCTACACTGCTGTCTGTGTCTGGGTGATCTTAACACAATTATGGTACATTTCAAAATGATTAAAAATGAAAATATGCATTTGTTTTTTAAAATCTACTTGTTAAATCTACTGGAGGGATGCAATGCCATTCTTCCACAAGAAATTCCATCATATGCTGTTTTGTTGATTGGAAAACGCTGTCTCAGGTGCTGTTTCAGAATCTCTCAGAAGTGTTCAATTAGTCATGTTACCTTTAAAGAAATACAATTAAAATAGCCTCTTTAAGAAAATGATGCCTGAATTCATTTTTTACATATAAAATACGTTTATTGTGTTGTATTGTGATTTATGTTCGTGAACGGCTCCCCTGTCCAGCCGGCTGTGCGGTGACCCTGGCGCTCGCTGGCTCTCCCCGGTCGGCAGTCTGGCCGCCCATGCGGTGGTAAGGCTCCTCTCACTGTGGCGTCTTGGACAGGGGATGCCCACGGCGCAGTAAGCCAACGCAATGAATGACCAATGCTGCCCTCTAAGGGTCACTCAAAGAAAGAACACATATAGGCGTCCTCTCTGCTCCGGCTACTGGTACTACAGGCATCAGTACTACCGTCTGTTGTGAGACAAAGCTGTGACACACACACACACATTCATTCACAATTTCACCTTTACACACACACACACACACACACACACACACACACACAGGAGAAAACACGCGCACACACACACACACACACACACACACACACACACACACACACACACACACACACACACGCACACACACACAGGAGAAAACATGCACACACACACACTTTTCAGTGCATACGGATACTTCCACAATGATGCACACCTGCAATAGTCTCTGCACATGAGTGTTTATATATAAGCCTTGGGGCTGATCTAAAACTTTCTCATCTTGATGTGCTTCTCTGTGCAGTTTAAATGTGCGGGCTGTGAGCTTTCAGCACAGGAAATAAAACCAAAGGCCTACAGAGAAACAACGCCCACACACTTTTCCAAATGGCCCCTTTGCAACAGTACACTTTACCAATGAAGGCACAAATAATTTTGCCTTCATTACCTTCATTAGGCCCTTTATAAAAGCACAGCCTGCCACGCCTGGGGAGAAACTTTGGGGACATGGAGGAAATAGGTTCTGGGGTTTATTGTGCTTAAGCTCTCCTGTTTAGTTTAGTGCTTCAAGGAGGGGAATTTAAAATGGCCAGTGGCCAAATGGTTATTATGGGCTGGCGTGCTCTAACCGTACAGATGTGCTGGGGACAGCAGTTTGCTGGGGACAGCAGTTTGCTGGTGGTTGCTGAAGCTCTGGTCCTCTGTACGGGGATGTTCCTCCTGGGCTGAATCAACTGGTGTGGTGGGGGGCATGTCCCTGAGTTCTGTCCTTTGATTCCCTGCCCTGAGCGCCGCCCCCTGGGGGGTCCCATAGCCATTAGTAACTGGTCGCGCCCAGCTCCTCCTCGTTGCTCCAGTCCGACGGAGCATCCGTGCCGAAGTACCGATCCCCAGAATTCCCTTCACAGAGAGGCACGCTAAAATCAGACAACACCCCACATGCGACGCCAACCTAGAACACTTTAAAGTGATGGTTCACACAATATCCATGGAAGTATAATTTTTTCCCTTTCTTTCATCCAAAGAAGAGTTTTTAGCTAATTCGCTGTCTATATGAACAGCGAATACACCAACGGCTAGCAGCATTACCACTGATGTCTGAAAAAAATGGGAGTCTATAGGCCCACAGGTAGCATGTTTGAAATTGCAGTGCCTGCAGGGCTACTCAACCCTGTCAAGGAGAGCCATAGTGCCTGCAGGGCCACTCCATCCTGGTTCTGGAGGGCCACAGTGCCTGCAGGGCTACTCAACCCTGGTGCTGGAGGGCCACAGTGCCTGCAGGGCTACTCAACCCTGTCATGGAGAGCCATAGTGCCTGCAGGGCCACTCCATCCTGGTTCTGGAGGGCCACAGTGCCTGCAGGGCTACTCAACCCTGGTGCTGGAGGGCCATAGTGCCTGCAGGGCTACTCAACCCTGTCATGGAGAGCCATAGTGCCTGCAGGGCCACTCCATCCTGGTTCTGGAGGGCCACAGTGCCTGCAGGGCTACTCAACCCTGGTGCGGGAGGGCCACAGTGCCCTGGTGGTCCCTAACTTCGCTCACCTATCCCAGGGATGATGTGGAAGAGGTGGTCCATGCGCTTATTAATGGCAGTGGTGATGATCTGGATGTGGGGGAAGCCGTAAGCAACAGAGTGCCAAGAGCAGAGACACCAGCAGGATCCTATCCTCCTGAACATTGTGGTCCTGGGAAGACACCACTCCATCATACACTCCTATGCAGTACTTACATACTCTGTTATGCACTCCTTACACACTCTACTATGCTATGCTAGCTGATGACAAATTGGTCAATAGAAAATCTGCATCCTTTCATATAATTTTTATTTCAGGTTCTAGTAAATAATATGTATGCTGTACAGAATATATGTTTAGAATTCTGACTTAGCTGTCTGTAGATACAGGTATTCCTGAAAATGAACCGGGGTACTCTGCAACAAAATTTGTGATTATTTGTTTTGCATCGCTGGGAAAGTGCAACACAAAAAGAGAACTGTGAAATACCTAGGTGATATCAGCGGTCATAAAATACTACCTGGTTTCAAGTGTTCTTAAAATCCTCAAGCAAAGAGGAGAGTTGCAATTATAGCATGCTTTAGTAAATCAGACAGAATAATTAATCTACCTAATTAACAAAATCTTCACCCTGTTTTAGTGCATTCACCCCAGGTATACATAAGCAGGAACGGATTTAACTGTGTATCTAAAGGAAAGTCACAAAGTGACGTAACCCCCGCAAATTACATCCTAACAGCGATTTGAGTCACTGCGACCGGTTAGTAAATCCGACGTAGATATTGCGACCTTCTCCAACGCAAAAGCAGTCGCAATCCGGCCCTCATACTGTATGCGTATCAATCAATCAATCTTTATTTTTGTATAGCGCCATTTACAAAAAGGTTGTCACACAGCGCTTCACAATTGGCATTTTCCAGAGGGAATCAAAAAACCAGAAAACCATTGGAGCCAATGTGGGAGACTGGAAAATTATTCCCTGACCCCTTAAAAGGCGGTCGAGATGAACTCCTGGAAAATGGTGGGATACAGAGAAAAACAAAACAAATAGTCCTTGAGGCTCATGAGTCTTAACCGGAAGGGCATTCTAAGTGTAGGGGTGGGGTGGACCTCATCCCTCCAGATACCAGGGCAGGGCGGGGGATGGAACCAGCAGCTAGGGTCTGGGCCAGCGGCATCCGGCTAACACATGGCAGGGGTGGGGGGTTGACTCTGGGGCAGGTGAGCTCCGGGCAGGTGCCACGAAGCCGGGGAGAAAAGAGGAAACGTGCAATTATGACTATGATAAATATCACACCGGATCAGGGGAAAGAGTAGTGATAACACTTTTGCACCAGCAGAAGTAATCTAGGGCAGCATAACTAATTAGGTGAGTGGCACAGGGGGCACGTAGCCATGAGACCATCCCACCACATCATCAGCAGTCCTGATAGGGGCGGATCATCACTTATGATTGGTGAGAGTAAGGATAGCTCATTGCACCAGAAGGCTCTATTGCTACGCCCCCTCCACATCTGCATCTAATGACTATAAGAGAGACTAAAGAGATGTGTTTTTAACCTAGACTTGAAAATTGAGACCGTGTCTGACTCCTTCACAGAGACGGGTAGACTGTTCCACAGTAAAGGAGCTCTATAGGAGAAAGCTCTGCCACCTGCTGTATTTTTTTATATTCTAAGGACTACCAAGTTGCCTGCATCTTGTGAATGAAGCGAACGTGGGGGATTGTATGGATGAAGTAGATCCATCAAATAAGAGGGTGCAGGTCCATGCAACACCTTATAAATTAAGAGGAGTACCTTATAGTCTACACGATAGTTTATAGGAAGCCAGTGAAGTGGCGCTAACACAGGACTAATGTGCTCATATTTCTTTGTTCTAGTCAGGATCCTTGCAGCAGCATTCTGTATGAGTTGTAGGCTCCTGAGTGAGGTATTGGAACAGCCAGACAGTAATGCATTGCAATAATCTAATCTAGATGTAACAAAGGCATGTACCAATTTTTAATCTATTAATGACAGGAAGCCCCTAATTTTGGCAATATTCCTCAGGTGAAAAGGGGATACTCTGGAAATGTTTTTGATGTGACTATCAAATGAGAGACCAGGATCTATAGTAACACCAAGGTCTTTTACCACCAAACTTGCAGCAACAGAGCAACCATCCAGATTAAGAGATAAATCAGATTGTTGGTGCTCAATCAGATCAGACAAATAGGTTGACCTTGCGGAGGAGAGAGCATATTTGTACTGTACCAGACTGTCTTTCCAGGCAGAATAAAATACTTCTAATTTAGTGGATCGCCACTTACGTTCCAACTTGCGAGAAGCTTGTTTAAGAGCACGTGTGTGGTCAGTATACCATGGTGCAAGCTTCTTTTGGCTAGTTTTTTTCTTTTTGAGAGGCGCAACAACATCAAGAGTGTTGCGCAGGGTGTAATTTAGATTGTCCGTCAGCTGATCAATAGATTGTAGACTAGTGGGATCCAGTGGCGGGCCGTGCATTTCACACCTAGGCCTTCAGTAGTGCTCCGTCTGAATCAATCCACCCCTCAATAACTATTTTATGGCTATAAAAGCCATCTTATTGTTATGTTTTGAGTGTCTGTTCGGTTTGTTTTTGCACTTTGTTTATTTATCGTTCTTCAGTCATGTTTCATTCTCGTTCTGTCATGCACTTCGGGAAATTCTGTTTCGGTTTTTCCGTCTTCGTTTCTAATCTCGTTTTACTTCCTTCTTACTTTCTAATTACACTTTGTATATATTAGTTAGATGTATATAGTACTAACCAACTAATCTACTAACATTAGGGATTTAGATTAAGTTACTAACACTACTAATCACTAATTATCTCACGCTTCATAACTATCGCTGTCATTCTCTCTCATGAAACATGACTGAAGAAAGATAAATAAACAAAGTGCAAAAACAAACCGAACAGGCACCGTTGCCGTTGCATTGCAGATAGATAACTCGTGTATCCAGAATAAATGCCTTTACTGAAGAAACAAACCCGAGGTGCTACAGCTGCGACACACATAAAAAGCATCAATAATAATAACCTCATAAAATTACAATATTATTTAGGAAAATAGCAACATTTTACTCACCAAAAATCCTTATTATTTGTACACAAAATCCATCCTCTTTCTTTCCTCAAAAAGAGTTAAATTACTCTGTCGTACAGATTATCCGTGTGTTTCAGTTCCATCAAGAAGTTCCATCCTTTTCTATCGCCATCGAAGCTAATGCTGAAAGTCGAGCCTGCCCTGTCGTATTTCTGGCATAAGTTTTCATTCGCTTTAGGGCTGAAAATGTCCGCTCAAATGTCTGAATCACAGACTGATGTTAATTATATTTTGTCCATGAATACTTATTAAATAATTCCAAATGGTCTGTTAAGCTTCCTTTCATAGCTGTTCCCTTGGTTGCGCTGCATCCAGACGTGTATTTTCATATTAAAGCATTTAACCAATCACATTACATCATAGTCAGACACTCTCTGACTATCCAATCAAAGGGTGTGAATACGCTGACGTTACCTAGGCCTTCGAGAAGGCCTTCGTGTCCCCAACTCAAAACCTGATTGGTTGAAGCAACAGTTTGATCAACACTTATTTTATGCTACAGGGCCTTCAGAACGGATTGTGAAGGCCTCCAGGCAGATTTATTTGACCCTGGCAACAAATGATGGCTGAAATGTGATTGGTTAAATGCTTTAATATGAAAATACACGTCTGGATGCAGCGCAACCAGGGGAACAGCTATGAAAGGAAGCGAACAGACCATTTGGAATTATTTAATAAGTATTCATGGACAAAATATAATTAACATCAGTCTGATTCAGATATTTTTTAGGCCAGCAGAGAAGGCCTTGCAGGCCCTGACGGCCCACCACTGGTGGGATCCTGATGAACAGTAAATGATTCTTGGAACAGGCTGACAAAGTTAGGTATCGTAGAGGAATTTAGGGAGCGACTAAAGTAGAACACTGGTTTTGATCTAATAGCAGTGGTAGAATTAATTTCAATATGCGTATGCATATAAAGCAGAAATCTACAGGTACCTGCCAAAATAAAGGAGACACTTCAGTAAATGAAGGGTTCTGGTGGCTCTGTTATGGCGTGTGGTGCATTTTCCTGGCATGGTTTAGATCCCTTTAACCACTTAGAGGGCAAGGTAAACACCAATAAATACAAAGCCATTCTGAGTGATCACCTTCATCCTGTGGTGAAGCATTTCTATCCTGATGGGAGTGGTCTATTCCAGGATGAGAATGCCCCCATCCGCAGGGCATGAGCAGTCACTGACTGAATGGTTTGATGAGCATGAAAATTCTGTAAACTATATGCCATGGCTGTCTCAGTCACCAGATCTCAGAGAGAGAGAGAGAGAGAGAGAGCATGAGATTCTGAAGCAGCAACAATAACCTCGTTTAATCAGTTCTCTTGCCCAATTTCGTGTGATACAAACAGCATGTTCTAATTCTGACTACTGTAAAGTATGGAGCCCAGAGATGAATTAAAACATGCAGAACTAGACCAAATGTCCTATTGTATTGAGTGCTGCACCTGATTAAATCAATACCCCTGGACTGGGGTCAGTACTATGGACGGTATAGAGAGTATCTGACCTGAGGAAGGTGTGCATGCACCTGAACTGGGGTCAGTATAGAGAGTATCTGACCTGAGGAAGGTGTGCATGCCACTGACCTGGGGCGTGTTCTCCAGCACACTGAGCATCTGAGGAAAAGGCAGGGCCTGGTGTGCAGAGGCCAGGGCCGCCCTGTTACCACAGCAATAAAGAGAGAAAGAGAGAGATTATTATTGTTGTTGCTGTTGTTATTGTTGCTTTCTTTCTTCAACTGTTCCATTACTATTACAATCAATATGCTTGAGAAATATGCTTTTTATACGTTAAATGCCAATAAAGCACTTAAATTGAAATTGAACTGAGAGAGAGTGAGAGAAAGACAGAGAGGGAGGGGCGCATTCACACAAAAACTCCTGTCCACTAAAACATTAAAATATATAACGTGGTTCAAGACCTGTGTCTCTACCAGACCGGCCCTGGTCGTCAGCCCCGATCGGGGGCGGTATTTGGCTGTCCGCCCCAGGGGAAGGGGGGAGGGTGAGCTGGCTCGAGTCCGCCGTGAAGCACGAAAAAGGAGTCTCCAGAACGTGGGTTCGCGAAGGAGGTGGAGGTTGCTGCCCACAGAGAATTAGCTTACCTCATAGAGACAATCAAATTAAATAGAGGGTGTAATTGGCTACTAAACTGGGAGAAAAATGGGAAAAAATCAGAAACAAAATGTAAAAAAATATATATATATTGTGGTGTCCCCAGGGGTTGGGCCACACTCACGGACCTTGCAGAGGGCGTAGGCTAGTTCAAGAACAAGGAGGAGGCAGTATTCAAAAACAAAATGATAATTTATTAAACTACTACCAACAAACACAAAACAAAGGGTGGGGTCTTCAGGGGAACACAAACACAAAGTCCACAAATCCTTATCTCGTCGTCAATGTCCAAATCCAATGCAAAATCCAGGTCCAAGTCCACAATCCAGTCCGTAGTCGTTATTCAAAGGGGGGTCCTCACACAATCCGGTCAAACACAAAACAACACACTGCAACACTCGCTTTCTAACTCCTGGCTGGTCAACGACTTCACAGGCTTCTCTTTCTCTCTCCTTCAACACACTCACAAACGCTTTCCTACTCCTCTCCATGGGTAATGTGAGCCAGTCCTTTAACCCCCTGAGGTCGGCTGGATCGGCGCCGATCCAAGCAGCAATACAAGTATATTACTATTTCTAACTTCGCGATATTTTATCATACACACGCGGCAAAAACATTGACAGAAACCTTAGAATCGCGACTTTCCGATTTGAGCACTGGCAAATCAAATGGGATTTTTAAAATTAGCTTAATTAGACCAAAAGTAAACCTTGCTTTTTACTCTGTTTTTTACCTTTTAGTAACGTCCCCCTTCTATTGACATGTTAATGAGGTGCTAATTTCGGGAGGGTGCGTCGGGCCATGTGTGAAAACGCCGGCATAAACAACACAAACTGAAGAGGACAGTCTATGCTGATATTTATTTTATTTCGCTTGTTTTCAAATACTCGTGAAAATATATATAAATTCCGCGTCTTGTGACTACATATTCCGCATGTCGCAATGTAACAAATTGCAATAGGCACAGAAAATACTTTTCAAACAGCCTAAAATGTTATAAAATATATCGTATGTCTGTGTTTACGCTTGCAATCTGCCAGCAACAGTATATTCACGAGTATATTTTCAAATACTCGTGAAAATATATGAATTCGCGCCTTGTGACTACATATTCCGCATGTCGCAATGTAACAAATTGCAATAGGCACACAAAATACTTTTCAAACAGCGTAAAATGTTATAAAATATATCGTATGTCTGTGTTTACGCTTGCAATCTGCCAGCAACAGTCTATGCTATTGATTTTATTTCGCTTGTTTTTTTATTTTTTTACATCTTGTCTGTGTTTACGCTTGCAATCTGCCAGCAACAGTCTATGCTGATATTAATTTTATTTCGCTTGTTTTCAAATACTCGTGAAAATATAGCCTATGAATATCGCGTGTTGTGACGCCAAACATTCCGCGTGTTTGCAACGTAACAAAGAGCCAAAATGAATATTCAGGTATTTAGCATTTAGCCCTCCCACAGCCTGAAATAAATGTGACCAGTTCTGATAAAAACAGGTTTTTAGCTATTTAGATCTCAGATGTGCTAAACTATTTTCACACCCTTACATAACCAAGACCTTGGTGAACAAACGCACATTGGCAAAACAATTCGTCACTATAGTTTAGTGTGTGCTTTCACATCTTTTGTGACAGCAGAAAAATTTACTATTTTTAACTTGTGTGTTTGTAGATCTATTTACAAGCTGCATATGATACTGACCAAACTATTGATGGCATACAAATGTAGCTGTGATTGTCCTTCAAATAAAAATATCAAACACTTTGGAGTAAGTGTGTGTTAAATTGATGAAATTGAGATAAATATCAGACCATGCCAAAATCTAAAAACATTAAAAGCTTAGCACGGACCTCAGGGGGTTAAGTAGGCCTCGAAATGGCTTTCAGCTGGTCGTTAGTTCCATTGCCTTCACTCCGTTCAGGTGTGACTGTGGCCTGCTGGGAAATGTAGTGTTTTGGGCTGCCATGTGTTGGAGGCCAGGCAGCCATTTTCTTGTGCAGCCCCTTGGGCTGCCACAATATATACACTACCGGTCAAAAGTTTTAGAACACTCCAATTTTACAGTTTTTACTGAAATTTAAGCAGTTCAAGTCCAGTGAATAATCTGATCTGCCAGAAGTTTTTATATTAAAATAGCGGGTCTAATTGGCTACTAAATTGGGAGAAAATGGGAGAAAATCTGAAACAAAACCTTTAAAAAAAAAAAAAAAAAATAATAATTATAGTCACTCTGTGCAAGTCGCTGACTCTGGATCCATCAAAAGAGCCCCAGACGCTTCCTCCTTCATGTTTGACAGTTGGTGTCACACACTGAGGGAACAATCCTTTCACCTACTCGACAGCGTACAAAAACCCTGTGTGATGAACCGAAGATTTCAAATTTTGATTCATTGGTCCATAAGACCTTCTTCTAGTCTTCAGTAGTCCACTGGCGGTGGTTCATGGCCCAGGCAAGCCTCTTTTTCTTATTTTGCCTATCATGCAAGTTGTTGACTCTCAGTAACTTGTCTTCTGATTTTGTTGCGGCTTTGGATCTGCCAGACCTCTTCCTGTCAGAGTTTCCTCCAGTTTCCAAGTGCCTTTCGATGGTGTAGGAAACTACTCACTGCCAAAACATTTACATAATTTTTCAGTTTTTGGTAACCTAAGCTTTTTTTTTAAACCTCTGGCAGCTTACCTTTGTATGATTTCAGGTTATTCACTGGCTTACATTTGAGTAAAAACTGGAAAATGGGGGTGTTCTAAAACTTTTGACCGGTAGTGTTTGTTGACGCATGACGCCCCTGCTAAGAACAGGGTGTGTTTCCTAGAAATGGTCTGACTTTGGGGCTGAGCCTCATTTGGAAAGTGAAAGCATGGAAGGAGTTATAAATACAAGCACCACCTCTTACTCAGCCAACACATCTTAGTTATGCTTATCTTGAGTGGAGTTTTCCTTTGGCCTTACATAATTGAGACACAGCATTTTTGTTCTGTGCTGGTACGCTGCTCAAAACTAAATGGTTAAAAATATGTCTTAAAGGAGCACTCTGACCATAATTTCATGATGTACTACTCACTGTATGTATTTGTCGATCCATCCACATGGCGTTGTTGGTACTTTTGCATTTATGTCCGTTTCCCTGTGAGCCGTTCAGCATCCAAATGGCAAATATAATGGGAATTAAATGTCAAATAACTACACACCGAAATATCCCAGACTGACTTCTAATGTCTTTTCTGGCCACACATTGAAATTATGAGAATTAAATAAAGATTAATATTGACTTGGGAGGTCTTAATTTTTTTAACGCAAGGCTAGTGAAGCACCAAGTGTTGTATCAACAACGCCATGTGGATGGATCGACAAGACATACAGCAGGTCGTACACAGGGTTGGGAGGGTTACTTTGTAAATGTAATTAGTGCCTGAATACTGATTACACGGCTCTGAAAGTAATCAGATACGAATACAGTTACATGTCTCAAAAAAGTAACGTATTCAGATTACTTTTAGAATACTTCCTTTTTCCATCACAGATGGGTATGTTTTGGGGTACAGGAGACATTGGGAAGCTGTTATATAGACAAAGGTGGTACTACTTAGTACTAAAATGGTGCTCAAACCTTTGCACACGCCATGTTCACTCTTTTATTTGATCAGTAATACATTTAAATAGTTATGCATTGCATGTCATGTTCAACTTTCCACTGTGTAGAAGTCAGGTCAGCTTCTGTTCATTTCATAATAATGACTAATACATTTGAGATGTCAATTTAGCTAAATATATGCAACATTGTATCTGCATTGTTTTGTTTTAGTCATCATGAACATGTTATGGAATTAGAATGGACAGATTAAAAATTAATCATAATAAAACGTAAAGGGAAACTGAAAGGCAAGTTCTTTTACTGTTTTAATGGCTAATCATGAGCAGAACTCAAACATAACATCTGAAACAATGTAATAACTTTTGAACCATTTTTGATTTGTGAGGGATATGTGAGGGATATGGCTTAGAAAGGTGCCAGTGTTGGCGGGCTGTGTAGCGGTGAATGCTCGGCAATGCATAACGTAATTGACGTATAGTAGGGTACAATTGGCTACCAAATTGGGAGAAAACTGGGAAAAAGAAAAAGAAAAAAGAAAAGAAATGTCATCGTTTCAAAAATAAAGAAAGCAGTATACAATTAGCAGAGCAGTTATTGCGATGCCTCAAACCGTAGGCTAAGGTCAGTGTCACACGCCGCGTGACAAACCCTGAATGGGAACCAAACAGCCAGGAGACACGGAGTGGAGTTTGTCGGTCTACGGACCGGATTTTATTTATTTGTTTTTCTGTCTCTCCCCCCAGACATGGGAGAGAGACAGTGGGAGTAGCAGGTTAACATATAACAAAGACCAACACAAACACAGACAAAATCTTCACCCTACTCGCCGCGAAGCTTTCGGGTAAAAACAACAAACGAAAATAACAAGTTAAAATAACCAAACTTACGAGACACCGTGCCTCTTCCTCCAGAGTTCCCCTGGAACCTCCTCAGGCACACACATATCCAGTGACTTTTCAAGTGCTTCCCACCCATTCATACTGAGACACTCGAACTTTTCCAGTTCGAGTTCTCTTACTCATTCATCCAGAGACACTCGCCAGTCCCCACAGTGAGAGTTCTGGCAATCAGCCCCAAGACACCTCCACTTTTCCAGTGAGTTCTTGGGCTGTTGCTCAGACACTCTCCACTGTCGTGTGCAAGCTCTCTTTTACTAAAACCGAGGGCGAGAGGTGGACCCTCTTCCAGGGCACCCTCCCGCTCCTCCATAATCACACCAAGGGAGAGAGGCGGACACCTAAAGCGCACCCCCTCTCCCTCTTCCTCACTCACACAGGAAGCACTCTACTCAGTCACTTTCGACAAACGCACACAAAACTCCACAAACATTAAACATCTCACGCGCACTCACGCGCACTCACGCGCACTCACGCGCACTCACGCGCACTCACGCGCACTCACGCGCACTCACGCGCACATCAAGACAAGACTGACTGATTCCCTACTCGCCCCACCTGCTCTTAAATAGGCTTAGTTTCTGCCTGGCTCAGGTGGGACTCGTGAGGCAATCACCCAATCACAATCACAACTCACATTCTCACCCAGACACCCAATCAGCCAATTTACTTCTATATCAATTGACTGATTGACACCAATTAAATAATAATTAAAACCAATTAAGGCCTTTGGAGCTCCCTTCCGGCGACAGTTCACTCACACCCTGCCAAACCTGCCCCGGAAAGTCTCACTGCTCCAAAGGCCTCTACCACATGGAACAAGACAGGCAACCATGCCACTCCCATGTGGCCGAGACCGACGTCCTCCACAGTCAGGTAACAGCAAATTACTGCAGAATTCTGTTCAGTAAGCTGAAGGTTAGCCAACGTTGATTTACCTCCAAGTGCTTTTTAAGATTCGAAGTCGAGTCCTTTGATGCCGACAGTATCTTTATTCCCGGAAGACACAAGGTACACTGGACCGACAGATTTTTCCCATGGTCTTCTTGGTCTTGTTTAAATTGGAAATGGTGTCGATAACACCACGAACTGAAAGCTGACTTTTCTTGTCACTGTCAATGTTTGGGCACGCGCGCATTACTTTTGGTTCTGTGCAGCGGCGGTAGTTTTCGTGAGCTGTGTGATGATAATCATGTAGGCGTGAGAATTTCATGCTGTAGCTTTAGTAATGAATATCAGCTCATTAATGTTTGTAAGGAAAACTTTCCACCAAGAATTCCAATAAGTATTCCAAAATGTATTCACTTCAGGTTTATTAAAGTAACTGTATTCAGATTACTCGTTTTTCAAATATAACGCGAGCTGAATACAGTTACTTGATTTTTGTATTCTGATTACGTAACGCCGTTACATGTATTCCGTTACAACCCAACCCTGGTCGTACATCATGCGCTGGCTCCCCTGCCAAGAACAGGGTGTGTTTCCCAGAAATGGTCTGACTTTGGGGCTGAGCCTCATTTGGAAAGTGAAAGCATGGAAGGAGTTATAAACACAAGTACCACCTCTTACTCATCAGTAACCTTTCCCAGGCACAGCATCCAGGATCAGAACTGCAAACCATAAGCCAACACCGTGTCTTGCTCATAGTGTTAGCCCTGCTCATAGTGTTAACCCTGCTCATAGTGTTAGCCCTGCACATAGTGTTAACCCTGCTCGCAGTGTTAACCCTGCTCATAGTGTTAGCCCTGCTCATAGTGTTAACCCTGCTCATAGTGTTAGCCCTGCACATAGTGTTAACCCTGCTCATAGTGTTAGCCCTGCTCATAGTGTTAATCCTGCTCGCGGAGCGGAGGTTGGAATTAAAACTTTCAGGGCAGTGTGCCCTGTAGGAATGGATTGAGAAACACTGGTGTGGTGGAAATTGCCCAGGGGTTTGAACAGAAGGAAGGACGCAACACTCAACACTCAGGTTCAGAATCTTTTATTCTTGAGCTATACCAGCATTACGGGGCCCTGGAGACCTTTGCCTGCAGAAGTCTGCCTAGTGATCTGATCTTCTTATAGTAGAGAAGTCTAGAGTCAGAGTCTATGCTGAATTGAAACAATGGTTAGGACAAAGTCTGAGTGAAAATGTGCTGATCATCAGTCGTGTGTCTGAGTGGGAATGTGTTGATAATCAGTTGACTCTGATCTTCCATGCATTGTTTTCTTCTCCTGTGGTTAATCTTGATTGATTATCAGGGTTTTCTTGATGAGTGGTCTCTTTTGGCCTCTTTTGCTGTTTCTTTTGCTCTGTCATGCCACAACACTAGTATAGAGTCTACCAGCATCTTCAGTTCTGCAGGAGGAATACAACACCACTCTGTGTCTCTGTAGCCCCCTCCCCTCTGCCCCTGCTCCTCAGTGATATATAACGGTTGTCAGTGTTGAACAGACACTGCAGGAGAAACAGCAGATCACATACTTTCACTTCACACTTCTGAGAAGAGCCAGAGGAACAAGAATGGGTAATTTTCATATAATATTCTTACAATGCACCTGTAACAGTTGTGGGTTCAGCTGGGCATGGGTTGATGCACAGATTACCTGTATTATGATCTATTCCTTTAACCATTTATTTTGTGTTTAAGCTGTATCAACCTCATTCTTTCTGCCATGAAAATACAACAATAACACCTCATTACTGTTACACAGTCTTTCCTTGGCTAGACGTAAGCTTGTTTAAAGTGTATAATAAGACTATAGGCTTGTGTAGGGTGTATAATGACACTGTGCATAATGTATAATAGTCCTGTGTAGGGTGTATAATAACACAATAAGCGCCTCAATGTACTTGGGGAGACTTCTGAGCGAGTCAAACTTTACTTGTATAATCTTTTTAACGTGTCTCATGACTAGTTTATTTGGTACTCATTGTTTAGTTTTTTTACCTCATAGGTTAATCATGCAATGAATTACTTTTTACATGTTAGTATTGTGTTGGAGTAATAAATAAATAAATAAAAGTGACCTGTTTATTTCCTATGTTGAAGCATCAAATGACGTCAATCACTATGACAAGGAGCCAGATTTCACAGCAGAACACCCGTATGGTGGCTTTGGCACCTACGGGAAGACAAAGATTGATGGAATCACAGCTGAGGCAGGGCTGTGCACCATCAAGCAGTCACTGGGAGACGTGGAGGTGGAGGGAAAGCTGGCAAATGCCAAGTTAAGCGGCGAATTCTCTCTGAACAAGGTCTCAGCCATGGCAGACGCGGAGCTGATGAGTGTATCGGGGAAGGTAGGACCAGTGGATGCGAAGGTCGGGTTGAGTGTCAAGACTGGGGCATCCATCGGGGCTGATGGACTGGAGGCCAAGTTCCTGGGCACTGGCTTCACCTTCGGCAAAAGGATCAGCATGTCGTTCCTCGGGAGCGAAATCGGGTTCTCTTGGTCCTGAAATTGTAATGACAATGATAAGTATGCTCAAATGCATATGGTGTGTGTCATAATCAAGCAGGATATTACATGCATCGAGTGCTCTGTGTGTATGATTGTATGCAGAAAATAAAAATGCATATTTTACATTTTTGGTGGAATTTCTTCTTAAACACAGATTCACATACCATATATTGTAGAACATGCATATTGGGACTACTGACTGCCGATTAGTCATTTCCTAACACTTTCAAATACATTACATTTTGAGAATGTACAGCCTGACAGCTCATAAGGATGTAAATCAATTTATCCAACTAGCTGGATGCACAAAACGTTCATGTTTTGCAGACAGCTTTCTGATCACATAGACACCAGGAGTCACGCAGGAAAACCCCATCAGGGTTTATTCAGGTGAAATATACAATACCATAGGCGTAACGAGTTGGGGGTGGGGGGACATGTCCCATCCAATATTCAAAACAGTCATATCTGTCCCCCCCAATAATTTATAAATATAAAACATTCCCTTTCATTAGCCAAACAGTACCCAAACTAATACTGCATTTAAATGCAGTGATTACAGTAGCAGGACAGTTGTGTAAGATGTGTCACACGCCACGTGACAATTCCTGGACGGGAACAGAGCAGTCTGGAGACGGAGTGGTTTCTTTGGTCCATGGACCGGATCTTTATTCAGAAAACAGAGAAGTTCTCTGCACACCGACACGTTCAGAGAACGAGACCAGGAGCTTTATGTAAATAAACCAAAACAAATCCGTCACAAAACAATAACTGAAACCACAAACGAACGTATTTTCAATTAAACGGAAACTTTACAGTTCCCGTTCTTTCTTTCGTTTTTCTTTCTTTCTTTTCCGTGCTTTCTCTCCTCGGTCTCTCACCCTTCTCCTTTCGGGTTCCAGCCACCTACTCAAGAGAGCAGAGCAGTTTTAAAGCACACAGATGTAATTATCAGACACAAGACCGGTTGTGTGCGCTGGCTGCTCTGCCAGTAGGCATGGCCGCTAATCGCCCTGATTAGCTGCCCAGACTGACGCCATCCACAATGTGTTAGCTGAGTAAGAGGTGGTGCTTGTGTTTATGACTCCTTCCATGCTTTCACTTTCCAAATGAGGCTCAGCCCTGAAGTCAGACCATTTATAGGAAACATACCCCGTTCTTAGCAGGGGCGTCATGCGTCAAAAAACACCCCCATTTTCCAGTTTTTACTGAAATTTAAGCAGTTCAAGTCCAGTGAATAACCTGTTCTTGGCAGGGGAGTCATGCATCAATAAGCATATTGGGTGGGCACTGATGCTACCTTAACTTTGATTATACCCCTGTACATATGTACACTACCGTTCAAAAGTTTGGGGTCACCTGCTGGAAACTATTTTTATCTCATAATTGACAATGCTTTACACCGTATACATTTCTGTAAATACTTTAAAATGACAAAAAACACATGTAACAATGAACAAAATGAACATCAAAGAAATGTTCAAGAAAAGTATATTGAAAATTGAATCTTGGATTCCTCAAAATAGTCACCCTTTGGCGTGAGAATAGCCTCACAAACAGTGGCCATTCGGTTAATAAGTTTTAGCAGGAAATCACCCGACATGTTTTCCCAGCTATCCTGCAGCAATTCCCAGAGAAACTTGTGGGTTGCTTTGCTTTGACTCTTCCTTTCCAGTTTGTCCCATACAAGTTCTATGGGATTGAGGTCTGGACACTGGGCAGGCCAGGTCTTTAGTTTGAGTTGTTGTTCACATTCCTCCTTCACCAGATAGTTCTTGTACAACTTCAAGGTGTGTTTCGGGTCGTTATCTTGCTGAAGAATGAAGGAGTGCCCGATTAGCCATAGTCCAGATGGAAGGTGACCCCAAACTTTTGAACGGTAGTGTATATATGTACACACACACACAAACTTTATATTCTTGTCTCCAAAGCTCCAAAAACATGGAAAACTAAAAACAAGATCTGTAAATTTGTTATATTCTAGCCATGAATATAACAAATTGTTATATTCTAGACCTCAATGTTCCCGAAGTCAAGCTTTTTGTAGGTCAACACACTGCAGGACAGTAGCCAAGTATACTTTGTATCACGTGCACATGGAGAAGCATGAGCGTCTGTGTCACTCCTTTTTAATGCGCGTAGCGCATGTTCCTCAGAGATCAAAGGCAGTGGGTCCCTGGGAGATTGTACCCGCACAAATACGTGCCGACTCAGCTTTACTTTGATTGCAGGGCTTTTACACCCCACAGCTGATCAAATATTTACTTTCTTACGTAGCCCTTAGAGCAGGGGTGTCCAATCTTATCCGAGAAGGGCCAGTGTGGGTGCAGGCTTTTGTTCTATCCCAGCACTAAACAACTGATTAAACTAATCAAGGTCTTGAATGTAGACCATGATTGGTGAATTAGTTGAATCAGGTGTTTTAGTGCAGGGCTAGAACAAAAGCCTGCACCCACACCGGCCCTTCTCGGATAAGATTGGACACCCCTGCCTTAGAGGTCTTGGGCTGTTTTGTCTCGTTGTCGAGGACAAAAGACGGGTCGTCAATTTCGTCGTCAGCATCACTCTCGATGTCAGACTCCTTACCAATAATTTCTTCAAGTTCGTCATCCTCGACGTACAAAAGCAAGGTGTAACGATTCGACCGGCAATTAGAAATTTCCCCAAGCGCCAATCAGAGGAGTAAAAGACACGGCAAGAATGCACCTAGCTAATCAATGTCATTACAGACAGCTGGGATCATTTACCGGAGGACATTTAACCAGCTGAATTTCTCTGTTCCTTGCTTGGACATTATCTTGCTTGTTTGGTCGAAACCTCTATTGCCTAGTGTTCTTGCCTCTCGTGACTTTGTTTATTCGTGTCTTGTTTGTTTTCTTAGATTGCCAGTGTTTTGTTTATTCCGTGTTCTGGAATACGTTTTGCAGTTTCTTATTTAGCTAGTTTGGTTTGTTCCGGTCGTTTGTTTATTTTGTTTTGTTTTGTTAGTTCTCTGTGTTTTCGCGACACGGTTTTGCTTTAGTTCCTGCCAGCGTTAAGATTAAATAAATATTCTTAACGCATCTACGCATTCTGGGTCTCTCTCTCTCTCTCGCACTTGGTTCCACACCTACTAAAACCCTGACAGAATGTCCAAGTCTACAACGGAACCAGCAGAAACCGAGGGCGACTCAAAGCTTCCTGCGCACGACAATCCAGAACCAGGAAGTTTCCATCAGACGGCAGGATCAGGCTATTGCTCTGCTGACAGAACAACTCAACACTTTCAGCCAGCAAACATCCAGCCAATTCAACACCATCACAAAGCTGCTTCAAACTACACTCCCTACCGCCGTTTCTCAGCCTCAACAGGAACCCATGATCAACACCCAAGCCAGCCTGTCTCGCGAACCGCGCTCCCGGCGCCAGAGCGCTACGACGGCAACCCCACAGGATGTCGCGGCTTCCTCCTCAGTGCTCACTGGCTTTTGAACTTCAACCTACACAATTCCCCAGCAATCGCTCCCGGATAGCGTATATCATCTCCCTTCTTAAAGGAACCGCTCTGCAATGGGCGACTGCTATCTGGGAGGAACAGGGACACATCTGCGACAGCTACCTTCAATTCAGTTCCGGTTGAGGAAGGTGTTCACCATCCGTCCGGGGTCGTGAAGCAGCTAACCAGCTGCTCCGGATCCAGCAGGGAGGTCGAACGGTGGCAGCGACGCTTATCGAGTTCCGCACCCTGGCCGCAGAGAGCCGCTGGAATAATGAGGCATTGTTAGCAGCGTTTTCGGCAAGGTCTCAGCGAGGGGCTGAAGGACGAACTCGTGATCCATGGGCATATTGATCAATGGGAAGAACTCATAGATTTAGCCATACAGCTGGATAATCGTCACCGAACGCATGCTCGAGCGCCGTAACAACAACCCCATTCCTCGACCTCGGACATCACTCTCTACGAACTGAATCACTCCCCGTCAGTTTTCCATTCACAGCCTCAAACTCTTCCCAGTAAACAAGAGGAACCCATGCAGTTGGGTAGAACCCGCCTCTCTACCATGGAAAGGGAACGACGCGGAGGGAAAACTGCTGTATGTACTGTGGTCATTTTGGGCATTTCCGGGGTTCCTGTCCGGAGTTACAGGGAAATACCAATGCTTCTACCACACCGGGAGGGTGGTAAGAAGCGCAGCGGTCACTCCCGGTTCTGAACACCTCACGGGGTTGGTGCTACCGATCTTCCTGCGCTGGAACAGCTCGCAACATTCATCTCCAGCCCTCATTGATTCCGGAGCAGCAGGGGATTTCATTGATTTGAATTTTGCCCGACAACTTCAAATTCCTCTGGTGACGTTGACTCCCCTCTGTCCGTCACAGCCCTGGACGGCAAACCACTGGGATCCGGTGCCGTCACACAGCGGACTATTCCCATCCAAGTCACCATCGGGGAGAACCACACCGAGCGGATGGAGTTTTTTGTCACACAATCTCCCCAGCTACCCCTCGTGCTTGGCTACCCCTGGCTAAGCAGGCACAACCCTCACATCGACTGGAACGCAGAGAAAATACTGGGCTGGGGTTTAGCTTGTCAGGGCACATGTCTACTGCCTCATCCTTCCACTGCCATTTCACGCCGGGAACCAGAAATCCAGGAGGGCCCGAGTGCCACCGGTGTACCGTGACCTCAGGCGGTGTTCAGCAGGCAACACACCTCCATTCTGCCACCTCACCGTCCCTACGACTGTGCCATCGATCTACTGCCGGGAACCAGTCCCCCCCGGGGTAAGATCTTTTCACTGTCCAGAACGGAGACGATGGCGATGACTACCTACATCCGGGAGGCACTGGCCGGGGCACATTCGCCCTTCCACCTCGCCGGGGCGGGAGCAGGGTTTTTCTTTGTGGAGAAGAAGGATGGGGGCCTGCGGCCATGTATCGACTACCGAGGCCTCAACAACATCACTGTGAAGAACAGGTACCCTCTTCCTCTCATGTCCACGGCCTTCGAGATGCTCCAGGGCGCTACCGTATTTCCAACTAGACCTCAGGTGTGCATACAACCTAGTGCGCATTCGCGAAGGGGATGAATGGAAAACCGCCTTCAACACGCCGACGGGGCATTACGAGTATCTCGTCATGCCGTTTGGGCTCTCCAACAGTCCGTCAGTGTTCCAAGCACTGATTAACGACGTATTGAGAGAGGCACTCAACCGCTTTGTGTTTGTGTACCTGGACGACATTCTCATTTTCTCCAGGAACGTCCAAGAACACGAACAACATGTGCGACATGTCCTTCAGCTGCTCCTAAAGAACCAACTGTATGTTAAACTGGAGAAGAGTGAGTTCCACACTTCCACGGTCACTTTTCTTGGATTCATTTTACACGCAGGCAGCATCCAAATGGATCCAACTAAGACCCAGGCGGTCAGAGACTGGCCACGACCCACCTCCGTCAAACAGGTGCAACGTTTCCTTGGCTTCGCCAATTTTTACCGACGATTCATCCGGGATTTCGGAACGGTGGCGGTTCCACTCACCAACCTGACCCGGGGTAAGGAAAAAGCATTCATCTGGACACCCGCAGCCGAACAAGCCTTCCTCACGTCTCAAACAGCGCTTCACCAGCACCCATCCTGACTATTCCGGACCCATCTCTGCCTTTCGTGGTTGAGGTGGGACGCCCAACACAGGCATCGGAGCCGTCCTATCTCAACGGATTAAGCCAGACAACAAACTCCGCCCATGTGCCTTCCTGTCACACCGCTTGACACCCACCGAGTGCAACTATGACATTGGGGACCGCGAATTACTGGCGGTGAAAAAGCGCTGGAGGAGTGGCGTCACTGGCTGGAGGGTTCGGTCCACCCATTCACTGTTTGGACCGATCATAAGAACTTGGAATACCTACAGCAGGCTAAGCGGCTGAACCCCCGGCAAGCTAGGTGGGCATTGTTTTTCAACCGGTTTCAGTTCACACTTTCCTACCGTCCGGGGTCTAAGAATCAGAAACCCGACTCTCTCTCCCGGATCTTTGAAGCCCCTGACACCGTCGCCCCTGTGGAGACCATCCTCTCACCAAGCCGCATCGTCGCCCCGGTCCAGTGGGGCATTGAAACCGTGGTTCGTTGGGCCTTACGAACGGAACCTGACCCGGGCAATGGCCCACCTAACCGTTGTTTTGTACCCTCAGCCGTTCGGAACCAAGTACTACAATGGGGTCACGCCTCTTGTCTCACCGGACATCCAGGGGTGACTCGCACCCTGGAGTTTCTTAGTCGACGGTTCTGGTGGCCCAAGATGGAGGAGGAGGTCCGGTCATTCGTTCTGGCTTGCGCGGTGTGCACCCAGCACAAAAACCCCCGGACACGTCCCCAAGGGCTACTCCATCCTCTGCCCATTCCCCGCCGCCCATGGTCCCACATCTCCATGGACTTTGTTACAGGGCTACCCCTTTCGCACGGTCAAACAGCGGTTTTCGTGGTTGTGGACCGTTTTTCCAAGGCCTGCCGTTTCATTCCTCTACCCAAACTGCCCTCGGCCCAGGAGACTGCTGAACTGGTGGTCGAACATGTGTTTCGGGTGTTTGGTCTTCCCTCCGACATCGTATCCGACCGTGGTCCTCAATTTACCGCCCGGTTCTGGAAAGCATTCTGCACACTCCTTGGAGCCACAGCCAGCCTCTCGTCAGGATACCACCCCCAGTCCAACGGGCAGACAGAGCGGGTTAACCAGGACATGGAGACGACTCTGCGGTGCCTATCGGCATCCAACCCCAAGTCCTGGAGCCGCAATCTTCCTTGGGCTGAATACGCCCACAACACCCTTCGCTGCTCCGCCACCGGGATGTCACCCTTCGAGGCTCAGTTCGGCTACCAGCCTCCTCTCTTCCCAGGAGAGGGAAACCGGGTTCCTTCGGCAGAACTTCATGTGCGACGATGCAAACAAGCCTGGAAGAGAGCCAGGTTAGTCATCGAACGCACCACCCAACAACACCGTAGCAAGCCGACCGTCTCCGCCGTCCAGCACTCACATTTCACCCTGGCCAGAGGGTCTGGTTATCAACACGGGGATCTACCCCTCAAGGTGGAGAACCGCAAGTTGGCTCCACGCTTTGTAGGTCCCTTCAAAGTGGTCCGGTTAATCCGGTAGCTTATCGTCTCGCACTGCCTCCAGAGATGCGCCGTGTACACCCTACATTTCACGTCTCCCGTCTTCGGCCACTGCTCGTTGGGGCACACACACCACCGGCTAAGCCTCCTCCCGCCCTCGTCTCATCAACGGCCACCCGGCGACACCGTTCGCCGTCTGCTCCAATCCCGTCGAGTGCAGTCAGGAGTCCAGTACCTGGTGGACTGGGAGGGATACGGACCGGGGCGGATCGGTCCTGGATTCCGGCAAAGCAGATTCTGGATCCGGCTCTCATCCGGGACTTCAAGGCTCAGCAGGCGGCTCTTCCTGGACCGTCGGGAGTCGGTCCTAGGGGGTTCTGTAACGATTCGACCGGCAATTAGAAATTTCCCCCAAGCGCCAATCAGGAGGAGTAAAAGACACGGCAAGAATGCACCTAGCTAATCAATGTCATTACAGACAGCTGGGATCATTTACCGGGAGGACATTTAACCAGCTGAATTTCTCTGTTCCTTGCTTGGACATTATCTTGCTTGTTTGGTCAACCTCTATTGCCTAGTGTTCTTGCCTCTCGTGACTTTGTTTATTCGTGTCTTGTTTGTTTCTTAGATTGCCAGTGTTTTGTTTATTCCGTGTTCTGGAATACGTTTTGCAGTTTCTTATTTAGCTAGTTTGGTTTGTTCCGGTCGCTTGTTTATTTTGTTTTGTTTTGTTAGTTCTCTGTGTTTTCGCGACACGGTTTTGCTTTAGTTCCTGCCAGCGTTAAGATTAAATAAATATTCTTAACGCATCTACGCATTCTGGGTCTCTCTCTCTCTCGCACTTGGTTCCACACCTACTAAAACCCTGACACAAGGTGTGTGGTACATTTAGCATTTGCATCACACGAGGCTCAACTCGCCTCATTTCTCCTCCACAAAAACTCCCAACTCCAACTCCAAAAACTAGCTAGGCATTTTTTTCCGCCGAAGATATTCAAACAAATGCGACGCCTGCCTCACATACTGTATGCGCTTTTACGCATGCGTAAATATAATTTTTATATCAAATTCAAATGATAATATCTCAGTTTTTACTTGGTCTTTCAACATCATTAAAAAAACTAGCATGGGGTTTCAAGCCAGCACTTTCGAGTGGAGTTGACGGCAATGCTCAAAGTGACTTCGTTTTAAAGCTACGGCGTCTTGAACCAGTTACTGATTTGATCACGCCGGCGGGTTAAGTAACAAAGTTATTACATAACGTGTTGTATTGCATAACATATGTAATTGCATAGTGCTAAGGGCATTGTAAATGAAAGTGTTACCAGAATTTTCTTTTGCCCATGGTGCCCTAGCAAATGACCATTCACAGAAGGTCAAGGTGGCCTTGCCCTAAAATTCTAGGCCCCGCATTGCAGTAGGTTACAGTAATGTTGTGATAACATTTCAGTAAGGTTGCATTAACAGTGCGATAACGCTGCAGTAGGGCAGTAATGTGGTAACATTGCGGTAAGGTTGCAGTAACGTTTCGATAATATTGCGTAAGATTACAGTATCTCTAGGGTAAGGTTTCACTAAGGGGGGGTTCTTTGGTTCATTTAAACATCTTCATATTTCCACATAAAAGCCACTTTCACTTTCATGAGAAATGCTAGTTCTGGGGGGTGAGCCCTACACTGCTGTCTGTGTCTGGGTGATCTTAACACAATTATGGTACATTTCAAAATGATTAAAAATGAAAATATGCATTTCTTTTTTTAAATCTACTTGTTAAATCTACTGGAGGGATGCAATGCCATTCTTCCACAAGAAATTCCATCATATGCTGTTTTGTTGATTGGAAAACGCTGTCTCAGGCGCTGTTTCAGAATCTCCCAGAAGTGTTCAATTAGTCATGTTACCTTTAAAGAAATACAATTAAAATAGCCTCTTTAAGAAAATGATGCCTGAATTCATTTTTTACATATAAAATACGTTTATTGTGTTGTATTGTGATTTATGTTCGTGAACGGCTCCCCTGTCCAGCCGGCTGTGCGGTGACCCTGGCGCTCGCTGGCTCTCCCCGGTCGGCAGTCTGGCCGCCCATGCGGTGGTAAGGCTCCTCTCACTGTGGCGTCTTGGACAGAGGATGCCCACGGCGCAGTAAGCCAACGCAATGAATGACCAATGCTGCCCTCTAAGGGTCACTCAAAGAAAGAACACCTATAGGCGTCCTCTCTGCTCCGGCTACTGGTACTACAGGCACCAGTACTACCGTCTGTTGTGAGACAAAGCTGTGACACACACACACACACACACAACTCAGCCATCTTAAACCCAGTGGGAGTTAAAAGGGGCCCTTCCTTCTTTCGTGGGGCGGGGCAGGGGGTGGGGCCTTATCCAGAGCAACTTACAAGATGTGCATTAATACATGGTAGGAATAATCATAGATCACGCAAGAGATCAGTGCAGTAATACAGCAATAGACATCATTGCAGGCAGCTGCGTACCATACCTGTAACACTGGGAAGGAAAAGATTAGTCATTTTTCAAAAAATAATTTATGAGGAGTAAGCAGGGATACATAGTGTTGAGCAAGTAGGCAGTGGTGATGACAATTAGCTAGATGTACAAAATTCAGTGGTGGTAATTGCCTTCCTGGACAACTGAAACAAAGGAATAAAACAGGCTGATGCTGGGGACTGGAGGCGTTTTAATGAGGCTACCGATCCTGCTTTAATGACTCCTGTGGTGGTTCCCTGAGACGAAAACGAACCCAGATCTAAACCTTAATAATGCTACACTGATCGCTGTCTTGTGAGGGTCATTCATTAAGCACATGCTTGGTGAATCTAAGCAAATGTATTCCCTTGTTTTAATTAAAGAAATATTGCAATAAACATATGAATAATGTTATTAATAACTTTAAGCAAATATTAATGTAGAGTACAGAATATATAAAAAGGAAAAGTCAGAGAGAAACAAGGTAGGTTATTGTAATATGCTGGCAAAGACTAAAAAGAAAATAAGAGCAGCTAAAAGGCAGTTTGAAATAAAACTTTCTCAAGATGCAAACAGGAATCCGAATAAGTTTTTTCAATATTGTAGTAGAAAAAGGAAAGCTAATGGTGAGGTTAAGTGCATTAAGAATAAGGAAATAACTTTGGCTTAAACAGTAACACAATAAACAGTTACTTTGTTGACAGCTTTACCAGAGAAACGGTTATAAATGTGCCTAAATGTATAGCCAATATACAGAATGTTTTGAAGGACTTTGAGATAAGGGACGTAAAAGTAATCGAAAAACTACAAAACCTTAAGACAAATAAAGCAGCAGGTCCTGATGGCATATATCCCAGAGTACTCAAAGAACTTGGGGAAATTATATATAAACCATTGACAGATATTTTTATGCAATCCATAAACACTGGAGAAATACCAGATGACTGGAAGCAGGGCAGTATAATTCCAATATATAAGAAGGGGGACCGTACTGACCCAGGGAACTATAGGCCTGTCAGTTTAACTGGCATCTCATGTAAAATACTGGAATGTATTATTAGGGACAAGTTGTAATCATTCCTGAAAAATAGTAGTATTTTAAGGGAGAGCCAACATGGTTTTCTCAAGGGGAGGTCATGCCTAACAAATCTCCTGGACTTTTTTGAAGAGGCTACAAAGTGTGTTGACCTGAACCAGGCTTATGATATTTTATGTTTGGACTTTCAAAAAGCATTTGACAAGGTACCACATGAGAGGCTCATTGTTAAAATGAATTCAGTAGGAATTTCAGGAGTTGTTTCAGAGTGGCTTCAAGGGCGAATACAAAGAGTAACAGTAGGTAGGGCCATATCTGACCTAGGTGCTGTGGCCAGTGGAGTCCCACAGGGATCGGTGCTGGGACCTCTGCTCTTCCTTATTTTATCTTGATAGGGATGTTAGTAGTAAAATAGGTACATTTAGAGATGATACTAAACTTGGGGGTTTGGCAAACAGTTTGGAATCAACTAAAGTAAGCCAAGATGATTTTTTAAAAATCCAAGAATGGGCAGAAATGTGGCAGATGACATTCAATATGTCACGGTTTTACCTCGTTCGGCCTCTGGAGGGTGCGTGGTCATGTGATGGTCTTTTTCTCTTTCTGCTGAGAGGAATCGTTGTCATTCTGCCGCCCTTATATGGTCTTGTGTCGGTTGGTGCTCTGATTGCTTCCAGCTGAGAGCAATCAGTATTAATCCTGTCTCCTACTTAAGGTCTCTTTAGGGTTCATCATCTCCAAATGAAGGGTTTTAAGCTCACCACTTCGGTGGTTTCCTTTGAGATATTATTCTTTGTTTGTCGGGGCTAAATTCCCCCAGAGCTAAAGCCTCTGTAGACATTTGTTTTCTTTTTCCTTAGCTCCTGAGTGAGTAGTGTTCGCCCTATTAGGGTTGTTTCTGTTGGTTTTATTCCCGTGGAGTTTTGTCCCAGGGTTTCCTTATTTCTTTTCTTTTTCTATCTGTTTTCCCCGCTCCCTAGTCTGTTCACAGATTTAGTGGCTGATCGCTTGCATTCAGCTTTTAGATACTCGTGAGATCTGCGTGTGGCTCTTCCACCTTCGATCCACACTACACAATATTGCTAAATGTAAAGTTATGAATGTGGGAAATAAAAACATAAGACAGGAGTATTTTATGGGAGCAGTATCTAAGCAGTGTGCTACAGCATTGAAAAAGGCCAACAGGATATTGGGATACATAGAAAAAGTTTTGATTATAAATCAAAGGAGGTTATATTAATGTTATATAATGCCTTTGTCAGACCTCACTGTGTGCAGAGTACTGTGTGCAGTTCTGGACACAACACTACAAGAAAGATATAGAAGCTCTTGAAAAAGTTCAAAGAAGGGCAACTAAATTGGTACCTGGTATGAAAGGTAAAAGTTATGAGGATAGACCTAAGGCACTCAATCTGTTTAAGTTTAGCAAATGGAGACTTAGGGGGGATTTCATTGAGGTTTTTAAATTCCTAAAAGGGATTAACAATGTGAACTACCCAAGAGTTTTTAAGATAAGTGGGGTCAGCAGAACAAGAGGTCACAGGTGGAAATGAGTTAAAGGCAAATTCCACATTTTTCTTTACACAGAGAGTTGTCAATACCAGGAACAGCCTAGATGGGCTTAACAGCCCATTCCTGTCATTATGTTTTCTTATGTTCTTATGTTCTTGTGTTCTTATGTTTGTAGAATGCTGTCTCAGGTGCCACTCCTGAATCTCCCACAAGTGTTCAATTGGGTTGACATCTGGTAACTGAGATGACCATGGCATATGGTTCACATCGTTTTCATTTATCAAACAATTCAGTGACTCGTGCCCTGTGGATGGGGACATTGTCATCCTGGAAGAGACCACTCCCATCAGGATAGAAATTCTTCACCATAGGATGAAGGTGGTAACTCAGAATGACTTTGTATTTATTAATGTTTACCTTGCCCTCTAAGGGGTTGAGTAGACCTAAACCATGCCAGGAAAATGCACCCCACACCATAACAGAGACACCAAAACCCTTAATTTACTCGTGTTTCCTTTATTTTGGCAGTTACCTGTATAGCCACACAAACTGTCTAGCTTACCACCCCCCACCTCAAAAAAAACATTCTGACTACTCTGTGGAAATGTGAAAGTACTGCATTAAATAAAAAAATACAAAATAAACATTAGTTGTAAAAAGCAATTACTTGGATGCAGGCTTCAATTACACCTCTGATTAGATCAGTCACATAAACTGGTATGACCCAGAGGGTAATTAATTAACCCTATAATGACAGGTGTGTCCCTCACCTCGTCTGAGCTGCTGCAGGTTGCGCACCTCCTCCTGCACCTGCAGGCGCAGCACCTCCTGCAGGACGTCCTGTCGCAGCTTGTCCTGCAGGATCCCCATGCGCTCCAGCTTCTCTCCATTCAGCCGCAAAAATGCACGGCCTGGGACAGAGACAGAGAGAGAGAGAGAGAGAGAGAGAGAGAGAGAGAGAGAGAGAGAGAGAGAGAGAGAGAGAGAGAGAGAGAGAGAGAGAGAGAGAGAGAGAGAGAGAGAGAAAGATTGAGAGAAAGGGGAAGGGGAGAGAGAAAGAGAGAGAGAGAGAGAGCAGGAGAGAGGGGGAGATGGAGGGAGGGAAGGGAGATGGAGGGAGAGAGAGAGAGACAGAGAGAGAGAGAGGGAGTGGGAAAGGGAGAGAAGGAAAGAAAGAAAGACAGAGAGAAAGACAGAGAGAGAATTTAATTTGAATGTAAAAATTCCTTTATTAAACTACGAAAGGATACAACAATTCAGCAGAAAGTCATATTAAAACATACAAAGAAATACAAAAATAAATACAAAAATAAAATAACAAAATACAAACAATAATACAGCAGTCATTTTAATAACAATCAAAATGAAGCTAATATTATTATATGGAGCTAAACACCTGAAAGAAAGAAATCAAAAGAAAAACACTCCCCCAATCCCAGAAACCACAACTCTAATAATCTAAATAGTTCTACTAACCTAGGACACTGTGTGAACAAATGTGCGAACGTTTCATTCTTTGAACAAAAAGGACATCCCACCCCGTGACTAGGATCCAGGTGTGCTATATGTCTTGTAGCAGGGTGGCAGGGGTGGCCACCATGCCAGGTGGTGAGTGGATGAAAGATCAAACCAAAAAGCGGAGTTCCAATAGGCCAACAGCCAATTTATTATATCCTTCCTCAAAGAAAATAAAACAAAACACAAAAATACAGTAGTTAAATCAAAACTATGCAAAAGAGGGAAACAGCAACCAAAAACCAGCACTTCTGTCTCCATGCCCCGCAAAACTCTCTTTAGGCATGGCAGGCGGTGCTTTTATAATGGCCTAAGGAAGGCAATGGCTCACAGCTGAGTTGTCTCATTAGCCTGAGCCTGCTTGTAAGTGAGGCCGCTGCGGTGAGGTACTGTATTGTAGTACTCTCCAGGCTGTGGGAGAGAACAGAAGCACTTGACAGCAACTAAAAGGGAGGCGAAAGGATGGTTCCTCAGTATGTGACACCAACTGTCAAACTTGGAGGAGGAAGCGTGATGGTCTGGGGCTCTTTTGCTGGACGGAGTCGGCGACTTGGCACCCTGAACCAAAAGGGCTACCACAGCATTTTGCAGCGCCATGTAATACCCTCTGGTCTACGCCTAGTTAGTCAGGGGTTCATCCTACAGCAAGATAATGACCCAAAACATACCTCCAGGCTATGTCAGAACTACCTTAGAAGAAAAGAACAAGACGGTAGGCTTCAAATCATGGAATGGCCAACACAGTCTCCAGACTTAAACCCCATCGAGGTGGTTTGGGATGAACTGGACAGAAGGATGAAAGCAAAGCAACCTACAAGTGCAACACATTTGTGGGAACTTCTGCAACAGTGTTGGGAAGAACTTTACGAACAATATTTCCATTGTAGAAAGAATGCCACAAGTGTGTTCGGCTGTTATATCTGGCTACTTTGATCAGTCAAAAATGTAGATTACATTTTGTTAAACAAAACAATTCCATGATTTCTTCTTTATCTCCAATTGTTCATTTGTTCTATGCTTTAATTTCAGAGTACCCTGAAAAGCACTTTCTAATCGGTGCACAATAAAGCCACAGGTCTCCATCCTATAATCATGCCAGATCTCCTTTCTTCGGCAGCAATGAGAGAACAGCCCTCCAACATGAGACTGGCAGCAGGTTTCCTTTAAAACAGTCCAACAACACCTCATGTAAGTCAGATCCAATTACATCCCAAAAGCACTTATAGAAGTCTATGGGTAGGCCATCTAACCCTGGTGCATGGCCTGAGGCCAGCTGACCAACAGCTGTAGTCAGCTCCTCCAAGCTGAGGTCCCTGTCCATAGCAGCCTTCTCACCAGGACTAAGCTGGGGAAGCCACTCAAGAAGCTCTGCAACAGTGTTTATCACAGTCCTCTGCCCCAAAGAGCACATAATAGAAATCTACAGCATGTTTCCTCATTTCCCCTGGGTCTGTGGTCATCCTGCCTCCAGGAAGCTTAAGGTAAGTCATGTTTTTCCTTCTTGCCACATTCTTCTCAAAATTGAAAAAGAAGGAACTTGGAGCATCCATGTTCCTAATATTAAGGAAACGGGATCTTACTAGTGCCCCCTTCACCCTCTCCTACATGAAGGCACCAAGCTCCTGTGTCTTCCTCCCCAACATATTGTCATTGTCAGGACTTGTATTAGTGCCCAATCCACACTCAATGTTCTTTATTTCATCCTCTAGGTCCTGAACTGCTCCTTTGACCTGTAGAATGTGCTGTGTATTGCAGAACACTCTAATCTGAACTTTTCCCACCTCCCACCATTGACTTAAAGACTTCAAATTGACTTACTTTTTTTTTACTTTGCCATTTTTTCCAAAAGAAATCAAAACTCTGACAAAAAGCATCAATGAGTTAGTGGTGTTACTGGAACAATCTTCAGCTCCTGGCCTTACTCTAAACGATACAGAAGTTAAATCCCTTCTCTATGCAGATGACCTGGTGCTGCTGTCATCCACTGAACACGGGTCACAGCAGCACCTGGATCTGGTTGAGAAATATTGTTAGAACTGGGTCCTGACAGTAAACTTGAAAAATACAAATATTATGGTCTTTAAAAAAAAGCCCAGATCTCAGAAAAGCAAAAATTGCTTTATCCTAACCAATCTGGGTTCAAGGCAGGCCACTCCACAGAGACTGCTCTCCTTACGGTCACTGAGGCTCTTCACGTGGCTAAGTCCCAATCCCTTAGCTCCGTCCTCCACCTCCTCGACCTGTCAGCTGGATTCGACACCGTGGACCACCAGATCCTGCTCTCATCTCTCGTCGAGATGGGAATCTCTGGATCTGCATTGACATGGTTCAAGTCCTACCTGGCTGAATGGTCCTACCAGGTGGCCTGGAGAGGATCCCTCTCCTCTCCCCACACCCTCTCTACCGGAGTCCTGCAGGGCTTGGTGCTAGGCCCCGTCCTATTCTCCCTGTACACCAAGTCACTTGGTTCTGTTATCTCTGCTCACGGTTTTTCCTATCACTGTTATGCCGGTGACACTCAACTCTTTCTCTCCTTCTCTCCATCTGAGACCCAGGTCCCAGTACGGATCTCTGCATGCCTGGCTGACATCTCTGCTGAACCTGGGGAAGACAGAGCTGCTCTTTCTTCCAGCGAAGGGCTCCCCGATGATTGATGCGTCAATCACCATGGAAGGCTCCATAGTGTCTCTGTCCCAGTCTGCCAGGAGCCTTGGAGTGACCCTGGACAACCAGCTGTGCTTCTCGGGCCACATCGCAGCGATCACTCAGACCTGCCAATTCTCCCTCCACAACATCCAGAGGATCCGATTGTTCCTCACCCAAGAGGCCACACAACTCCTGGTCCAGGCCCTGGTGATCTCACGTCTGGACTACTGCAATTCCTTGCTGGCAGGCCTACCGGCCTGTGCCATCAAGCCACTGCAACTAGTCCAGAATGCTGCCGCTCGTCTGGTGTTCAGCCAGCCGAAGTTCACCCACGTCACCCCTCTACTCTCTTCTCTGCACTGGCTCCCCATCGCAGCACGCATCAGATTCAAATCACTGGTGCTTGCTTTTCAAGTGGCTAGAGGTACTGCTCCCCCATACCTCCAGTTACTCATCACTCCCTACACCCCAGCCAGTCCCCTCCGCTTCGTCTCCTCAGGCAAACTGACTGCCTTATCCCTCCTGGCGCCTGGCAGCCACTCCTCGCAATCTCGTCTCTTCTCTGTCCTGACCCATCGCTGGTGCAACAACCTTCCGCAATCGTTCAGGACCGCGGAATCACTTGCGATCTTCCGCAAGAGACTCAAAACCCACCTTTTCAGACTCCACTACCACTGAATTCTGTACATCTAGCTAATTGTCACCAGTCACATTTCAAGGGCAAACATCAAAAATCCAGTCACATTTTTTACCTGCTGTATTGATTTGAAAAAGCATTTGATTCAATTTGGCACAAAGGACTATATTGCAAACTTCTTCAAAGTGGTGTAAGGGGTAAAGTAAACTATACGATGTAATTAAATGCATGTACACAGAAAACAAGTGCGCAGTGAGAACTGGTACCAAAAGAACTGTCAGGAACGGTGTCGGAAAACCAGGCGCGGACCAAGAAATGCAAAAACTTCTTTTATTTTGAAAACAGGCAATGGTCAGGCAGGAGTAATCAGGGCAATGCAGGGATCCAAAGAATGGTCGGGGACAGGCAGAGTTCGTTCCGGGCTTCAGGGGTATCAGGGGCAGGCAAGGCGTAGTCAGGGGGCAGGCGAAGGTCAATACCGTGAAAGCAGTCCAGGGAACACAGGGAGGAGTGGGAACGAGACTGAGAACAAGACGAACACAAACACGATGAAACGAAATGCGGGGAAACAGAGATAACGCTGGAGAGTAGTGTAAGCATACGCAAAGCACAAGACAATCTGGCAACGAACATGGGAAAACACACAGCTTAAATACATTTAGACCTAACAAGAAACAATCAGGAATAAACATGAATGCAGCTGACTGCAATCAGACACATGAGGAATTAAGTGAAAACGATAATACAATAACGAGACAATCAGGAAATGAACATGGAAACGAACAGCTAACTACATCAGACATAACGAGAAACAATTAGGAATTAACACGAATGCAGCTAACTGCAATCAGACACATGAGGAACAGGTGAAAACGATAATACAATGACAAGACTGGGAACAGGTAAGTGAAAGTGAAAACAGGGACCAGACAACCAGGAAAACATGGAATAAATGAAAACACCTAATTACGGGGAACACGAACACGAACACGAGACGTGACAAGAACAGAGTACTTCAAACAGGGTGGTGGTGTGAGACAGGGCTGCAGTCTGTCTCAGAGTCCAACACTGTTCAATATCTACATAAATGAGTTTGTGGTGGAGTTGGAACAGTCAGCAGCCCCTGACCTCTCACTACACCACACCGAAGCCACAGTTCTTCTTTATATGGAGATGCCTGGTTCTACTGTCCCCCACAGAACAAGGGCTCCAGCACAGCCTGGTTATGCTGGAGGAGCAGTGCCAGACCTGGGCCCTGGCATTAAATGTAAAGAAGACTACAATAATTATCTTCCAAACAATGGTCAGGAAAATAGAAATAATAACTGCGATATTTTCTGACATAACGAAAATAAATAAATAATCACATTTAATGTAATCACTGTTTAGGTACAGCATCAGGAGCATTGTTGCATGTGTGAAAGTCTTGCACTTTAAAAAGAGAAAATCAAAAGCTGCAGTACAAGTACATGTGAGTCTGCCTACCCTACATAATCTCAAAAAACTTTCCTCAGAGCATCTCCATCTCTTCTAAACAAAGATATATAAGAACCACGGTAGACAGATGTTCGAAAAAATAAGCATTTGTTTTTTGGGCGTTTTTATCTACATTTGCAACAGAATCACAGAATGAAGTGGACTTTTCACACTTCTCTTTACCTTTCTTTTCACGTTAGGTACTATGGGGGGTGTGTCCTCAGAAAGCATGGGCGTTCCCACGCTTCTCTGCTGTCGAACCTTGTCTGTTTGCACTGTCAGATCTGGGGTTTTAAACGCTTGAGGGAGAATCTGCCCCTAAGCACTGGCGCAGAAAAAGTTAACTTAAGTTAATCCTAACCTTAACCATTAGGAAGAAAAACACAAAACTGACTTCAGACCAGCGCTCACGGGCAACTTCCACCTACACCGTTTTAAACTCCCCCCACTCAAAACCAATGAAACAAGCAAGACAGCTGGCAATAAAACAAGCAAGAGATTCCAGTCATTAGACAGCCACGAATCAAACAAGAAAGAAATGCCAGTCAGTAGACAGCAGCCAATCAAACCAGCAAGAGATGCCAGTCATTAGACAGCCGCCAATCAAACAATCAAGTGATACCAGTCATTAGACAGCCGCCAATCAAACAAGCAAGAGACGCCAGTCAGGAGACAGTAGCCAATCACATAATTATTTTGTCTTTCTGCACTCTATGCTATGGTTCTTTAAAGAGCACAGCAAGTTTCTCTAATTTGGCCGTCTACATTATAAGACACAGAGAGACACACCCACAATTCACACCTGGAAGGTGTAACAACTAATCATTATAACATTTGTCACAGCAAATAACTTATAAGTAACCTCATAACCTTCTGAATGTTTAACGTACAATTGGGATATGTCTGAAAAACACCTTCTTAATCCAGATAGCCTGTTAAAGATTTCAATACCACTGTTACATTAGCATTTCTTTACCGTTGTAAAGAAATGCACCATTACATTTCTTTAGGATGTTTTCTTGGTTTATCGCAGATGTTAGTGCCTGTAAGGCTCACATCAGGTTATATTTTGGCCTGTCATGAAAGAAGCTCTTTCTCTCAGATTTTGTTGACTGCGTAAACTTTTTTCATTTTAATTCAGTTTGGTTTCTCACTTTTGTTGCTTGTCTTCTTTTTAAATGTTTTAATTTAATAAATGATCACAACATCTACAAAAAGGGATGTAAAAGTCAATTCTCTCTCTTTTCTGGCATGTCTATCTGACATTCCGTTGACAATGTCAGACAAGTGTGGCATGAAAAGCAAGGCGTTGTGCTTTTTTTGTTATTATATATACTGAAAAACTGATCACAGTGCTGAAATAAAGGGGACAGAAAACTCTACTGCTTTCTCCTCTCTGTCCCTGTCAAATAAAAAAATATTTATTTGCATGACAAATTATCTTGTGTTGCTAAAGTGTTAAGATATGTGACAAAAACAAAACATCCCCCTCCCACACATATATACCCCACATTACAGAATTTTAACAAACAACCCTCCCCCTCCCACACATATATACCCCACATTACAGAATTTTAACAAACAACCCTCCCCCTCCCACACATATATACCCCACATTACATAATTGTAACAAACAACCCTCCCCCTCCCACACATATATACCCCACATTACATAATTGTAACAAACAACCCTCCCACCCACAAACATGTGTACCCCACATTACAGAATTTTAACAAACAACACTCCCCCTCCCACACATACAGTATATACCCCACATCCCTCTCTTTTCCAGTCTCTCTCTGTCTCTTTCTCTCTCTAAGGATAAACACAAGCTGCCAGTCACTGCTTGCCCAGTGCAATCATTCCAGTGAAACTGAAGGTTAACCAGCATGGCATTAACATAAATTATATGCATTTATTATACTAGTTATAGCTTCAAAAATTTAAATGTTCAGCCCAAGCCCTCTATGAAACTTATTTATCTACATTCACTTTCAGGCAGTTAGATTAATCATATCAGCCCATTATCTGGTACTCTGGTCACATGAATACTGATGAGGACAAATAATAATTTCTTAATTGCCCATGCTGATCAAAGTAATCAGCGAACAGCCTCACGGTGGAGTGGTCGATTGGTCAGAACATTCAGCTTCATCCCTCAGTATCCTTGGTGACCAACATAGGATGACATTTCTGGGCTACAATGTCAGCAACACGTTCCGCTAAACACTTGAATGCATCATTCAAAAGATGGCGCCTCCTTCAACAGTGTCCCCATCGCTGCGCTCGGATATGTAAGACTTGCCCCCTAATGGCCAACCAACGCCAACCTCTCATCTGAGTGCTAACTGCTGCCCTGTGCTACACAGTGCGGTATGGCGTTAGCATGTGATATACAGTGAGCACCATAATTCATTGGACAGTGACACATTTTTTGTTATTTTGGTTCTGTACTCTAGCACTTTGAGTTTGAAATACAATGGTTGAAGACTGTCAGCTTTAATTTGAGGGTTTTCCGTTTAGAAATTATAGAACCTTTTGTACATAGCCCCCCCCCATTTTCAGGCACCATAATTAATTGGACAGTTTAACATAATGTAGATGCTGGGTATCTTCCCTGGTGATGCTCTGCCAGGCCTGTACTGCAGCCATCTTCAGTTCCTGCTTGTTGCGTGGACTTTTTGCCTTCAGTCTCCTCTTTAGCATGAAAAATGTATGTTCAATTGAATTCAGATCCGGTGATTGACTCGGCCAGTCAAGGATTTTCCACTTTTTGGCCGTCAAAAACCCCTTCGTTGCTCTAGCAGTATGTTTTGGGTCATTGCCTTGTTGCATGATGAAGTGCCATCCAATGAGTTTGGAGGCATTTGGTTTTATTTGAGCAGATAAAATATTTCTGTAGACATCAGAATTCATGGTTCTACTTCTGTCTGCAGTCACATCATTGATGAAGACAAGTGAGCCCGTTCCACTGGCAGCCATACAGGCCCAAGCCATAACACCCCCTCTACCATGTTTCACGGATGAGGTGGTATGCTTTGGATCATGAGCATTTCTTTTTTTTCTCCACACTTTCCTCTTTCCATCACTCTGGTACATGTTAATCTTTGTCTCATCTGTCCACAAGACTTTGTTCCAGAACTTTTGAGGCTCTTTTAGGTGCTTTTTAGCAAACTGTAATCTTGCCTTTCTGTTCTTCAGGCTTATCAGTGGTTTGCATCTTGTAGTGTACCCTCTGTAGTCCTGCTGGTGTAGTCTTCTACGTATGGTAGACTTTGACACATCTACACCTGCATCCAGGAGAGTGTTTTTGATCTGTTGGGCCATTGTCAGGGGGGTTTTCATCACCATAGAGAGTATTCTCCGGTCATCCATTACAGTGGTCTTCCTCTGTCTACCGGGTCTTTTGACATAATTGAGTTCACCAGTTGTTTTTTTCTTGCTGATGATGAACCAAACTGTTGACTTGGGCATGCCCAGGGTTTTTGCAGTGTTCCTGATTGATTGATTTTAATTTCTGAGCCTTATGACGGCCAGCTTAATTTGCATCGACACTGCTGTCTTCCTCATGTCACGCCCCAACAACAATCTCCAAAGGCAATTGCAAAGTCTAGAATCAAGACTAGACATCAACAGCTCTCTTCTGCATTCACTAACGACACAAATGAATACACCTGTCTAACGAAACACATCTGTGAAGCCAATTTAACAAATACTTGTAGTACCTTAAAATGGGGGGATCATGTACAAAAGGTTCTATAATTTCTAAACAGTTCATCCGATATGGAGTTAGGGACTTGAGTCTTTAGCTCGGCGAGCTTAATCGCTCTCTTGTCGCGTCGAAGATCCCCCTCGGTTCGAAACTCGCTGCGGGCAGAACCAACACCGTCACATGTGCTGGGGACCCCCTGTGTATGGTGGTTTACACTGTGTGTCCTGGGGACCCCCTGTGTATGCTGGTTTTTGTTACAGTCAATCCCATGATCAATTAATGTTGTTGAAAACAGCTGTAGCTCTCAATGTGTTCACAGTCTTGCATGCTATCTCCCATAGAGCACATAACATAGCATAATATGCCATTTAGCAGACGCTTTTATCCAAAGAGACTTACAGTAGTGAATGCACACGTTTCTCAGTATATGTGGCCCCAGTGGATTCCAATGGGCACCAACAGTCTGGGTCCAAGCTGTTCCTCAATTCTGGAACCTTTATGTCACCTCTGTGATGGGTTCCTATGGCCTCCGCTAGGCCCAGGATTCCAGAAGCTTCTGGCCGCTGCGCTGTGGGGATTCCCCAGGAGCACGCGCAGCTGAACAACCGACCCGGTCTCATTACCGTACGATACACCTTTACTTAAAGTTGCAAGAAGTTGCTGCAGAAGTTGCATAACATGTCAGCATACCTGAGGATTGCCGGCTAGTGTTCCACGTGAGCCACATTGGATATTGGCATCATGCTGAGCCCTGCATGTAGACACAGGAGTTTGAATATGGTTTTAACATTCTTACAAAAACGGACCATTTCAATGTTCTGACTGACAAGCCTCTGTTGCAGATGGATCACGTAAGAGTAATGTTTTAATAATGTGTCTACTTCTACTTCTTACTCTTTAGATTAGGAAATGACGAGCCTAGATGGGCTGAACGGCCCGTTCTTGTCATTATGTATTCTTATGTTCTTATGTTCTTACGTCACTGGACACTGTAGCTCTTCATTAATTAATGGGCTGACACAATAGTGTAGTCTTTTAGTCTTAAATTTGTTTTTTAATTACTATTCTCTCCCCCCCTCTCTGTTTTCCTCACTTCTTCTTTCCTTTCCTCCACATGTGTCTGCATGACTTTGCTGCACCTGCTCGTGAGGTTGTAGCCGCAGGTATCACGTGTCTGGGTGACTGCGTATCTGAGACCGTCCCGTCTGGCTGGGTGACCGTGTACCTCTGACCTTGCCATCCGGCTGGGTGACCGTGTATCACTGACCACCCGGTTTTTTATATTTTAAATATTAAGTTATTAATACAAGCGAGGTAACAAGGTTACCACGGTTACAAGGGTTTGCGTTAATCCTTATTATTATTTTTCAGTTTTTGGTAACCTAAACTTTTTTTTTTACCTCTTGTAGTGTGTTGTGGGTCGAGGGTGGAAGAGCCACATGCAGATGTCACGAATATCTAAAAGCTGACCACGAGTAGTCAGCCACTAAGTCTGCGAACAGATAAGGGAGCAGGAGAAAAAATGGAAGGACAAAGAAAAGAAAACTCCGGGCATAAAAGTCCACGGAAAATAATTAAACAGAAAACAACCCAATAAGGGCGAGAACTCTTCAACGAAACTAAAATGATTTTAGAGACTTTAGCTCTGGGGAATTTTAACCCAAAAAACAAAGAATGAATCTCGAAAAAGGAAATACCACCAGAGTGGCGAGCATAAAACTTTTAGATAGGAAATAAATAATCCTCCTAAAAAGGCAACCACGGAGTGGTAATGCTAAACCTTTTAATGAGATGATAAGAAGTACCTTCTCTCTTTAACTGAGAGACCACAGGGTGGAAAACTAATACCTTAGTTCTTAGTACCAGCTAGAGCGTAAAAATGGTTTACACAGAAGCGTTTGTATGAGGGAGAACGCAGACCTTAAATAGGAGGCGGAATAAACACTGATAATCCACAGCTGGAAGTGATCGGAAAACTCACCGACAAAAGACCATATAAGGAAGGTGGAAATGACAATGATTCCTCACACAAAACAAAAGAAAACAGACCATCACATGGTCAAGCGCCCTCCAGCGGCTGAACAAGGAAAAACCGTGACACCTCTGGCAGTTTACCGCTTACCTTTGTACCATTTCAGGTTATTCACTGGACTTGAACTGCTTAAATTTCAGTAAAAACTGGAAAATGGGGGTGTTCTAAAATTTCTGACCGGTAGTGTATATGTTTTTTTTTAAAGAAAGATTTTAATTGTTCAGGACTCCCCCCCCTAATTATTCCCTAATTGCCTTATTGTATTATTGTTTAATGGTTTTATTGTTTGAGTGGATTATTGTCTCAGTGTTTTCACCTGTGTCTCGTTTGCATTCATTATTTAAGTTGTCTGTTTTCAGAGAATTGTGCTCAGTCTTGAGTTCTCTTTCCCAGAGTTACTGCCAGTGGTTGAATGCCTACCAGGACTCTTTTGTGGTTACTCTTTGTCTTTGTTATTTTGGTTCACTGTTTTTGAGCTCTATGTTTTGGGAACATTGTTTGTTCCACTTGTTTGTTAGCTATTTAGTTTTTGTGTTACCTATTGTCACGTCTGTTCTGCAAAGAGCTTTTATATATTTCAGTAAAGATTTTCTTTTTTTTCATCATCTCTGTCTCCGCCTCATCTCTGCACTTGGGTTCACTAAATCACCAGTCGTCCCGTTACAAACAATTTAATACAGAGCAAAGTTTGCCCGTGTTACAATAACCAGGGAAAAACACCAGATTGTGAGGGTCCGCCACTAGATGTCGTTATTTGTTACCTTTTTAGTTGCTTTGCTCTGTTTTAGTCTTGTGTATTGAGTTAATTGTTTCATTGAGTTTATTGTCCCGTGATTTGTGAATTGTTTATTGATTCATTGTTTGTGTTTCCATCTGTGCCTCGTTGTCCCTGATTGTTTTTGGTTATTAGTTTCATTAATGTCACCTGTGTCTGGTTAGTTCCCCCCTACTTAAGTTGTGTGTTTCCTTGTTTCAGTGCTCAGTCTTGAGATTGTTCTCACCTAGTTTCCTGAATTGTTATGCTCAAGTATTTCTCTAGTATCATTGTTCCTTGTTTTGTTTGGTTTCTTTGTGCTACATTTTCTAGTTTGTTTTCCAGTTTGTACTTGTAGTTCGTTTTATTAGGGTTTTTTTGGAGCCTCGTCTCCCAGTTATTTTCTCTGTGTTCTATTTGTTCTTCAGTGTTTTATTGTTCTCATCACTAGTAAAGATCTATCATTGTTACCAAACCATCTTTGCCTCCGTCTTGTTCTCTGCATTTGGGTTCACTCAGTCCACCTCCTAACACAGACACAACACCAAAGCCACTAGGTACTGAAAACACAGTCAAAACGAGCAGTGCAACAAGTTTATTGCAACACATCTACAAAACTCCAACAGAAGACCATCGATCATGAATAAAACACTGTACCTGACATGAACATAGGACTACGGGTTAGACAAAACAGTGACAGACAGCTATGCTACTCCTATTCTAATGCCACGGTCCTCTATCCCTCACTACTGGGGCAAAAGGAAACGTAGTGGGTCTTCTGGGAAGCTGCTTCTCTACTCTGATCTACACTTACCTAAAAAAGTGTAAAAACAAAGAAAGCACTGCATATCCAACCGCAACCTACAAAGAAGCACGCTAACACGGCTAAAGTATAACGCAATCAATCTGGAGCCAAAGCTGAAACCAAGGAGCTGCTCAGTCACGCGCTAACCATGCCTGAGCACAGTGGCGTCATTTCAGCAAAACCCAAGGTGTGGCAAGGGACGGTGTGCCCCCCTTGGTGGAATTTTTTTGTCAAATCAATTGTGCAATAGTAAATTTTGGTGAGTTATTTCTATACAATTTACTTACATGATATTTAGGTAACATTAATAAACAAAGGAGACTACAGTATGTAACTAGTAAACCTATTTTTTCATTCCATCATAATGATATAGTGTTATACAAATCTTTTTTTAGTGAAATGTAGTGATAAGCGCTACAGGACCTCGTCAGGGTAAGGGACGTTAGCTAGCTAGCTTGTTAGCTTCACAACATATCTCCAAAAAGTTATTACTTCACCGCATCATCACTAATTTACATGAAGTGAAAGTCTGTTCAGTTTTCTTTCATGGTGAGCACGCTGACTTTGCGCCGCCGATGGTCGCTTTGCCCTGCCGATGGTCGCTTTGCCCTATGTTGCCTACTGTCGCCAGCTCCATTGCAAATGAATGACTTCCGGCCGCTTTCTACGCTTCTGGTGCATCCCTAGGGTTATAAGAGTATCTGCCCCCCACCCCTCCCCAGTGTCAATCGGGCGGTTCCCCAACTGTGGGTTGGGGTGCACCGGTGAAATGCATATGAAATACAGGTAGTTGCGTGGTGCTGTGGACATAAAATGAACAGTAGCTGTGTAGGTAATCCCACTCAGTACTTAACTCATTCAGAAGTAATGCAACGTTAGTCCAACCTATTTGATATATTATTTAATGAAGTCAAATGTCGGAAACACTCACGGCCGCTAGCTTTGTTTACACGTGTCCAAGCTTGGTCTCTTGAGTTTGGCGAATGGGGGTTATGCGGAACGGACTTCCGTGTTTTGCTAAACGTGGCTGGCCATTTCCGGTAGACGAGATAATGGCGTTGTTCTATACAAGATGTTTACAGGACAAGGGGTTTAAGCTATACGCTTCCTCCTATATACATGATTATGAGTGTACTAACGACATTTTTTTAAGTACCTGTGCCTGCTGTCTATTACCTAGCGTTAGCTAGCTAGTACTAACACATTTTTTTTAAAGTAGCCTATCTGTGCCTGCTGTCTAATACTTGCCGTTAGTGTTAGCTAGCTAGTACTAACGACATTTTTTAAAAGTAGCCTACCTGTGCCTGCTGTCTAATACTTAGCGTTAGTGTTAGCTAGCTAGTACTAACGATTTTTTAAAAAGTAGCCTACCTGTGCCTGCTGTCTAATACTTATCGTTAGCGTTAGCTAGCTAGTACTAACGACATTTTTTTAAAGTAGCCTACCTGTGCCTGCTGTCTAATACTTATCGTTAGCGTTAGCTAGCTAGTACTAACGAAATGTTTTAAGTACCTGTGCCTGCTGTCTATTACCTAGCGTTAGCTGGTCGGTTGCTCAATAACAGTTACCTATGTAGATCTTTTCACCAGTGTCAAACAGAGACAGGATGACTGCCGATGTTCGCACCAGGGCAGCCTGTCACAGGTCTATGCGAAAGAGCGAGAAGCCCCACAGCCTGAGAGTAGCGATGGTTCGCATAAGGTTGATCTGTTCGCGTTCACCATCAGTTCCAGTTCAAGGATGGTAACGCTATGTCAAACTTCTCAAGCTATAAAGGCTAATCTGGCAATACGATCAGGACCCTCTTGACTATCTAATCGTCATGATTAAAAGGCACGATTTATACCAGCATTCCCATTTTGAGAAGTTTGATAAAGGCATCAGTCCAAAATAACAGCTGTTCAAGTTCAGTGTTGTTGGTTCGGTCTAATACATTTCAGCTGAAAAACGAGTATAGGCAAGGTTATTGGGGTAACGGTATTATAGTTTCTTGTAAATCATTGATTATCTAGTGGCATAATAGTATGTTATTCATTAGGTCTCTCAAAATAAAATTGATCATTATAAGGTACAGTATTAACAACCCGTGCTATTGTTTTATTTAATTATCACATTGACCTTGTTGACTGGCGGAAGTGAGCCAGCACGTCTTCCGGTTTGGTCACGTGATGCTCGACATATACCCCATTATGTTTGTTAAAGCGTGAGATATTCTAGCTTTAACAAGACTTAAATGTCAGCGCTTGAAACTGGAGACAAGAGGCTGCGAGAGAGGCATTTTAGCTAGCAGCACACTATTCCAAAGACAGTAGCCGAGACAGTCGCCAAGTTATAGTGACTGTATAGTTATAGTGAAACTAACTTTATTTTTAAATGCAAATGCTAACAACATATCAACAGATTGCCATGCATTAAAAATTGTGCTTCAAATAGAAGCCCGAAAAACAGCAGTGCATTCATGTAATAATGAAGAAGAAACTAAAAACTAAACAGACCAGGCCGTACATTGTGATGAGGTGAGGTACACTAAAACTGCTAAGCGCTACAGAACCAACTGGGCTTGTGGGAGATGGAGTCTAGAACTGAAACTTTCCACTGAAGTGGAAAGATGGTGCTTGGTGATTATGTTTAAAATCATTCGCAGAAAATAAATAAATAAAACAACAATAATACTGTGTCCAATTAATGTTTACCCCAATGAATAAATTACTCAATTCTTATCATTTAAACGGTAAACGATTAACCTCCCTGCTTACTGTTGTTACATATTTCATCTGTCCTGCATTTTAAGCTTTAAAATAGTTTTTCTTAATTGCATATATGGTTATGTTCTTACCGTGAAGCACACCGCTTGAAAGTTTGCTATTATTACCACAAGAAACTTTGAGCGCCATACATGTTTCAGTTGAGACTTATTTAAGAACCTACGTTTCTACTTCTGACGCGGTGCTGTCATGTTCGAATTTTCGATCCCTGTTCTTCACGACTAGAGCGGTGTCCCCTGGCAGAACAACCCGCAATCGCTCACATTCTCAGGAAGAACTGAATTTGAGATTAGAGACGCTCCTCACTACTTAGAGATAGACACTACCTACACCCATTATGGTAGTACTCACCCCTATGGATATCCGTTAATATTAAACTGGATTACTTTTCTTGATGTAAATGCTGATGACCAAAATTACAGCATTAATTTCCGCATGGTTGAACGTTTTATAAATCGATAAGTAAAATACAGTATGATCTGTGTCCTGGATATGGCCATTCTACAGGTAACATTTCTGTCCTGATGTGAGTGGTCTCTTCCAGGATGACAGTGCCCCACCCACAGGGCGCGAGTCACTGAATGGTTTGAAAAATGAAAACGATGTAAACCATATGCCATGGTCGTCTCAGACACCAGATCTAAACCCAAATGAACCCTTATGGGAGATTCTGGAGTGGCGTCTGAGACAGCTTTTTCCATCACCATCAACAAAACACCAAATGATGGAATGCCTCATGAAAGAATGGTGTTGCATCCCTCCAATAGAGTTCCAGACACTTGTAGAATCAATGCCAAGGTGCATTGAAGCTGTTCTGGTGGCTTGGCACCCTATTAAGACATTTTATGTTGGCGTTTCCTTTATTTTGGCAGTTACCTGTATATAATCTTTTTAATATCTAAAAAGGGTTATGAAGTTATGACGTGAAACATTTCAGTGTTGTTTTGAAATGGCACAGGTTATGTGTACACAACTTTTATTGCAGTAAAATTCACGTTTACAACAAAGCAGGCACACTACACCACAGTGGGCCTCCAGCCTAAAGGCCTATGGACCGCAGTTTCCTGCTGGAGCAGCCCAGTCTTCTAGCTGGCTTCAATACCCCCTAACACACATAAACACCCACACACACTCACACAAACACCCACACACATGCACACTCCAATGCTCACATACACACAAGCATGCACTAATGTTCACATGCTTGCACACATGCACTCTCGCACGCAGGCACTCTCTCACAGACATGCACTCTCTCAAACCCATGCACTCACATGCATGCACTCTCACACGCACATACTCTCGCACACATGCACTCTCAAACGCATGCACTCTCTCACACACACACGCACACACGCGCACACACGCACACACGCACGCACGCACGCACACACGCACACACGCACACACGCACACAAACACACACACTGGACAGAATGCAGTATGGTGTTGAGATGATCACTGGAATGGGGTGGTGAGTGTAAGATTAGGGTGGGGTGGTGGGGTGTATGATTAGGGTGGGGTGGCGGGTTGCAGACACAGTGGCCCTCCAGGGCCCACATTCTGGGGCCCAGCCCAATGCACGTGTCCCACACTGAACGTCCATCATGCGGTCGTAAACCTTTGTGAAGCATGTATAACACTCTCATTACCATGTCATAACATCTTCATAACTCTGTCCTAAGGAAATGCAATGCGTTACAAAGAATGAAATGAAGCTCTGCAAAGTGCCATTTTCAAATGTGTTATAACACATGACACTGACTTCAATACCCGTGTAAAAAAGGCTAATAAACAATGTTCAGAGACGTTATGCTGCGGTGACAAAGGCTTTATACTGCACTTGAATCACGGAGGACAGCAAAGCTGGCAGACACAGACCTGTGGAAGAGTGTCCAGCTGTTTCCAAACTTAAATGTTCAACAAAAGATCACTTCATTCCAGATTAAAGTCAAAATCAGTTTCATGGCCAAAGCTGATTTGTACATTTTTAATGCTGACAGTTAATAGCAGTATTCATATTTTCATCCAGTGAACTTGACCAAGAAAGAACTGAAATTATTTAATTTACTACAGAGTCATGGGGCAACCACAACATTCCTTTAACTCGGGCAAAAGCCATTCTTGTTTTACACTGAGCTGTGTCACTGTGAGCTGACCCTGGATCAGTTGGAGGCTCTTGCGCATGATAGCTGTGGGTTAGATGACTGTGATGGAATATTTCCAGAATATCAGGCTTCAGGTCGGAAGAGCTTTGGAGTCACACGTCAATCAGACCACAGGGGCAGCAGAGATGAAGCTGGGGTTCCACACAGCTGAGAGAGGGGGCAGGGTGGGGCTCAGTGGTACACCTTGTGGGAGATTGCGCTGGCCTTGTAGTTGAGCTGTTGATTGGAGACGAAGGTGTGCTGGGGGGTGTGGCGTGTGCACACGTCCCGGGCATACAGCCCCACGCAGGAGTCACACGACACCTTGGAGCAGCTGATGCAGGTGCGCGAGGCACCTGAGCGGTTACAGAACCCGCACCGCGCCCTGTCCCCGCCCGCCAGTGGCTTCCCCAGATACGGCTTTGGCACAGCCAACGGTTTCTCTGGCAATGGAGTGTGGGAGTGCCCGTGGCCGTGGGCCTTGGAGTAGACGGACAGCTTCTCCTGGGCCGGCAGGTAGCTGTGGAGGGGCCGGGGCGAGGGCTGTCGGCCACAGCAGGGGGGTGGATCCTGGGCATGGCAGGAGGGGCACAGGATCACGGGGCACCTCTGGCAACACTCCAGGCTCGCGCTGGGACAGCCCCGTCCACACCCCTGGCACTTGCCCCCCCCATGGGCCATGAGCCCCCAGCTGTCCCGGCTGGGGGGACGGGACGAGGGCTGGCGGTACAGCTCACACTCTGTGTAGAGGTCCACGTCGGCCAGGGAGCACAGGTAGAAGTGGGGCTCTGGGGTGGCCGGTGAGGGGGCGGGGCTGGGGGCAGGGCCGGGGCGGATGATTGGTTCCTGGTCTTCCTCAGGGTCAGGCAGCAGGGGCTCTTTGCGCAGGCTGAGCGAGGTCCGGAGCACGGGCCGGGAAATGTGCGGCTGCCAGCTCCCCGCGCTGTCCGTCACGTCCACGGAGCGGGACGGGCGCGTCACTGCCACCGACGGCCTCCGCAGACACCCTGCCCGCTCCCCCCCGCGGAGCGAGAGGCGCGAAACCTCCCGTGCTAGCCCGACCCCATTCTGCCGCGCCTCCACAGCCTCCACCTCCGAGGCCTCGCCCCTTCCCGCCAGGGCCACCGCCTCGGCCAGGAGTCGGCACTCGGCCCGCGCCAGGAACAGCTCGAAGGCCAGCTGACGCAGGTGCGCCGGCCCCCCCTGGTGGTCGCAGGCCTGAAACTGCATGTCCTGGTCTCTGGAGTAACCCATGAGGCGCAGCAGAGCGCGCAAGTCTGTCTCGCACAGCGCCCCCTGTAGGTAGTACACGTAGGGCCCTGTGAACGTCTGGAGCGACAAGAGGGGGGGAGGGAGGGAGGGAGGAAGGGAGGAAGGGAGGGAGGAAAGAGGGAGGGCAGGAGGGAAGGGAGGGAGAGAGAGGGAGGGAGGGAGGAAAGAGGGAGGGTGGGAGGGAAAGGAGAGAGTGTGTGTAGGAGCCATAAATAAGGTTTTAGTTCAAATAAATACATTCAAGTGAACAAGTAATTACAACAAGAATTGTATGTTTATACTTAAATTGATCTACATTTGAAATATTGCAGAGGCAACTTTGTGTGTATGTATCGCTTGTTGTGTTTGTATTGTGTGCATATTTGCCTTGTATTGATCTACTGATGTGGTGACGCACTTACATACCGTTGTGACGCTCACAGATTTCTACAATGTGACATGTTTTTCATCACCCCAAAAAATGTGGCTTGGCTGTATCGATGGTCTCATAGTTGCTCGAGTGACATTGCAAAAAAAACACCCCGTATATAATTTAATGTTTACATTTTAGGCATTTAGCAGACGCTATTATCCAGAGGGACTTACACGTTTACATTTCTTTACACAATCCATTTATGGGTCAATGACGTGACGTGTCCATTTTGGTGTCCAAAACATATTTATAATATAAAAAATATATACTTTTAAATTAAAACTACATTATATTACTAAATGTCCCCCTCCTTATTGACTAGTAGTAGTATTTATTATGAATAATGGAAATTTAAGGAGCTATGGAGCTCCAAAGTGCCAAAATGTCATTCGGGATAACTGTCCGCACCTAAAATCAAAGTGCAAAAATGCTCCGAAAACATTAAAAACCTCAATAAAACTTTAAATCTACCCATTGGGCATAATTGTGTGTGTTTCCATGGATGTATAAACATATTGTGAGGATTCTGTACTTCATTTCATTTTTATTCGTGTTACACTTTTGTCCCAGCATTGGGATTTTAGCTAATGTCATTCGGGATAACAGACATTCAAGAGCAATTTTACACCATAAGGCATTGTGATAGCCATGTGACAGGAAGTTGCATCAGAAAGAAGATTCTCAAGGACCCCCAGACTGTGCAGCAAGGTTAGTAAAGCTCTCTTAAAATATTAATAATTTGACCTTTTCGGTCACTGGTGCACTATGATACAAAATCCTGTGTCATACGGGACAACGCTTAAAACACATAGAAACTGTTGTTTTAGTTCAAATTTGCATATTTGATGTGAAAGATTATATTAAAATGTTGAAGGTCAAGGCCATAGTTTTCCATAGGTGGCCAAGTAATTGCCTGTTAAATAAGTTCAAGCAGTTTGTTTGTCATTCGGGATAACGATTTTGTCATTCGGGATAACAGTACCTTGCTGTTATCCCACAATGTCATTCGTTACTCTGAATGACACATGCATAGTTTTATTGCTTTTATGACTATTTTAAAGCTTGTAGGCATAAATTATAATAAAGTTATTTCTTATTAATCACACATTTAACATATTTATACAATATTAATACGTTTTGTATGTTTTAAGGCATATTTTGTCTTTGTGTCTGTCCACCAAAGGAGATTGAAACATGGTCATTAACTTTATTGTTTTTATAGTGTTTATTCAAATAATTAGCAATTAATTAAAGTTATAATGCTTTATCAATGCTTCATAAGTACAGATTTGATGTTTTAAGGGAAATTCTGTTCTAGATGCCAAACCTGTCCAACAAAGAGAGGGCTGCAAGGTTCAGGGCCAAGAAGAACAAGGATCCTCAGGCTAGGGAGGAGTTTCTTGCAAGAAGGAGAGCAAGGTATCATAGTGATGGAGCAGTTACAAGTGCAGTTAGATTTACACTAATTTGCACAGATATTTTAGTTAAAATAATATTAGGCTATGTATCTAATGTCAGACTAAGCTGTAGGCCCTCATGTACAGTATGGATGAAGCAATGGTTGTTTACTAGTTTAATAGAACTAGTAAACATTTTCATATAATGAAAGTCATTCTTTGAGACACACATATGTGCCCATTATATGCCAATGTGTTGGAGGTGCAAACAAATGTGTTAGAGGTGCAAAGTGCTTCTTGCATGGATTTATACAGCTGAATATTCACTGAAGCAGTTCAGGTTAAGTACCTTGCTCAAGGGCACAACTGCAGTGGGAATTGAACCTGCAACCCTTGAGTTTCTCTGGATAAGAAAGTGCCTGAAATGTAAATGTAAATTCCCCGTCTCCCAGCAGCCCTTCCCAAATGCAATTTTGCCATCACGTCCAATCACACTGGTGGATACGAGACGATTCTTGTTTCCCTGCCAACAGTATATATAGCTATTAGCTACACTGTTGTTTCATGACTGTTCATTTTATTTTTTATTTATTTAACCTTTATTTAGCCAGGCAAAGTAACAGTTGGAAGCAGCCTGCAGTATCTCCATTTAAAAAAATGAATTAATGTCATATGACTCAGAATGAGCTCCCTGCAGTTTGGGGGAAGTATGAAACACAACACATTTACATTTTACATTACATTTGACATTTTAGGCATTTAGCAGACCCTCTTATCCAGAGCGACTTACAGTTTACATTTCTTTACATACAAGCCATTTATACAGCTGGATATTTTTAATGAAGCAATTCAGGTTAAGTACCTTGCTCAAGGGTACAACAGCAGTGCCCCCACCTGGGAACTGAACCTGCAACCTCTGAGTTACAAGCCCAGCTTCCTAACCATTACACTACACTGCCAGCCACAGCTCCAACACAGTGGGAGCAAGGTGCCCAGAAGGCAGTGGAAAGAGACACTCGGAAACTGCCCTGAGCTGGTCTGAGGGACACCCTGTTCAGAGGAGCATCTAATGGAGAGTTAAAAGTCATGTACAGTCTTAAATGAGAACAAGTGGAAAAGAGAGGGGAGATATCGTCAAGGTTGTAAAATACAGCTCAAATGCACAGGCTTGTGCATTTAGTATACTCCCTTCAGCCATCCAGGACCACAACTTTGACACAAACAACTGACATAACAACAGCAGCAGGTGTCTGTTCAAATGCAAATACAACTCGAGCCCAGCCCTGCAAAATGAACATGAATGATTATAAACGCAATGCCTGCATCATGAATATTAATGATTAAAAACTCGAGCCCTGCCCTGCATAATGAATATTAACGATTGTGGTGGCAAAATACCATCCAGGAATCTACATTTTTTTTAAGGCTGTAAGTCACTCTGGAGAACGGCTGTAATGTAAGTATGGCAGCGGAAGCCAAAAGCAACGTCGTGTTGTGTGACGCACCTTGATGCAGCGGAACTCCTTCTTCCAGGGGAAGAGCAGCAGGTTGACGCAGATGGTCTCTAGTGTGGCAAAGGCTCGCTCCAGCCCGCGTAGGCCGGGCCTCCTCAGGGTCCGTAGCGCGTTCTTTGCCATCTCGTAGAACCTCACCAGCCGAAACCGCTGACTTGGGTCCACCTGGTACGCTCCCAGCAGAGCCCCCGCCTCGCACAGGAGATCCACCTCCAGCTCCGCCCCCTGCCCCACCCGGTCGCCAACCGCCTCCTCCACCCGGCGCTCCAGAGACCGCGTGTACTTCCTAAACAGGTCCTCGCGGTCGCGTGCCACCTTGGCTTCCATCAGCGGCAGCGAAGGCGGTCTCTCATTCCCGCCGGCCACCCGCCACTCACGCACCCCCCCAGCCCACCTCCTGCTCTGCTCTGTGCATGGGGCCGTGGGGGGAGGGGCCAGAGCCACGCCCCAGGGGTGGAGCCAACATCCACCCCCTTCCCACCTCCTGGGTTTTGCCTTTTAAAAAAGCTTTGCCTGTGCTTCCCCCCCTTTCACAGAGTGTGGCACGCACCACCACCGTATCTCTGCTCCCTCTACAGGATTTCACTGTGAGTTTCCTCCATCAGCTGTGGATGAGCAGGGGGCAATAGGTGGGGGACAATAGACAACAACAGGCAGACATGCGAACTTGAAACAGGAACAGTGGGACAGTTAAGGTTGCGTAGGTCCCGGGGAGGCTCAATCGAATGCAGAGTTCTATTCTCCAGAGCGAGGTCACTGAGACCCGATCACTCGGCAAAGCAACGCGTTTCCATGGTTACGCTGACTGCAAGAAAAGACAGGAAAGAGAAACAGTCATTTTCTCGTTTGGGACAAGGTGCGGGCACTTCTGCACCTTCTAAGCGGTTAAAATGCAGCAAGTTTTGTTTGACTAATCAGTTTTGGCTCAGGTTTTTAGCCCGCAGTCATCTCTTTGACTTGCTGAACCGACCTGACCAGGCAGAATTATGAGAAAAAATGCCGCAAAAAGGGAAGTCGTTAATATTCAATCCAGCAAAACTATAATAAACTTAAATAAAATAATAAATGAACAACGCGCTGCAACGTGCGAGTGTATGAAGCCTTCTCGCTTCTGCTCCGTGTGCGGGAGTAATGACACACACCCACACGGTTGCCAACACACATTATGTTGGCATTTTGACAGTGGGACGAGAGAATGCATAATTATTTTTTTCCCCGCGATGCAGTTAATGGTTGTGGTGCATACTTAACCAGTTTCACTGTTACTGTGCACATGAATGGACTGGCAAGCTATCTACTGCCACTTATTACGGATGGCTGGCCATAGCCAGCTAGCTATTTTCACATTATGTAATGCTCCGATCTATGACTGCATACCCCCTTGACAAGCTGTAGCTAGATAACTAGCTAATAGAAACGATGCGGATGCTTTAATTATTTACGATATTACTCATGTTCGCTACGATTGGAATTGTTGGCATGTCTCAATCACTGATTGATGTACTTGTTCAGATAGCTCCACCATCAAAAGCGGCAACCACCAAACCTTGTTTTCGATGTAAATATAAGTAGCTACATTTGTATTGCATCGCCAGACCCGGAGCACTGTCACTGACATTCTAGTTGCTTGCTAGCGATAGCTAGCTACTAGGTAACACCAAGCTTGGTGACTGATTCGCAAGCTATCTAGCACACGGTTCTCAATACGTGTGGGATGTGTGAGTAGCACTTTAGGAGCTAACCAAGTTGCGGGCTCCATATGAATGCAAGCAAGTCTCGATAGCTAGCTGTACACACCCCCCTGGTCTGTTTTTAACGGAGTAAATGCGTTCTGCCGTAGATCTAGCCAAATAGTTAGCTTACTAACCTTTGCTTGTTATACCTAGATCTGGAGACACTGGCTGTGAGAGACAAGTCTCGAAAGCACTTACCGCAGTTAGCCAACGTTACCACAAATGCAGCGCACATTTAGACAAAATGATAAATGACGGAATAAATGGCAGGCTAGCCAAATTGCTAGCCGGACCGGAATTGGTAACGCGTTAATTAGCTAATATACACGTATATAAACAAATACGACAGCCTTAGCTAACCAGCTATTCTAACGTTAGCAAGAACTAGCTACGTTAATTGGCTAAGTAGTCAATTAGCTAGCGCATATTTGCTTATTTGACTTTGCAGGGCTTAATCGATATATATATATATATATATATATATATATATATAAGCGATATATACATATCGCTAACAGTTATATATGCTAGTGGAATAATCGGTAACGTTAGCTAGCTAAACCGAGTAAGGTAGTCAGGATTGCATTTACAATTGGCAGCACTAGTATAGCTGCCGTTATGTATACATAGCTAGCTACAGAACGTCAAATAACTGGCTGGCTAGCTACAATCCCTGAGTATAATCCCAACTATCTATCTGGCAAGCACTAGCTATGACTCACAATTTATCAAGAAACGTTATCTTAAAAAAATGATCTGAAAAATATTTTGTTGAGCATAGCCAACATTACTTATTTGCAAGTCACTATGCAGCTAACTAACTGTGGTATGAATATCGACAGCATGCTAGTTAGTCAGCCCTAGTCTAGATAGCTATACCCACTGGCTAGCTAGTTCTTGTGCCCCGGACCCGGTTCAGAAGCAGAATTGGTAACAAAAAGCTTAAGTAGCTAGCAAAGCAAAACATCTCACATCTCAACAAGTCCATGTCATTCACGTTTATGTCGCTGGAGTCACCAGCTCACAGGTGTACCTACTCACAAATATTCCACTGCTATAAAAACAAAAACATGTCACCACTCTACAGCTTACCTTCGCAGTCTGCTGGAAATCCCCCTCCTCGCACTAGGCATGCGTGGATTTGCGCGCGCACGTCTATTTCTTGGACGTGCTTGCGCACTGAAAACATACCGGCAACGCGCCCCGTTTACAGTAATGTTTCACGCACATGATATATACATATGCCATTTAGCAGACGCTGTTATCCAAAGCGACTTACAGTAGTGAATGCATACATTTTCAGTATATGTGGCCCCAGCGGGGATTGAACCCACAACCTAAGCGTTGCCAACACCATGCTCTACCAACTGAGCCACAATAAGAACCATATAAAATGGACATTAACGTCTGTGTAAATGCCTAAACAGAAGATCTGATGACAAATAAGCAGACTGCAGTTGGAGTGCTTCGTCTCTGTGTGATGGTATCCTCTCTGACTTTCTCACTTTCTCTTGACTAACATTCCCACCTCAACCTACGTTTTTATAAATGCAGTCACATTCCATTATAGTCAATGGTACACAGACATACCCAGGAACTGTAAAATACCTACAGTTCCTGTGTGTGTGTGTGTGGGTATGTGTCTGTCTGTATGTGTATGGTGCATCTGTGTGTGTGTGTGTGTGTGTGGTTGTTGGGAAGGACATGGGGTGCGGGAATGACCAGCAGACAGGCTATAATGTAGCTCCAAGGTTAAGACCTCAAACTAACACAAGGATTTCCATTTCCTGCTCTGAGGTTTAAAGTGTTGTCACGTGTGCTGGTGCAGGATGCTTCTGAGGCAATATATACACCAGGCACAAACAGTATTAAATACATTTCCCATTAGGCCAATTAGCCTTTTAACAATGTAATAATATATTTTGGTTCAATAATTTATGTGGCGACGCATACATTCTAAATAGCAGAAGCCCCTAAGACAGGGATGTCCAATCTTGTCGGAGAAGGGCTGGTGTGGATGCAGGCTTTTTGTTCTAGTCCAGTGCTAAAACAGCTGATTAACAAATCAAGGTTTTTCATCATGCTCTTTGATCAAGAACCTTGATTAACTGAATTAGGTGTTCTGCCAGAAATGGAAAATCATGGTCTTGTTCGAGGTCTTAATCTTGGGCTCGAACAAAAGCCTGCTCCCACACAGACCTTTCTCGGATAAGAATGGATCCCTCTGCCCAAAGACCTTGACTTCTACACAAACAAAGAAAGGGGTTAGTACTAGAGGGAGCTGTTTATGTTCACTTCAAGGTTCAAGGTGTTGTGCATTCAGAGATGCTCTTCTGCATACCACTGTTGTAACGCGTGGTTATTTGAGTTCCTGTCGCCTTCCTGTCAGCTTGAACCAGTCTGGCCATTCTCCTCTGACCTCTCTCATTAACAAGGCGTTTTCGCCCACAGAACTGCCGCTCACTGGATGTTTTTTGTATTTTGGGTATGACAACATGAGGAAGCAGTGTCGATGCAAATTAAGCTGGCCGTCATAAGGCTCAGAAATGAAAATCAATCAATCAGGAACATTGCAAAACCCCTGGGCATGCCCAAGTCAACAGTTTGGTTCATCATTAACAAGAAAAAACAACAACTGGTGAACTCAATTATGTCAAAAGACCCGGTAGACCGAGGAAGACCACTGTAGTGGATGACCGGAGAATACTCTCTATGGTGAAGAAAACCCCGCTGACAACGGCCCAACAGATCAAAAACACTCTCCTGGATGCAGGTGTAGATGTGTCAAAGTCTACCATACGTAGAAGACTACACCAGCAGGACTACATAGGGTACACTACAAGATGCAAACCATTGATAAGCCTGAAGAACAGAAAGGCAAGATTACAGTTTGCTAAAAAGCACCTAAAAGAGCCCCAAGAGTTCTGGAACAAAGTCTTGTGGACAGATGTGACAAAGATTAACATGTACCAGAGTGATGGAAAGAGGAAAGTGTGGAGAAAAAAAGGAAATGCCCATGATCCAAAGCATACCACTTCATCTGTGAAACATGGTGGAGGGGATGCTATGACTTAGGCCTGTAGGCCTGACTTAGGCTGACTTAGGCTGCCAGTGGAATGGGCTCACTTGTCTTCATCGATGATGTGACTGCAGACGGAAGTAGAACAATGAATTCTGAAGTCTACAGAAATATTTTATCTGGCATTCTTGGCAGAATAAGCTGTTTGGCATTGGCAGAGAAGATTTGGCTAATTTTTCATGGGCGCAACCCACATACTCAGCTGTGCTGCTCATCCCACAAATGCATGTTCCTTACAAATGGGGCACCATTTAAAAGGGAAATAAACAGGCTGTCCAACGGTATAAAATGTATTGCCAAGAAGCATTGCTACAACAGAGAAATAATCTACCAAACACAAATGTCCTAACTTTTTGTTCAATGTTTATATAAATGAATAAATAAATAAACACTGACCACCTTGAAAACATCTGAGAACTGTGATGGGATGATATTAAGCTGACATTTTACATTTGAAAGATGACTTGTATGCCAGGCCAGGGAAAAATGTTCTATTTAACAACTCTATTGAAGGTCTTTAAAACTATTTTTGACCAAACAAAGACCTGTTAGTTACTCTAACATGCATTACACAAACACAACATATAGCCTACCTACTTCCATGTTTAGTTAGACTGAATGTAGCTGCTATGTGTTCAGTGTTCTTCTTCAGTTCAATAAAAGAAGTACTAAAAGAATAAAAGAAGACCCCACAGTTATAAAACAACACCAAACAGGTGCATGCAGTAGAGACAGAAGAGAATAAATAGTTACTGTTGTCTGGAAGGGTCACCTCTATATAATGCATATAGAAGAACTGAAGCTATGAGACTAGTGCTGTTGGTTCTTCAGTGACTGAGACTTGGTGTTCCATCTGTCTGTGTCATTCGCCCTCCTTTTTGAAATAGGGTATCTATTTAAAAGCAGGAACTTAGAATACAGTTTGACAGACTGTCGGCTATGTCGCCTACAATTTGCCATCCGTGAAGAGCACCATAAGAACGACGACGACGCCTCCGGAGCCCTCTCGAGCACCGTTCCGGACGATTCCACGCCAAGCACAGGGGCTATCGTCTTCAGCAAGTTATACGGCTCTAGGACCTGGGGGTCATTGGTAGTTGGGATATACAGCATTACCTTGCCTATATGAGGCTACGAGAATCCCGTCCTGACGTAGAACTCGCGTTTGTGCGGAAGTGTTTTGATCTAGCGTTTTAAAATGCTTGTGGTTTTAATTGATTAAACAGTGAAGCTTTTTATATAGTAACATTAGTCTCTTTATGTTTATACTCTAGGCAGCTCTTAGCCAAATACGTGAGTGCGAGCAGCCTGCAGCGGATTTGTTTGGCAAACCTATTCAATAGTAAGTGTTAAACCATTCGTTTTGTGTTCGTTACGTTGCTTCTTTATACAGCGACGTATTTGATTCGGTGCTTATATCCGTGGCAGCTTTTGGCTGTGTGTGTGTGTGTGCCTGCCTGCCTGCCTGCCAGCCAGTCTGCAGCGGACTTGTTTGGCAAGCCTATTGAATAGTAAGTGTTAACAGTACGTATGCGGTTTGATACGTGAAGTAAGGAATAAACCACGACGGGCTGTCCCGTTATTGGGAAATGTACGACAGGGGTGGTGATGCGGCCGAGGCGAAGCCGTACTTTACATCAGAACGTGTACAGATTTCTTAACATAGCTAGCTAGCAATTTTACGCTTAGCTGGCTGCAAGGGCCTCTGGGACATGTTACCGTTTCCTCAGTTTCTATTAGCCACCTAGCATGCTAAACACTTCGTACAATGGAGGTCAGCTAGCATTTCCGTAGCTAGGCTAGCTGACCCCCGTTACAGTATCAATATTGCACAATGCCTACTCACTAGGACACCTCTCCTATATCAAGATTGCACTTTGCCCATTCACAATACGCCAGTCTAATACGGAGTGTAACGTAAAAGCTACAGTTCGTTAACCACAGTCAGGGTGGTGGTAAAAGTAACTAATAGATAATCATTGTTGGCAACCGTGGTATAAGCGGAATAAACCACGACGGGCTGTCCCGTTATTGGGAAATAATGTACTGCAGGGGTGGTAAGCGACCTCGGCGACATTATTTCCCAATAACGGGACAGCCCGTCGTGGTTTATTCCTTACTTGTAGTCTGACTTCCCTGTTTGTGTATTTTAGTAGAACGCCTACACCGTCGTACAAGTGCTCCTCGAGTAGCGTCGAGGGTGCTGACCTTTGTAAACAAGGTACGAAAACATGCATTGTGGTAATGGTGTTTAATAATTGTATTCCTACGTATATATATACGTGAATTTATAGGGTTTCTATATTTCATAGCAGGAACCAAACCTAGGGTCCCCATTAACCACTGTTTTTCTCCTCGATACATTTGTACATGCATGTACACTGCCTGGCTCCAAAAAAAGTCACCACCTGGATTTAACTAAGCAAATGGGTAAGAGCCTTCTATTGGATAATTACTGCAGTGATTAATATGTTTTAGCTGGCAACAAGTTATTTAACCCTAACTGATGCAGTGAGTAGCTTCTCATTTCTTAAACAACCATGTCGGAAGACATATCCTGTGGTCGTGGAAAAGATGTTAATCTGTTTCAGAAGGGTGAAATTATTGGCCTGCATCAAGCAAAGAAAACAACTAAGGATATTGCTGAAACTACTAAAATTGGGTTAAGAATTGTCCAACGCATTATTAAAACCTGGAAGGATAGTGGTGAACCATCATCTTCGAGGAAGAAATGTGGTCGGAAAAGAATCTTGAATGATTGTGATCGGCGATCACTTAAACGTTTGGTGAAATCATATCGTAAAAAATCAACAGTAGAACTCACGGCTATGTTTAATAGTGAAGGTAAGAGCATTTCCACACGCACAATGCAAAGGGAACTCAAGGGATTGGGACTAAACAGCTGTGTAGCCTTAAGAAAACCACTTGTCAGTGAGGCTAATCGGAAAAAAAGGCTTCAATTTGCTAGGGAGCATAAAGATTGGACACTGGAGCAATGGAAGAAGGTGATGTGGTCTGATGAGTCCAGATTGACCCTGTTCCAGAGTGATGGCGCATCAGGGTAAGAATAGAGGCGGATGAAGTGATGCACCCATCATGTCTAGTGCCTACCGTACAAGCCTGTGGGGGCAGTGTTATGATCTGGGGTTGCTGCAGTTGGTCAGGTCTAGGTTCAGCAACGTTATGTGCCCAAAGAATGAGGTCAGCTGACTACCTGAATATACTGAATGACCAGGTTTTTCCATCAATGGATTTTTTCTTCCCTGATGGCACGGGCATATTCCAAGATGACAATGCCACGATTCATCGGGCTCAAATTGTGAAAGAGTGGTTCAGGGAGCATGAGACATCATTTTCACACGTGGATTAGCCACCACAGAGTCCGGACCTTAACCCCATTGAGAATCTTTGGGATGTGCTGGAGAAGACTTTGCGCAGCGGTCCGACTCTCCCATCATCAATACAAGATCTTGGTGAAAAATTCATGCAACTCTGGATGGAAATAAATGTTGTGACATTGCAGAAGCTTATCGAAATGATGCCACGGCGAATGCATACCGTAATCAAAGCTAAAGGTGGTCCAACGGGTGTGTGACTTTTTTTTGGGACGGGCAGTGTATTAAAGTGTGTTACCACCCTGACTGGTTAACGAACTGTAGCTTTTACGTTACACTCCGTATTAGACTGGCGTATTGTGAATGGGCAAATTGCAATCTTGATATAGGAGAGGTGTCCTAGTGAGTAGTCATTGTGCAATATTGATACTGTAACGGGGGTCAGCTAGCCTAGCTACGGAAATGCTAGCTGACCTCCATTGTACGAAGTGTTTAGCATTCTAGGTGGCTAATAGTAACTGAGGAAACTGTAACATGTCCCAGAGGCCCTTGCGGCCAGCTAAGCATAAGATTACTAGCTAGCCATGTTAATAAATCTGTACACGTTCTGATGTAAAGTACCACACGTCTGGAATAAAAGCCCCTTTTACCCTGTTGAGAATGATGTGTGAATGTGTATATGTGCCGACCAACCATCATTGTGTGCGAATGGGTTGTGAGCGTGCCCTGTGTGAATCTGCCCATCGCCCCGTTCGCGCAGCCAGCGGAGAGAACGAGAGTGATGATGACACCGCGCCACCCCCAGCCTGTACATCACCAAGCCCCGCAGCATCGAGAGTGGGCCGCCTGGGAAGCAGTGGTCGTAGCATGTTCGTGCTGTGCTACATCAAAGGGGAGCAAGTTGACGCGCTAATCGTCACAGGCTCCACCATCCGCCTGATCCGGAAAGACGTGCTGCCCCAAGTGACGGACTGGGCACACACCAGCACCAGGCACGAGACGGTCATGGGACAAACAGCGAACATGATGGGCTGCAAAAAGCAGTTTCTACAGCTAGGCAGGAAGTAAATAGCGCACAGCTTCTTCTGGGCTAACATCACCAACCCCTGCATCTTGGGCCTCGACACTATTGCCGCTGCGGCTGTCCTCATCGACACGGCAGCTCATCGCATTTTGGTCAACAGGCGACCATTACGCCAACCAACCAAAGAAAACGGGCACAAAGTCCGATGAGTGCTTCCACGACCCGAAGCAGCACCGATGCAAGATGACGAGACTGATGACGCAGTGGAACAGCATGGCAGTGAGGGACTCGGCGAACGAGAGTGCGAACAGCTCCGTGCTCTCCTAACTGAGTTCCGCTATCTGTTCGCTGCAAAGGACAGAGACTGTACGCGCACCACTGTCACTCAGCACCACATTGAGACCGGTGCAGCGCCCCCCATCCGACAGAGTGAGACGGCTGCCCCTGGCTAAATGGGAGGAAGCGGAAGCCAAGATCCGCGAGATGGCGGCTGCAGGCATCATGCAGCCCTCTGACAGCCCCTGGGTTCTCCTGCAGTGCTGGTGAGAGACGGCTCTCTGAGGTTCTGTGTCGACTACCGGCGCCTAAATGACGTCACAGGAAAGGACTCGTATCCGCTGCCGCGGATTGATGACGTCCTCAACTCTGTGTCCGTCTCCATGTGGTTCAGCGCGCTGGATCTCCGCAGCGGCTATTGGCAGGTCCCTCTCCCCGTCAGCAAGACCGAAAACAGCCTTCACTATCGGCAGGGGATTATGGGAATTCAACGTTATGCCGTTTGGTCTGTGCAACAGTCCAGCCACGTTCGAACAGCTGATTGAAACAATTCTACAGCCAGTCCCTGCGTCAGCATGCGTGGTGTACCTAGACGACATCTTGGTGCATGCGTCTACATACGCAGTTGCGCTAACTAACCTGCGCACTGTGTTTCAACTCATCGCCAAAGCAAACCTACGCCTGAACCTGGCGAAGTGCAGCCTCTTCTGCTAACAGACCAGCTTCCTGGGGCATGTCGTGAGTGAGAGGGGAGTGTCGACAGACCCAGCGAAGTGGACGCGTATCCAAATCTGCTATCTGGCTGGATCATACGGATGTATGACGACATAAAAAACAATACACGTATCATAAAACAATACGTGTATCATAATAAGAATACGTGTATGGATTATGAGCTGTCTGGCGTTCGATACCCAAACCACACGCTCGTAACGCATTACTGGCCTTTGGAAGGCCAGCTAACCAAAACGCCTTTGACCACCTATGACCACCAAGGTTCTCATCACCGCTCCCATCCTAGCGATTCCAGATCCGACAAAGCCCTTCCTTCTGGACACTGACGCCAGTAACGATGGCGCAGGAGCTGTCCTCTCACAAGCGAGCGAAGACAGTGAAAGAGTCATGGCCTACTACAGCCGTGCCCTGCACAAAGCGGAACGCAACTACTGTGTGACAAGGCGGGAGCTGCTGGCAGTCGTTGCAGCCAGAAAGCACTTCAGGGCATACCTCACCGGGAAGCGCTTCATTCTCCGGACCGACCACACCTCCCTGCAATAGCTATTGCGTTTTAAAGACCCAGAGGGACAAGTAGCCTGCTGACTAGAAGCACTCCAAGAGTTTGACTTCAAAAACCGAGCATCGGGCAGGAACGAAACACCTGAACACAGATGCACTGCCTGCACCGCAAAGAAAGGTCCAACGGGCCGCTCACACGCTCCCCTGCAAAAAGCTGCATGCGGTGCCCCAATGGAGAGGGTGGTGATTGATGTGCTGGGTCCATTTCCGGTGTCTGAGTCCGGAAACTGCTATGTCCTGACAGCAATGGACTATTTCACAAAGTGGCCGGAAGCGGAAGTTCTGATGTGAACTACCACATAGGTCTGGAATGAAAGCCCCTTTTACCCTGTTGAGAATGATGTGTGAATGTGTATATGTGCCGACCAACCATCGTTTGTGTTTTGTACTTCCCTGTGCTACACGCTTTATTGTAATAAAGAAGTGGTACTAAAATGGAAAGGCAGTCTCATGACTCTTGATTCCGTGGTGTCCACCGCTACAATACCTATACACTGCCTGGCCAAAAAAAAAAGTCACCACCTGGATTTAACTAAGCAAATAGGTAAGAGCCTTCCATTGGATAATTACTGCAGTGATTCATATGTTTTAGCTGGCAGCAAGTTATTTAACCCTAACTGATGCAGTGAGTAGCTTCTCATTTCTTAAACAACCATGTCGGAAGACATATCCTGTGGTCGTGGAAAAGATCTGTTTCAGAAGGGTCAAATTATTGGCCTGCATCAAGCAAAGAAAACAACTAAGGAGATTGCTGAAACTACTAAAATTGGGTTAAGAACTGCCCAACGCATTATTAAAACCTGGAAGAATAGTGGTGAACCATCATCTTCGAGGAAGAAATGTGGTCGGAAAAAAATCTTGAATGATCGTGATCGGCGATCACTTAAACGCTTGGTGAAATCATATCGTAAAAAATCAACAGTAGAACTATGTTTAATAGTGAAAGTAAGAGCATTTCCACACGCACAATGCAAAGGGAACTCAAGGGATTGGGACTAAACAGCTGTGTAGCCTTAAGAAAACCACTTGTCAGTGAGGCTAATTTGGAAAAAAAGGCTTCAATTTGCTAGGGAGCATAAAGATTGGACTCTGGAGCAATGGAAGAAGGTCATGTGGTCTGATGAGTCCAGATTTACCCTGTTCCAGAGTGATGGGCGCATCAGGGTAAGAATAGAGGCGGATTAAGTGATGCACCCATCATGCCTAGTGCCTACCATACAAGCCTGTGGGGGCAGTGTTATTATCTGGGCTTGCTGCAGTTGGTCAGGTCTAGGTTCAGCAACGTTATGTGCCCAAAGAATGAGGTCAGCTGACTACCTGAATATACTGAATGACCAGGTTTTTCCATCAATGGATTTTTTCTTCCCTGATGGCACGGGCATATTCCAAGATGACAATGCCATGATTCATCGGGCTCAAATTTTGAAGGAGTGGTTCAGGGAGCATGAGACATCATTTTCACACGTGGATTGGCCACCACAGAGTCCAGACCTTAACCCCATTGAGAATCTTTGGGATTTGCTGGTGAAGACTTTGCGCAGCGGTCCGACTCTCCCATCATCAATACAAGACCTTGGCAAAAGATTAATGCAACTCTGGATGGAAATAAATGTTGTGACATTGCAGAAGCTTATCGAAACGATGCCACGGCGAATGCGTGCCGTAATCAAAGCTAAAGGCGGTCTAATGAAATAGTGTGTGACTTTTTTTTTGGACAGGCAGTGTAGGTATGATAGCTAATGGGTAAAGTGCAATCTTATTCTCCTGGAACTATATGAGGAATCTTTAATAGCCCCTTTTTATGTTAAACCTATTGGCAATAGTTCTCATTGAGAGCGGAGCTTCTTTAATACTTATTTGATTGTGTATAATAATCACTGGATAACTGATTGGTGTGAATCACACTATATATACAGGTGCATCTCAATAAATTAGAATATCGTGGAAAAGTGAAATATTTCACGCCTTTATTTGTTTTTGATGATTATGGCTTACAGCTAATGAAAACCCAAAATTCAGTATCTCAGAAAATTTGAATATTGTGAAAAAGTTCAATATTGTAAACTCACGCTGTCACACTCTAATCAGCTAATTAACTCAAAACACCTGCAAAGGTTTCCTGAGCCTTTAAATTGTCTCTGTCTGGTTCAGTAGGCTACACAATCATGGGGAAGACTGCTGACTTGACAGTTGTCCAGAAGACAGTCATTGACACCCTCCACAAGGAGGGTAAGCCACAAAAGGTCATTGCTAAAGAAGCTGGCTGTTCAGAGTGCTGTATCCAAGCATATTCATAGAAAGTTGAGTGGAAGGAAAAAGTGTGGTAGGAAAAGGTGCACAAGCAACAGGGATAACCGCAGCCTTGAGAGGATTATCAAGCAAATCCCATTCAAGAATTTGGGGGAGCTTCACAAGGAGTGGACTGAGGCTGGAGTCAAGAGCCACCACGCACAGACGTATCCAGGACATGGGCTACAACTGTCGCATTCCTCGTGTCAAGCCACTCCTGAACCAGAGACAACGTCAGAAGCGTTTTACCTGGGCTAAGGAGAAAAATAACTGGACTGTTGCTCAGTGGTCCAAAGTCCTCTTCAGATGAAAGTAAATGTTGCATTTCATTTGGAAATCAAGGTCCCAGAGTCTGGAGGAAGAGTGGACAGGCACAGAATCCAAGTTGCTTGAAGTCCAGTGTGAAGTTTCCACAGTCAGTGATGATTTGGGGTGCCATGTCATCTGCTGGTGTTGGTCCACTGTGTTTTCTCAATTCCAAAGTCAATGCAGCCATCTACCAGGACATTTTAGAGCACTTCATGCTTCCTTCTGCTGACAAGCTTTATGGAGATGCTGATTTCATTTTCCAGCAGGACTTGGCACCTGCCCACACTACCAAAAGTACCAATACCTGGTTTAATGACCATGGTATTACTGTGCTTGATTGGCCAGCAAACTCGCCTGACCTGAACCCCATAGAGAGTCTATGGGGTATTGTCAAGAGGAAGATGAGAGACACCAGACCCAACAATGCAGGCAGGCTGAAGGCCGCTATCAAAGCAACCTGGGCTTCCATAACACCTCAGCAGTGCCACAGGCTGATCGCCTCCATGCCACGCTGCATTGATGCAGTAATTCATGCAAAAGGGGCCCCGACCAAGTATTGAGTGCATATACATGAACACACTTTTCAGAAGGCCGACATTTCTGTATTAAAAATATTTTATTTATTTATTGGTCTTATGTAATATTCTAATTTTCTGAGATACTGAATTTGGGGTTTTCATTAGCTGTAAGCCATAATCATCAAAATTAAAAGAAATAAAGGCTTGAAATATTTCACTCTGTGTAATGAATCTATATAATATGAGTTTCACTTTTTGAATTGAATTACTGAAATAAATGAACTTTTCCACGATATTCTAATTTATTGAGATGCACCTGTATATATATTCTATAGTGTACCTTCATTCTTCACATAACTTTTGGGTTACTATTCTTAATCGTGTGCTGTGGAGTATATTTTTGTATTTGCGATTTTTAGACCATCTTTAGTGGGATTAATGTCATCCTCTACTGTGATTATCTGACAAAGCTCCCTATCGGACTATTGCACTGGACTGTCTACACTGTTACCTGTATGGGAGCGTAGCGCCTCCCAGAGACCACATATGGAAAAAATGACAAGGAAGTAATACGGAAGCATCTGAAGTCATGGACAGTTCCCAAATCGGGAAAGGAAAAGATGTGGGGTGCACAACAATAGTGAGGCCCTGAGGTGGGATGGGTGCCCCCATTCTCCAGGTGATCTGGGGGAGACTGCCTGACTCCAGATGGACTGAATCCATATCTTAACTCGGGCCTGCGTGTGCTCAGTGGGAGCACACCTCCCACTGGTGGGTTTATTATTATTAGTTGTTTTTTTTTGTACCCTTTTAGTTATTTCGATTCACCCTCCCCCACGAGCCCGCCGCCTGTCAAACGGGGCCACGCTAATTCCCTGAGGCCGGTAATGATCAGCCTCCGCCGAGACGGAGCTCGCCCACCTGCTTTGTAGGGACGCCCTTCGCGCTTCTCGGCAAGCTTGTGCCGGCTCCCCTTCCCCCGTCCCCCTGGGGCGCACAGCCAATCGCCGCCCCCAATTGGGGCTCCCGGGCAGAGCCGGACTGGTTTTGATCCCTGGCCGCATTGGGCAACTTGCATTCCAAGGGAATGCTTAGTCATCACAGTTTTACCTGATGATTCTCAGCCTGTCTTTAAAATGATTTGATTCCCTTTGTCTGGTCCCAAATACCTATTTCAGGCACGGTAAATCATGCCATTACAGCAAGAGGCTTTGTTTTTTAACAAGCTGTCAACTGTCAAAGCGACATCTGGATGTGTCTCAACTTTGTAATTATTCTGTGACAGAATAATAAATGATAGATATACATATTTTAAGATGGCGCCTACTTTGTTTATGCACATTTTTACAGCTCATGCTTCGTTTTATAAGTGGTACATGGAGACTGTTGACCCATACGCACCATTTCTAAAAAAAAAATTAAAGTCTGGCGTGCAGGAAGAAGCACATGAAGTAACAACGCTAGCTGGTACTAATCTGAAAGAGAATGTTCCTTCCCGTTTATTGTAAATGACAACGCAGGTGTGCACAACAAAATGTATGCATAAATGCATGATTTTTTATAAGAGTGCCTTAGTGAGCAGACCAGACCTATGAAAATGCACACCCCAGAAAGGAGGCCTGACCACAATTAAAACTATATTAACATTGGCACCAACAAGACCACTCAGAAATAAACACCATGTTTGGCGAAGCTTCATCTACTTATTTCACTTACATCTGCACTGTTGCACAAGTACACTATAGACCGCTTATTGCAAATGCTATTATAATTTTTTTAAATAGTTAAATAGGATAGTAATTGGCATTACCATAATTAACTGCATTATCCACCAGTTAAGAACAATAAATGAATCACAGAAAACAGAAATTTGAATTCAGACAACGGGTTGTGAACAGTCAAGGCAATCTGACCCACATTGAGTTAATCCGGGGGAATGGGGCTTAAACTACAACTCCCATATTATAAGTCATTAGTCATCACTAAACATGACAAACTGTTGGTGAAGGGGAAAAAACAATGATGACCATTTATTTGAAAGTCGAAGTAAAGGACAAACTTGTGTTACTTGAATCCAGGACTAAAGTTACGTTTTGCTTTCATTAGACCAGGACTAGAGTTAAGCATTGGGTTCATTAGACCAGGACCTGGGGCAATTTGCATGCATCTACCCCCCATCACTCATTTACAGTTACTCTAGATAAGGGGTGTCCAATCCAAAGGGTCGGTGTGTGTGTGCAGGTTTTTGTTCTAACTCTAACTAAACAAAAACCTGATTCAAATGATCAACTAATCAATGTTTGTGAGTCCTTATGATGGTAACTTTCCCCAAATAGTCTTAAAATGTATATATATATTTTTTAATGTTCTGTCAATGTCACCAAAAACACATTCCACATAACAATATTCTACCACCAGAGGGAGCTACAGAACACCACCTGCTGTGGGTTCATTTCCAAACACTTCACCCCCAGGTCTTAAGCACAACCATGCAAGCAGACGTGCAACTGAAAGGATGAAAGTGTCAGATTAGCATGTGTAGAAACTCCACAGCCACTGCAGCGTCTCAATTTCTTACAACGAATGTTGCAGTCCCAGGACAGATTCATTCCGTTACGGCTTCCCACGGCCTTCCTAAAGGAATCGGGTGTGTATTTCCTGTTTCGGAAAAAATAGAGCATGGAGGCCGTAAGAGGAATGGCGGTCTGTTGGCGCTGATTGCACAGAAAATGGCCCTGATTAGCCATCAAACAGAGAGCCAGAAATGGCTCCATTAACATCTGAACTCATTGTGTTTCTCTGCCACTCCACCATGTCTGTTACTCCACTTGCTGGGTCTGTCTTGCCCTTTGATAACATTTCATTTAATTTTCAGGTGTTTAGCACATGCTCTTATCCGGAGTGACTTGCACAGTTTACATGCAATCCATTTATACAGCTGGATATTCAGGTTGGGTACAACGGCAGTGCCCCACTTGAGAATTGAATTTATGACCTCAGAGTTCTAAACCCAGTCTCCTCACCATTTGTGGAAGGTGTCAGTCTAGGCAAGGGGATTCGGGGTGATTAACGGCCATGCTTACTGGCAGGGCAGCTGGGGCACACAGCTGTGCGGCATTACCTAATTGTACCTGTGTGCTTAAAACTGCTCTGCTCTCTTAGTAGGTGGCTGGAACATGGGAGCTGAATGCCGTCCGAGAGAGAACCAGAACAACGCCACTGAGAAGTAGCGAAAGTCTGTCTTTGCGTAGTGAATGTTTCGTGTTTTGCCAGAAGGCGCTTTTTGTTTAGTGCGTTATTTTGATTTCCCTATGGGAGAGGTAATAAAATCCAGTCCACAGACCAATAACTCTATTCCCTGCATCCTGCTGTTCTGTTCCCATCCTGGTTGTGTCGCATGGCGTGTGACACCATTATACTACACTGCCGCAATATGATGACGGATCTGACCAGTGGGGGTACATATGTGGAGGCTTTGTGGCTTAAGGCAGGGGTTCCCAACCTACAGTTACCTCAAGGCCTTGTAAAATAAATATGCTAGCATTTCCCAGTAGCAAGTACAGATTACAATGCAGCAGCTATTTAACACGCTAGTATATAGTCCTGTCAAAACCATGATGTCATTACATCACGGGTCTGTATGAAGACCTGTAGCTATACAGAACAAAATAAATATTTAATAATTATGTCCACAATATTACCATGAATGTGAAAACCAGAAAATGTGTGTCTAAAATTTGTGATTTAAGAAACTACATATTTTTTTAAAGAGGGGGGGGGGGGGGCATGGGGTCTCGTGTTATCTGGTTGCCACAGAATTAATTAGCCAGCCAATCAGAGACAATGTGCCAAGAGTTTTTAAATGAATTTTATTTTACATTTTCAAAAAGCAACATTTTCAGACTATTTAAAAGAATTTGGGCTTCATTTGCTTCAAAGGCTATACGATACGTTCAGTGATTGAAGTTTTAATGTAGACCGATTCCAAACGATCTGTTTAAAAAAAAAATGTTTTTAACCTTTTTCCACTTTTTCATATTATGCATGAATCATTCAGAACATGAGACTGACAGCGAAATGGCATCATTATTTAATTCCCAATGATTAATCATCACACAGAATTATTTCTGTCCTCCACATTTAATACGTCTGTCATTTTTAAGTGCCCCACCCATTACAATCGCCTGATTTTTTTCCCCCCTGTAAAAATCTTTGCCTGAAGCAACGGTTCAGTTTGAAGGATTGCAGCCCTCAAATGACTTTTTGCTGTTTAGTTGTTATAATTCTGTGAGATGAATCCGTGCTGTTTTATGATGTTATAATTCTGTGAGATGAATCCATGCTGTTTAATATTATATTTCTGTGAGATAAATCTGTGCTGTTTTATGTTATAATTCTGTGAGATTAATCCGTGCTGTTTTATTTATATATTTATTTACCTAGCTACTTTACTAAAAAGTTAAACTAAAAAGTAAAACTAAAGATAAATTGTTTGTAAACTATGTTTACAGCAAAGCACTTTGAATATTGCTAATGTGTGGTTCTATGTGGCTCAGTAGATAGAGCATGGCAATAACAACGCTTAGGTTATGGGTATGATTCCCATTGGGACCACGTATACTGAAAAATGTATGCATTCACTACTGTAAGTCGCTTTGAATAAAAGTGCCTGCTAAATGGCATATGTTATGTTAATGTTAAGGTACATATATATTCAAAACAGTGATTTTGCTGTTTATCCCTGATAACGGCGAAATAATGACTACCGTAAATGACATGTATTAGAAACAAATAGATTGAGGTAATGCACCATCAATACGATTAGAACAAAGGCATAATGTCCATTTGCTAAAAAGACAATTCCCTGCTGTGGGCGTCAAGAATACGGAAACAAATTATATACGTTATTGCCAAAAGAATATTCTACTCGCCAGGGATGTCCTTGCACGTAATTATTGCAATGACCACCGGGGGGCAGTGTTGGGATTCTTTTCTTTTTCTATACTCTATATAGTTATGTTTTTTATGGGAGAATTTTTCTTTCCGAATACTGACATAGTGTTAACCTTTATTGAGACATAACGAATCATGTAAAATCAGCACCCTAATGGTAAGTTGCTTACACGTAGCACTGTTGAAATAATATACTGTCTTTAGCACTGAGTCTTCGAGATCCAACAGGACGGTATTTATCAAATAAGACGGAAAAATCAGTTTTCACGTTTCATTTTTGCAGTAAACGAGAAACCTAACTGCGTTATTTAATTTGTGATGCCTATTTGTTACATGTGACTGTTTTACCTGTACTCTAATAATAATAATAATAAATTCATAAATACATAGATACAAAACTGAACCAGTACAAAACAGTATCAACGGACACCAAGAACCACTTAGCCTGTACAATTAAACGGGTACACTGGTGTAGGCATATTCCGGTCTGCGCGTGTAGCTGGCAATATACGATATTTAATATTTGGATAGGCTACTTCAGCGACTCATTTCGGTTGTAGGGTTTAAAAGCCCGTCTCATAGACGTGCAGACAGCTTGTGGGGAAACCGGAGATGAATCATGATATTCATGCTACGAAACCTCTGAACCCTGACATCTATAGCGTTACACAGCCAGGCGACATGTTCCGAAAACACTGTACTGTACTTTTATGCTAGCTAGTCTTTAAACTACACGGACTTGGGTATGTATGATATGGAATTGCGTAGTAAAAACACAACAACAATATAATTCGTATTCCGATGCGAAAAGTTGACGGACCTTCCAAACGCGTGCCCTGACTGTCTCGAGACCGTCGTAACTCAACAAGGCCCCTCCCACTTCCCCGGTCATTATGCTAATCAGCTGGCTGTACCTCTTCCCATTGGAGATAGACTGGAGTCCATCACTCCCTCCGTGCGTTACGTCAGGCGGAGGGGCTTATAGCGATAAAGCGGAGCATTAAATATACAACGCAGTCAGCAGATTGAAAGCGAGGGGGGATGAGGGCCCGGAATCTCTGCTGCGCATAGCTGGAAAGTTGCTTCCTAAGCGAAAAATCACATCAGCGTTTGTCTTCCTCTTGCAGCCTGCGTTTCTTGTCAAAAGGTCGAGGCAAAGCGTGGCACTCAAACAACTGTACCGGACGGCTATTTATCTTCCTTCCTTTATTTTTGGTTGCGTTACGGGATTTAATTTAATCTCGTACTTTTCGCAAATGCGAACGTAATTTGTGCATTTCGGTGTATCCGTTGTTAGACTGCTCGTATATTCAAATCGTCCGAGTGACGCAGATTCCGAGGCGATCTGAAAGTTCTTCATTTTATTTTTACTACTATCGTTGTTGTTGTCGCACGGGCTGTACACTGGGCAAAGGGACTCATAGATGCGATTGCACGAGAAGCGGAAAGGAAAATAATAACGTCGTGCGTCGCAGCACTCTTTGGTAGGTTATTCGGCTTGGCTACAGAGAGAAAGAAAACATGACTGCGGAATTGAACGTGGGCCTGGAACTGCAGAACGGCCAGATGGGATTGGGCTACGTCGACAACTTTGATTTGATGAAGTTCGACGTGAAGAAAGAGTCCCTGGCCGGGTTCGATCACCCCTCCGCCCCAGAGTGCAACCGACTCCAGTCTCCGGGCTCTGTGTCCTCCACCCCGATCAGCACTCCCTGCAGCTCAGTCCCTTCCTCCCCGAGCTTCAGCCCGACGGACCAGACGACCCACCTGGAGGAGCTGTACTGGATGCCCGGTGGCGGCGGCTACCATCCGCAGATTGATCCACTGACGCTGGGGCTCACTCCAGAGGATGCGGTGGAAGCCCTGATTGGCGCCGGGGCCCATGGGCACCTTCCGCCCGCCCATCTCCACCAACAACTCCAGCGAGCGGACTTCGAGGGCTACAGGGCGGCGAATCACCCCCTCGCCCACCAGCATCCGTATCTGGGAATTCCCAATCACCCAGACGACCTGCCAGGTCAGGCGGGCCAGCCTCAACCTCACCACAGCCCCAGCAGCCCGTCTCCAAGTTCGCCAGAGTCGCAGCTCCATCAGTTCCACCACCATCCGGGGCATCACGGCGGGGGCGCTGGTCCCTCCCAGGACGACCGCTTCTCGGATGACCAGCTGGTGTCTATGACCGTGCGAGACCTCAACCGGCACCTGCGCGGCTGCGGTAAGGATGAGGTGGTCCGTCTGAAGCAGAAACGCCGGACCCTGAAGAACCGGGGCTACGCGCAGTCATGCCGCTACAAGCGGGTGCAGCAGAAGCACGTGCTGGAGCACGAGAAGACCCATCTCGTCACTCAGGTGGAGCAACTCAAGCAGGAACTCAACCGGCTAGCCCGCGAGAGGGACGCCTACAAACTCAAGTGTGAGAAACTGACCAGCGGAAACGGGTTCCGCGAAGCAGGGTCCACGAGCGACGACCCGTCCTCGCCAGAGTTCTTCGTCTGAGTTGCACGAATGTCCAAAAAAAGATGCCAAAAAGAATGACGAACATGACTAATTGTAACGACCACAACTGCAATATTCGCAAATATTTAGAAATTAATAATCTCATATTTTAATATGTCCATTCAGCTGGCAACTGAAATACAAAAATATATATACTTTTCCCAAAACGACAGCATATTTGTTAGGTTATTGTTGCCCGGTGAAGAAAGAACGTTTCTTTTTTTAAATCTTTGGTCAAGTAATGAATCTGAACGGACATTCGCATACCTACGCAATTCTTTGAAAGCCGGGCGTGACGTTGGTCAAGTCTTCCCATTTGGTTGCAGAAAAACAACTCGACTCTACTTCAGAAAAGAACATCAGTGGAACTCAAAACTACTCTGCTTACTAAACTATTTCTCTCACGTGCCTCGTTTTCAAATCTGGACGTTTTGTGGGGCATCTCAATAAATTTTTGGGCAAAATCATTAAAATAAATTAAAATATTAACCCTGCATGCTGGACATGTATGGTAAAACTTATTTTGTATTAGTTTTCTCATTCACATTAATCTAAAACGCATGTACATGTAGCCTAGTTGATCCCAGCTCTTACTGTGCCGAGGTTATCGAATGAAATGTCGAACAATTTCGTTGTTGTTCACGCACCATGTGTAGCGTTTAAATATATAACACAAAAAACTGTAAATCCTGTAAGATGGCTGGTTTTAAGCGTATTTTCTTTACTTTCAGTACAAGCCTAAGGTGTTTATTTTGTTTTCTCATCAAACATGTTGGCGGTGGCATCACAAGACAGCAAACTGTACATTAAGTGCACTTCAGGAGTTCAGTGGAGCCAACCTTGTAGGAAGAAACAACTCGATTATCGTTTGTTCTTTGTTCTATTTGTTTATTCTGCCCAATTATTCCAAATTTGTATTGCCTGGTGAAGTATTATCATAATAGGAATTATATTGCGTAATGCGGCGCTAAAAGAGATTAAATGCTTCGCAATTAAGTTTGTATAGCTAATATGCTGTAGTCTGATTATAAGGGACACATTTACGCTCCATAGATTGGAATGTTTTACTTTCTCAAAACAGCTCATGTAATGTAATAGCTGTTTCATATATCCCAGTTGTTGTTTAAGATATATTTTAATTTAAACCTGTTCTCGTGGCATCGTTGTTAGATGCGGGGCGGTCTATACCAAGGAACACCTTTCTTTGTGTGTAAGGACATTTATTGCATAACTCATCTTTTGTTATATAACCGTAGCGTCAGTGTCCAGGCCTTAAATTTCAAGGACATCTCTTTTTGAGAATTATCGGGAATGCGGGCCTAATCGCTGACGTCAGACGCAGTACGCAAGTCCCATGTCCGAACTGAAACGTTTATACACACACAGACTTGTTGCTTTCTATGTGCAGGTGTGACCATTGGGTTGTGTTACCTTTTTTTTCTGCCGGTCAGTTAGAAAAGGATTGAGGATTTGAAAAGTCTGATATTGAAAACTAGTTGACGTAGGCCTACGTTTATATTTTATTATTCTGTTTGTTGTTTTATTACTCGGAGGTTCTGGTTCTGCTGGCCAGATGCCTAATGTACTTGGTTTTTTAAAATGATTTGGATTAACAAACTTTCAGAGTACGCAGGGAAGAGTATGATACTTCTATTGACGATTGACGAGTCATTCATTCATTTAACCATTATTGATTTGTCGCTGATTCAACTGTGTTGAAATCAGATTTGAGCTGCAGCTGCGGTTTTTATTTGACTTATTTTACAAGGGCAACGACTTATGTTTTTATGAATGGGGGATGGGGAAATTATGCTAAGTTTGATTTTTAAATTCATTCAGACTGGTTTCTGCTGCATCTTACATTTTGTCGATTTTTTTCTGAGGGGGGGGGGGTGTTATTTCATATTTTGCATATTAAAGTCATTGAACTGGCATTTGTCTGGACGACTGCTTGTGTTTTTGGTGTTCTTTCATTGACTTCCTGGCATCATCCACAATAATTAACCAAGCTGTATGAATAGACTATATCACAGAAACTCCCCCCGCCACCACCGCGCGTTCAACATTCACATGCTGGACAAAACATCGTCTGTCCGTAAATTTTGATGAGACTGCGAACATTGCAGAGCCACGCACACTACCGATTTATTATGTATTTTACTTTCCAGCATTTGGGAAAATGCAATTAAATAATATGCAAATGTTAAGACACTGGGGCTATAGCCTTTTGGAGAGCATATTAAAGCAAGCGTTTAAGCAGCATGTCACACGACATGCGTTAGTTATTTGCTTCTCTGAGATGAGAGTTGGGCCTGATCTCCCACACAGTTTTGTGTGCCAGCCTCACGGTGCTGTTTTCAAAGCTACACGGTGCCACCAGACGAACCCTGGGGCTCCTTCCGCAGCTAGAAAGCACCCCGATTTCCTGCTCCTGTCCCAGCGCGTTTATGTTCTCTTGATGTTCCTTTTACCATTCGCTCCAAAGTTAGTCCTCTTTCTCGGGTATGATTCTCTACTGTAACATTAGGCCGAGTGCTTCATTTTCTCATTGGTTGTTGGCAGTTATTGTCATAAACCCTGCTGTCGAAGTAACCTGACACACAAAGCAATTCTGTAGAAATATATATTATATTTTATATATATATATATAATAATTAACCACGTGGGTCAACTTCGAACTCGTTCTCATACATGGTGGTATGGCTACTGGTTTTATGTATTTATTATATTTTACCATCTTATATAAAGACTGGTGTTTTACACAGTGCTTTATATTACACAACTGTCAGTATATCTGATTCCATACACCACAGCATTTGGCATGATTACAATGGAAGGAGAGATAGAGCTGGATGAAGCCTGACCTATCTCTCTCTCCAGTGATCACCCGTGTGCATGTCTGTATCTGTGTGAAAATGCATGCATGAACATGTGCTTGTGTGGGCGTGGGCGTGTGTGTGTGTTGTTGGGGGTGTGTGCCTGTGTGTGTGTGTGTGTGTGAGTGTGTTGGGGGTATGTGCCTGTGTGTGAGTGTGTGAATGTGTGTATGTGAATGTGCGTATGTGTGTGTGTTTGCTCAGGCAGGTATTCATGTTCTATGCCGAGGCTGGTTCAACCTCCACATGGCCTTTTTGGCATCATTCTCCTCTCCTCTCCAACCCTGTTTGCCCGCTTGCTCTCTCTTGCCACATCTCACTTTCTCAGTGGGTGGGGGTAATCTTCTAAAACCTGCCGGACTGGTTCCATACGCCCGGCCGAGCTAATATGGGTGTGTGAACTGCAGACCTGGCTGTCAGAGTCACCTGGGAAAATAAGATAATTCCTCTGTCTCATTGGCTGATGGATTAGGACAGTAAGCTCATTCCTCTGTCTCATTGGCTGATGGACTGGGACAATAAGCTAATTCCTCTGTCTCATTGGCTGATTGAGTGGGACAATAACCTCATTCCTCTGTCTCATTGGCTGATGGACTGGGACAATAAGCTAATTTCCCTGTCTCATTGGCTGGTGGACTGGGACAATAAGCTAATTTCCCTGTCTCATTGGCTGGTGGATTAGGACAGTAAGCTCATTCCTCTGTCTCATTGGCTGATGGACTGGGACAATAAGCTAATTTCTCTGTCTCAGTGGTTCCCAACCCTCACCTCACGAACCCCCAACCGGTCCATGTATTTGTTAATAAATTCCACCACCAGCACACCTGATTCAACTAATTAACACTCATTAATAAAGGAAACACCTGAGTGAATGGGGGACACAAAGTATATTGAAAGCAGGTGCTTCCCCACAGGTGTGGTTTCTGAGTTAATTAAACAATTAACATACCATCATGCTTAGGGTCATGTATAAAAATGCTGGGCAGGCCCAGTTGCCCATTATTTTGGCTACCATGGCTAGAAGAAAAGATCTCAGTGACTGAAAGAGGGGTGATTTTTGTGGCACGTTTGGCAGGAGCTTCAGTGACAGACTGCTTAACTTGCTGATGTTTCAGGAAGAACAGTGGCTAAGGTGATGTTTGCATGGAAGTCTGAGGGAAAGACCTGGTGCAACTGTGGCTGAAAGTGTGTCCTCCTCGACCGTGATGCCCATGCATTGGGCACGAGTGGTTTGATGAACATGTAAACCATATGCCATGATCGTCTCAGTCACCAGATGTTAACCCAACTGAACACTTACTCAAGATTCTGGAGCGGCGCCTGAGACTGCGTTTTCCACCATCATCAACAAAACACCAAATAATGGAATTTCTAGTTGAGGAATGGTGCTGCATCCGTTCCAATAGAGTTCCAGACACTTGTACAATCTATGCCAAGGTGCACTGAAGCTGTTCTGGTGGCTTATGGTGGCCCAAAGCCCTATTAAGACACTTCATGTTGGCGCTTCCTTTATTTTGGAGGAGGGGCAGTGGTTATTTTAATGTCCATGTATTTGCTACACATTTACCCAGGATTTGAATCCCTTTTTCACTTCCGACCAGACTTCCTGGGTTCTCCCCGTTCACACAACACCACCCCAAATCCCAGGTTTGCAAGTCACCTGTAATACATATCACTTCCAAATTAGGATGTTTCCATTTTTTATTTTTTATTTAACGTCACTAAACGTAGACGTGAATGTTTGTTTACACTGGTAGTTCAGGATGGCAGAAGAAACAATCGTTTCTGGAGTTGTTTGGGCTTTTTTTAAATCTTGAGTCGGCCGCCAGATAGGCTTCCTGAGTCTCAGTGGGCCACGCAAGGAGACAGCGTAGTATAACTGTGAGGGAACTGGGCTTGTAATGCAGAGGTTGCAGGTTCAATTCCCAGGTGGGACACTGCCGTTGTACCCTTGAGCAAGGTACTTAACCTGAATTGCTTCAGTTAATGTCCAGCTGTATAAATGGAATGTAAAGAAATGCAAACTGTAAGTCGCTCTGGATAAGAGCGTCTGCTAAATGCCTGTAATGTAATGTAATGTAATGTAATGTAATGTAATGTAAAAGTTCCATTCCCAGGCTCCATGCCTATAATGTTATGTATCACACAACACTGCACAAATCATAGATCAGCCATCCTCTTTGACCTTGTCCACTCCTGTGTCTATGACAGGCCGATATCTCATACATTATTGAAAATTGTTATGCACTTGTTGCCTTGCTTGTTGTATGTCCCTTTCAGCATGTTACCTAGCATTGTGTGTATGTCTGTCTGTCTCTGAACAGGCTTAAAAAGTGAAAAGATTATGAATGGATTTGGATGAAGTAATGGTCTGTTTTGGGCAGAGGAAGAAGTTACGATACTTTAGGGCTGCTATGGCAACGGTTAAGGGTGACAGTGATTGGTGCTCTGCTGATGACGGTGGGGATCTTAGGAGGAACCACATCCCAGCTAGCCAAATAACATTTTTAAAAGTTGTTTTTTTTACGCCATGAAAAGATTGTGTTATCCTGATTTTTTTTCCTGGCTGCAAACACATTTCTTTATAATGTGTAATTTGGCACATATTTACAACATAGCTGGAAGGATGTGGTTTGTGGGAATGGTTAACAAAGGTAAATTCAGGTGATATCTCTCAGGTAAAGGAAAGTGGTACAGTGGGGAAAATAAGTATTTCACCCCCTGCTGATTTTGTGAGTTTGCCCCCTTACAAAGAAAGGAACGGTCTATAATTTTCATGGTAGGTTCATCTTAACAGTGAGAGACAGAATATAAAAAAAATCCCAGAAAATCACATTATATGAATTTTAAACATTTATTTGTGTTTTATTGAGGAAAATAAGTATTTCACCCCCTACCAACCAGCAAGAATTCTGGCTCCCACAGACCGGTTATGTGACCAGGAGGCACACAGATTAGTCCTCTTACTTAATTAGTACTCCTAATTAAGTACTCGTTACCTGTATAAAAGACACCTGTCCACAGAATCAATCAATGACCAAATCCGAGACCATGGTTCTCAGCCGGAAAAAGGTGGAGTGCACTCTCCGGGTCGGGGAGGAGATCCTGCCCCAAGTGAAGGAGTTTAAATACCTCGGAGTCTTGTTCACGAGTGAGGGAAGGATGGAGCGGGAGATCGACAGGCGGATTGGTGCGGCGTCGGCAGTGATGCAGACGCTGCATCGGTCTGTCGTGGTAAAGAGGGAGCTGAGCCTAAAGGCAAAGCTCTCGATTTACCGGTCGATCTATGTTCCTACCCTCACCTATGGTCACGAGTTGTGGGTAGTGACCGAAAGAACGAGATCGCGAATACAAGCGGCTGAAATGAGTTTCCTCCGCAGGGTGTCTGGGCTCTCCTTAGAGATAGGGTGAGGAGCTCGGTCATCCGGGAGGGGCTCAAGTAGAGCCGCTGCTCCTCCGCGTCGAGAGGAGCCAGATGAGGTGGCTCGGGCATCTGGTTAGGATGCCTCCTGGGCGCCTCCCGGGTGAGGTGTTCGGGCACGTCCCACCGGGAGGAGGCCGGGGAAGACCCAGGACACGCTGGAGAGACTATGTCTCTCGGCTGGCCTGGGAACGCCTTGGGATTCCCCGGAAGAGCTGGACGAAGTGGCCGGGAGAGGAAGTCTGGGTCTCCCTGCTTAGGACGCTGCCCCCGCGACCCGACCCGGAGAAGCGGTAGAAAATGGATGGATGGATGGATGGAATCAGATTCCAACCTCTCCACAATGGGCAAGACCAAAGAATTGTCTAAGGACATCAGGGACAAAATTGTAGACCTGCACAAGACTGGAATGGGCTACAAGACCATTGGCAAGCAGCTTGGTGAGAAGGAGTCAACTGTTGGTGCGATAATTAGAAAATGGAAGAAACACCAATTGACCATCAATCTCCCTCGGTCTGGGGCTCCACGCAAGATCTCACCTCATGGAGTGAACCTGATCATGAGAAAGGTGAGGGAACAACCCAGAACTACACGGCTGGAGCTTGTTGATGATCTCAAGGCAGCTGGGACCACAGTCACCAAGATGACCATTGGTAACACACTACGCCGTAATGGATTGAAATCCTGTAGTGCCCGCAAGGTCCCCCTGCTCAAGAAGGCACATGTACAGGCCCGTCTGAAGTTTGCCAATGAGCACCTGGATGATTCAGAGGAGGCTTGGGAGAAAGTGCTGTGGTCAGATGAGACTAAAATCGAGCTCTTTGGCATCAACTCGACTCGCCGTGTTTGGAGGAAGAAAAAAGCTGCCTTGGACCCCAAGAACACCATCCCCACCGTCAAGCATGGCGGTGGAAACATTATGCTTTGGGGCTGTTTCTCTGCTAAGGGGACAGGACGACTTCACCGGATCGAGGGAGGATGAATGGGGCCATGTACCGGAAATCTTGGGTGAGAACCTCCTTCCCTCAGCCAGGACACTGAAAATGGGTCGTGGATGGGTGTTCCAGCATGACAATGACCCAAAGCATACGGCTAATGCAACAAAGGAGTGGCTCAAGAAGAAGCACATTAAGGTCATGGAGTGGCCTAGTCAGTCTCCGGACCTTAATCCTATAGAGCAGGGGTGTCAAACTCATTCCATCGAGGGCCGAGTGTGTGCAGGTTTCTGTTGTAACTAATGCATTACACCAGGTGATGTCAATTAGGTTCCCTCCTTAGTTGAAGAAGTGAGCTAATTAGTGAAATCACCTGATGTAATGCATTGGTTGCAACAAAAACCTGCATACACTCGGCCCTCGATGGAATGAGTTTGACACCTGTGCTATAGAGAATCTGTGGAGGGAGCTGAAGCTTCGAGTTGCCAAGCGACAACCTACAAACCCTAAGGATTTGGAGAGGATCTGCAAAGAGGAGTGGGCCAAAATCCCTCCTGGGATCTGCGCAAACTTGGTGACCAACTACAAGAAACGTCTGACCGCTGTGCTTGCCAACAAGGGTTTCTCCACCAAGTACTGAGTCATGTTTTGCTAGGGGGTGAAATACTTATTTTCCTCAATAAAACACAAATAAATGTTTAAAATTCATATAATGTGATTTTCTGGGATTTTTAAAATATTCTGTCTCTCACTGTTAAGATGAACCTACCATGAAAATTATAGACCGTTCCTTTCTTTGTAAGGGGGCAAACTCACAAAATCAGCAGGGGGTGAAATACTTATTTTCCCCACTGTATCTCTCAGGTAAAGGAGATTGGTATCTTTCAACAGCTCAGGTAAGAAGTGTATTAAATCAGATCCATTGTAAATCTTTTCCTCCATAATTAAGCTTCCGAATGATGCATTTTTCTTCCTGACACAACCTCTACCTGTGCTGTCTCAGAGCTACATCTCAACACCACCAGAGCTGTCCTGACCGGACTGCTTAAAGCCCACGTACTTCCCCGATTGTTGCATCTGATGTTTTTTCACTTCAGGGGGAGAATTGTATGCCCCCCCCATATTTTCCCAGTGTAAGTTTTACAGCTCTGATAAGCGAACGGTAAACAGGGTTCTTAGTTCTGCTTGCCCAGTGTTTTTTGCTGGGGTATTTTGTAAGTTTAAGGGGTGGGGAGGTCAAGCCTCCCAGATCTTCAGCTGCTCTGCACAGAGAGACTTGGAGCTCTTTCTGTCCGCAAAGTCTGCTGGACACTTCCTGGTTCCTTCGTGATGTTAGCAGTAATTGTTGAGGCGTGCTTGGAGGCCTTTCAAAGATTCCTTTGAAGAGCTTCCTCCTTTTCATTTCTTTTTTATTGCAGGATGCTGGGAGATGGAGACAGTAATATTGGGGGGTAGGATTCCTGGAAATGGGAATGTATGAGTGAAAGGTAACCAGCTGGAACATATCCTTGCCCTCTCTCCCCCTCCTCTCTCCCCCCTCTCTCTCTCTTTCTCTCTCTCTCTTTCTCTGTCTCTCGGCAGGGCAGATGTAGTTCTGCTTGCACTGTAATGCTAAAAGTGAAAAGTGAAAGATTGCATATTGAATGAACCCCTCCCACCCATACACCCCCACACACACTCCCCCAATGCCCCCCTGCGCACACACACACACACACACACACATTCTCCCAGCGCCCCCGCACACACACACACACACACACACACTACCCCAACGCCACCCCCCGCACACACACACACACACTCCCCCAATGCCCCCTGCACACGCACGCACACACACACACACACACACACACACACACTCATCCAACGTGTTGAGTTGCCAGTGACAGAATGGGCTGGATGATTGGGGGCGGGGGTACTCTTTTCATCGATGACCTCTGACCCCGGGCACACGGCTGCTTCCTTGTTGCCCTCCTGCAGAGTGCCCAGCAGAGACAGTCTGGCTGAGCCTGGGGCTGCAAGATAATGGACCGGGTTAGTGCATTCACTTACACACACTCATACACACAGTCACACACACCCACACACACAGCCTGTTTATTCTCCAAAGGACTCTTGCGGAAATCTTTAGGGTCAAATCACGTTCCTGTTCCTTTTCTCGTCGACGCCGTTTGTTTAAATATTCTCTGATCAGTGCGAACAAACAAGTCCCACATTCAAACATCAATTCTGATCAAAAGTATGCCTGTGGAAGGATTGGACGTAAGTCCTGTACTGCATAATAAGCCCTGAAAACATCCAAACCGCTTCCTGTTTGGTATTCAGGGATCTCCGTTCCTGGCTCTCAAAAAAAAAAAAAAAAAACTTAGCAGGTAGCGTGGGGGGAATATTCCTCTTCTACCTGCGACACACCTGGACCCGTGGTTCCACACTGATCCATTCAGAATGTATCATTCTGCTGGTGTGTTTTATGCTTCTATTTAGCTTCCATATTTCTGCTGGTCCTTTACACATTAAACATTTTTTTTGAGGGCCTGGAGTTAAGACTTTGTTTGGCAGAAGGCCTCTGTAAGTGAATGGGTTTTGGTATTGAGTAGTACTAAAACAATGTTGCTGGAAGTATGACTGGTGTGTAATTAGTGTGTTAAGTGCTTTGCTGACGTGACAAGTCTTTGAGCACGGGATTTCCCAAGGATTTAACTTTGGTACAATAGAAGTGTTACACTCTATCGGCTGTCTTAATTTAAGACCGTACTACTCTGCCTAGAGCACACACACACACACACGCACACACAAAGGCTGGTGACTCATCCTGTTAAGACACTGTTCTAGTGTGTGGATGAGCTCCACGGTCTGCATGCTGTTAAGGCACTGTTCTAGTGTGTGGATGAGCTCCACGGTCTGCATGCTGTTAAGGCACTGTTCCAGTATGTGGATGAGCCTCACCAGTGTCGACTATGGCCAGCAGCCCCGCAGGGCAATCCGTAATTGGTGGTAGCATCGCCCAGGGAGGGAGGGATCACAATCGGCCAGGTTGTCCATTTCTTGTCGCACACCAGCAACACCACTGGTCAATTGGGTGCCCACAGTCTGCCGGTATAATGACTCATGTCTGTTAAAGCTTCTAGACTGTGGGGTGACAAGAGACTGATATCACATGTTTCGGAGGAGAGATGCTTTTTACACCCTCCCAAATTGACAGCAGGCCACGGCTTAATAATATGATTGAACAGTCCAAATTGGGGGGGGGGATTTAAAAAAAAAAAACATTTAAAAAAGAAAAGAAATGGGCCAATGAAGATGAACTATTATTTTAATAAATATTAAAAGGTTATGTGTGCGTTCAAGGAAACCAGGGAAAAAATGCCTGGCTGACTGCTGACTGTGTCATTCTTTTCCCCGTTGGCATGGAAACGTAGGCGGGAGAGGAGGATATTTGAATCTCCCCCCAAAAGCACAACCCCCACCCCTCCACAAATACCCTTGTGGGGGGGCACAAACAAAAATGTGAATGCACCATTGCATGGTATTTCTACAGAGCCATGTGGCTCTATCTTATTTTTATGCACAAACCAACTGCAGGACCTCTCAATAGACAGGTGTATTTAATCAAGTCATTATGTGACCTCTGAAGACAATTCATTGCACCACAGTTTATTTAGGTGTATTAGAAAAAGGGGTGAATTCTTATGGAATCAATTACTGTCAGTTTTTTATTTGTAATTCATTAAAAAAAAGGTTTAGTTTTTTTTGGACATTACAGTATTTTATAAGTAAGAAAATAAAATGTGATAAATTCTAAACAGGGTGAATACTTTCATACCCACTGTATGTGTGTGTGTGTGTGTGTGTGTTTGAGTGTGTGGGGTTTGTGAGAATTTGTGTATGTGTATATGGGTGTGCATGTGTATTTGTGTGTGCATGTATATACAGGTAACTGCCAAAATAAAGGAAACACTTGAGTTAATGAAAGGTTCTCGCGGCTCTATTATGGTGTGGGGTAAATTTTTCTGGCATAGTTTTAGGCCCACTCAACTCCTTAGAGGGAAAGGTAAACACCAATAAATACAAAGTCATTCTGAGTGGTAACCTTCTTGGGAACATTTCTATCTTGATGAAAGTGGTCTATTCCAGGATGACAATGCCCCATCCACAGGGCACAATCGGGAGAAAATCTGAAACAAAATCTTTAAAAAAACAAAAACAATGTACAGCATCAATTGACGTGCTTAGCAGTGTCCATCCTACACAGTACTCTGTAAAGGCTAAATGATATCTGCTTTATGGCAGGCACCATTATGTGTTCTTAATGTTTTAATAATGACTTAATGGGACTTTAATATACATGGATACAGGTAACTGCTAAAGTAAAGGGAACACCAACATAAAGTGTCTTAATGTGAGCCGCCAGAACAGCTTCAATGCACCTTGGCATAGATTCTACACGTGTCTGGAAGTCTACTGGAAGGATCCAACACCATTCTTCCCTGAAAAATGACATAAGTTGATGCTGGTGGAAAACGCGCCACTCCAGAATCTCCCATAAGTGTTCAATTGGGTTGAGCTCTGGTAACTCTGGCGACCATGGCATATGGCTTACATCATTTTCATTTATCAAACCATTCAATGACCACTTGTGCCCTGTGGATGGGGGCATTGTTACCATGGAAGAGAGACCGCTCCCGTCAGGATAGAAATTCTTCAACACAGGATGAAGGTGATCACTCACAATGGCTTTGTATTTATTGGTGTTTACCTTGCCCTCTAAAGGCCTCTACATACTCGAGCGACAGCAATGCGGGAGCAACACAACCAGGGCTCTGCAACATCAACGTAACCTCTGCGACCTACGCAGAGGGTGTTGCAGAGGATATCGCGTACCTAGCACAAAAATCTAACTCGCATAGATGTTGCGCATCATTGATTGGTTGGTTAGCGAATGGAGGCAGAGCTGTCATAGTCATAGTTCATCGAGCTAGTACATCATTTTTTTACATTTTAAATTTGAAGCATTTAGCAGACGCTCTTACCCAGAGCGACTAACCAGATGTTCATTAATACATGGTAAGAACAATCATAGTTTGCGCAAGAGATCAGTGCAGTAATACAGCGATAGACATCGGTATTCGCAGCTGCATACCATACCTGTATATGTTAGCATTAGCTACGCAAAACTATCGATATCTATCTAGCAGCTAGTTAGCAACTTGGTAACACCAAATAAAGCTTGCTAACAGTAGCTAATGATATAGACAGCTAGCATAATTTGTTCGACACGGTATAAAATGAACCAGCTTCAGGAAAGATTGTCTGAAGAAGTTCGAAGGTACAGGAGTTTCCCTGCTTTCATGAAAACTTTACCGACCTTGTTCAATACATTGACGCCTACTAGTGTACAGAAGTGTAAGGACACCATGTCGCATAGGTTGCGCAGAAGTATAAATTGCCGAGTGCTTCCGACATTGTTGCATTGCAAGTCGCACAACTTACGCAGAAGCATGTAGAGGCCTTAAGGGGTTGAATGGACCTAAACTATGCCAGGAAAATGCACCTCACACCATAACAGCTGCCAAAACCCTTCATTTACTCAAGTTTTTCCTTTATTTTGGCAGTTGCCTGTATATATATATATATATATATAGTTTTTTTAAACAAATGTTTGTGTCACATGAGGTTTTGAACCAACTTCAGTTGTTGAGTTACAAGATACAAGATGCATAAAGCTGGATGAGAAGTTTCTCAATATGTGTAAAAAAAAAAGGCTAAAATGGGGCATATACCAATTACATATTGTGATACAAGGTAAATAATGAAATGTAATACATTTATATATAAAAATGTAATAGTAAAGAGAGGCTGTGACTTTGAGTCCTCTGTATTGTCTCACAGAGGGAAGCTGCATGTGCAGTGATTCCACCACTGCGTGGCTTCCTGCTAAACTCTTGCCCTGGCGCCATGTGATGATGACATAATGCTCCTGAGGTTTCACTGTGAGACTGCACCATCATTTTTATATGATTGCCAGCTAAAGTATGTGTCCTTAAAGAAAATACAAAAATAACAAATGCAATTGCTTGTTATGCCCTCTTTGTGTTGTTTCTTTCCATGATGTAACACCCTACAGGGTTTGGTTGTACCCACCTCTTCAGACTCCACTACCACTGAACACTGTCCATCTAGTCAATCTGTTTACTTGTTCTACACTATATTTAAAAAATATTTAAAAAACACTAACCTTTTCTTTCCCAGTGTTACAGGCATGATACGCAGATGCCTGCAATGATGTCTATTGCTGTGTTACTGCACTGATCTTGTGCGCTAACTATGATTGTTCTTACCTTGTATTAATACACATCTTGTAAGTCGCTCTGGATAAGAGCGTCTGCTAAATGCTTAAAATGTCAATGTAAATGTAGGTGTTACGTTAAGTAGTGCAGCCCAAGAGACAGATCCAAGCTCAATTGTAACAAAAATAGTTTTTTAATTAATGGAAAATCCACTCATAAACACAAACTATGGGGAAGTCACTCAAACGGTTGAACTTCAACTCAAAATCTCTTAAACAAAACTTAAACAAAAGGTTTCTTCTGCTCTGGGGAGCTAACCCCTTACCCAGAGCCTCTCCAAATCCTGGCTGGTCAATAGACGTCACAGGCTTCCTTTCCACATTCCCAACTCTTCCAACAACTTCTCTCCTCTCTCCTCTCTCCTCTCTCCTCTCTCCTCTCTCTGTTTCTCTCTGTTTCTCTCTGTTTCTCTCCCTCCACTCACTCCCCTCACAAGGGAAACCTGGCTCCTTTTATTCACTGTTGATTGGTTGATTGGGTGTTGATTGGTTGATTAGTTGCAGGTGGCAGTCGTTTCAGGTTAAGTACTTTGCTCAAGGGTACAATGGCAGGGCACCACCTGGGAATCAAACCTGCAATCTCTTACTTACAAGCTCAGTTCCCTAATGGTTATACTATACTGCCACTGAAAGAAGCCGTGTCACTGCTGCAGGCTTATCTGTGCTGATGAGCTTGTCCCGTGCACAGCCTGTTTCACATACGCTCCACGGGTGACCAGTTCGCCCAGGTGAAACCCAACTCAAACCAATCACCTTCTCCTGGGGTGCAGCTGCCCCGTGATGCTGGAGACTCAAACCCACTGTGTTCTGCTGAGTTAGCCTTAACCTCAGCCTTCGTCTGTCTGTCTGTCTGCCATAGTCAGAACTCATTGTGTTCTGGTGAGTTAGCCTTAGCCTCAGCCGTCATCTGTATGTCTGTTTGTCTGTCTGTCTACCATAGCCAGAGTCCACTGCTGCTCACACAGGTTCAATAGGCCCTGATGGGGTATGTGTCCATACACTGTGTGAGTGTTTGACTCATACATGCAGGTGCGGCATATTGATGTCATCACGTCACATATGTCATGTCGCCTCAAATCCACAATGACTGTCTCCTGTTTGGAGGGGGCAGGGGGGGGATTGTAGTAAAGTACTTTTTTCTTTTTTTCTTTTCTTTTTCTCCTTTGTGTTATTTTTATACCTTCCCCTTTTCTGTGATTGAGTCATCCAGCCAGACCGAGAAACAGAGGAGAAAATTACGGAATCAAAACTCACCGTGATTTTTTCCCCTCTCTCTCTGGTTTTCTGTTGAAAAAAAAGACTTGCACGCTCTTTTCTTTGGTTTCATCCCCTCTTTCCAGTGTAAAAGAAGAAGTCACTTTCTGGCTCTGAAAAGGCCCCTCGCTTCACTCTCTGTGTTTTGTGGAAAGAGTGATAAAGCTGAAATCTGTGAGTGAAGGAAAGGAGGAGGGAGATGTTTAATGAACTCAATCAATCATCTGTCAGCTGTGAGACCAACCCAAACCCAACACCACTGTGGCACAAACTCAACACCACTGCCAATTATTATTATTATTATTGGAGATTCAAACAAAGATTTGGGAGAGACATATTCAGTCAACCCCATCTGCTATTACCTCTGCTAGGCCCTCCCAGCATGAACTGGGCCCCCCTCTGGCCCTGGTCACTCACTTGCACACCCACACGCTGGGTCTTTATCTCAAACGCTTATTCCAGTACTCTGGAGGTCACCGTGGTGTAAGAACCAGATGGCCAATCGACTCATTTCCATTGCCATCTGGTGGCCTCTGATATGGAATGCAGGTGAATAAACCTGTCCAATATCTTTATATTCATTAAGTGCTTGCCCTCATTGCTCGTATTTTTCTATATTATTCTATATTATTCCTATATGTTGTGGGATGTTTATGAAGCAATTGGCCTGTTCACAGGTACGATGACAGTGACTCTCCGGGGATCAGCAGAGAAGACCCAAAGAAAACATCACTAAGACTGAGTAACTCAATGATTTAGTCAGGACTCTCTATTCGCATTAATGCTCAATGATTCAGATTCAGAGTGATTCGGTGATTCAGTCAGGACTCTCTCTATCCCCCCTCAGATTCAGAGTGATTCAGTCATGTGCCTGCATACCTTTGGCCTGGTAGAGCAGCACAGAGCTGGTTGGAACTGGCTGTTTCTTTTTCCTGCCGTTGCAGCACATCCCTCCATTAATGCCGTCCTGTCATCACAAACACAGGAACGAGGGGGGCGGCACTTCCTCTTTCACTTCTCATGTGCTGGTCTGGTCACAAGTGACCTTGTGCAAAAAGAGATGGGGGGTAAGCAGTGGAAAGGGAGAGTGAGAGCATGTGTTGGGGGTGTCAAAATGTGTTGGGGGGTATGAGAATGTTTTGTGGGGGGGTGGTGAACATGTTTTGGGGGGGTGAAAATGTTTTGAGGGGGGTGAACATGTTTTGGGGGGGTGACAATGTTTTGGGGGGGTGTGAGGGGGTATAAGTATGTGTGTTTTTTTAAACTCAGGATGTCAGATATTGTGCAGAGAGTTGCGGCAGCATGTACCGGAGGGTGATTAATGTGGTGATGTCGTCTGGCTCTCCCGGCGCAGCTTGGAGCTGTCGCAAGCCGACGGGCGCGGTGGAGTGTGCAAGGGCGTACGCACCAGACTTCCGGCCTGCTGGGCTCATGCGACTGTTGCGACTGTTACGACATCTACACTCTATACCTACACTTTACATTTGCACTCTACATTTGCACTCTACATTTACACTCTACACCTACATTCTACATCTACACTCTCATCCGAGTTAACTGTACAATTAACTCTGCTTTAATCGATTAATGAAGTGCTGAGTAACAACGAAAGCCAGCAGGCTCTGCGGCTTTCAGGACCAGGGTTGGGGACCCCAGCACACCCTGAGACTCCGGGTTTGGGGAGCTCTGACACTTCAGAAGGGTAGGAGAAGAGCTGGAGAGTGGGGGATAGGTAAATGCAGGCAGGGGGTGGAAGCAGGTGTGGGCGGGGGCTAGAGAGTAGGTGGAAGGGCATGAGGTTTTCGCCCCCGCGTTGATAAACCCCACCTCTCTCAGAGTTACCCCCCCCCCCTTTCACCTCATATGTATCCCCCGAGCAGCTGTGCTGCACCTAAACTCCTGCTGGCAGGAGATTCACGGCCCACATCCATTAATCAAGGTTCGTCTGAGTGTGACTGGCGGCCATTTTCCATCAGTGTTTCTTTGGTCGGGTCTGATGGCTTTCTCCCTCGGGCTGGGCTCAGTGATGGGTGGGAGGCACACTGCGGAATAAGTGTGTAGGTGAGACATCCTCGCTTGTCACTGGATCTCCGGCACTTTCCCGCGGGCAGACTCCTCTTGAGGGACTCCATCTCACAGCAACAACAAGCCCCGTCTGTCCCAGCTGCCTTGCAGAGTTGCCATAGCTTGCTGTAACGTGTTTACTGATCTCCGTACAGCACGACAGCCATTCTCGTTCAGGGGACCCCCACCCTGAGAGTGGAGCGGGAGGGAACAGCACAACAGGCACGGACAGGCACACAGTAGCAACCTCCATTGGCTGCTATGTTATGGGTGTTTAAAAATATAATAAAGGAATTAGAGGCTGAAGCAATAGGCTGTAAATGTTTCAGCTAAATGTTGCCTCTGTGTGGCTTTCCCATACTGACTATTTATTCATCATTGTAGCATATCTGTAAATGTGGTAATGTTGTAATGTTGTAATTTTTGGAAATTGTTTAATACTTGTCTGTAACTGCCTGTCTTGGCCAGGACCCCCTTGAAAAGGAGATTGTTAATCTCAACGGGGCTATTTCTGGTTAAATAAAGGTTAAATTAAAAAAATTAAAAAGATTATAATGATTATAGAAATGACAATAAAAATGTAAGGCCCACCACTTTCAGTTTTTACAGAGGAAAAAAAGTATGTTGTCGTTGTTTTAAATATCCAATTGGATTAAACAAATTTTCACGCTGCTTATTTAACACAATGCAGTCATGTGCCAGTATTGGATGGGGATTTAAGTAATTGCTTGTCTATGTTGAGCTGATGCTTTTGACCTGAAATGCATTACATTGTCATGCAAGCTGTCACGTGATCAAGTTGTTCAAAATAAACTCACCCAGATATCTCCATGTTTATATCACAGATAATTTGGGGAAAAGAAATAGTAGAAATTCAGGGCCCTATGGATAACCACTGGCCTTCACCACTGTGTGTGTGTGTGTGTGGGTGTGCGTATGTGTATGCATGTGTGTGTGTTTGTGTGCATGTGTATGTGTGCATGTGTGTTTGTGTGTATGTGAGTGTGAGTGTGTGTGTGTGTGTGTGTGTGTGTGTGAGAGAGAGAGATCTCGCTCTAATTCACTGCTCACAGTTATGAGACAGTATCCAATAAATCCAGAGGAAATCAGAGGGTGTTAAATGGAACGGTGTTAAAAGTGTGTGAATGGATTTTGTCCTTAAAAAGCTGCAGCATGTTTGTAAAATGAAAGAGCTCAGGTGATGACAGGTGTTTTGTAATGAGATTGGAAGAAGGCTGCAGAGGTCAGTGAGTCTCCCCATGGGGATGCTTCTGTTTTTGGGTTCATCGTGTTCCAGAACATTCCCTTACTTTACTCTTCCCACCCCTGCAGGGAACGGCCAATCCCTGAGAGGCAGACAGCTGTTTGATCAGTGACTCATCACCACTACTGCTGCTTAGATGCACGTCGCAGTGTCTCTGACGAGAGGAGACAGGAGAAGCCAATCAAATCCTCTGACAGAGCCATAGGGTGCAGAAGGAGCCAATCAAATCCTCTGACAGAGCCAGAGGGCACAGGAGGAGCCAATCAAATCCTCTGACAGAGACAGAGGGTATAAGGGGAGCCAATCAAATCCTCTGACAGAGCCAGAGGGCACAGGAGGAGCCAATAAAAACCTCTGACAGAGCCAGAGGACAGTCTATGAATGCATTTCTTTACACAGTCGTTAAACGCATGGAGGGATCTGGGAAAGTGTCAGATGCCCTGAGAAGCTCAGACCTGACACCATGACGGGCTGAGTCTGGGTTCTAGCGCTGTGATGGACTGATTCTGGGTTCTAAGTCTATAGGAAGGTCTGAGGTCTTCATGCTTTTTTTTAATTTATTTTTTTAAGATTTTGTTTCCGATTTTTCCCCATTTTCTCCCATGATACCAGGTCGCTATATACAGAATCAGAAAAACAGCTATAAAATGAACTTCTTGAAGTTCTTGATTGCTAAAGAGATTCCTGCCCAGGTTTGCACCATTTCAGGTTTAGCTCTATTCAATCGTGCAGTAGTACATTCTAAATTCATAATGTATTGTAGCATTAATATCCAATATTTCTTCAATGCTATATTTGGGTTTATCCAGAGCTGCAGGATTGCTTTTTTCGCTGCAGTAAAGCCCACCATGAGCAATCTGCGTTGAATCAATGTAAAATTATGACATGAGTCGTTGTTCAGCAGGCATAAGCAAGCATTTGGCTTAAAACAAATTCCTTTTAACTGACCTAGCAACGAGCAGATCTGTGCACAACAGTGCCTATGGCATCGCCCCGACGTATTGTACAATATGGACTTGTGATTCGTTTAATTTTGAACCGTCTATACTAGGCTACGTTTACACTGCAGGCCTTGATGCCCAGGTCCGATTTTTTGCCTACATCCGATTTTTTTGACCGCCTGTTTACATCTACTTTTAAAAGTGACCCATATCCGATACCTGTGTTTACATGGGTTACAATTGAAACAGCCCGCATGCGTACACGAGGGTTTGGTTACCGAAACGGAAGTGAACAACAACCACGCCGGCACAGCCATACTGTATAATCGTATATAAAAATGTAACGAGCGCTTAAGCGATTTAAGTTTTATATTTTGAAACATTATATTTAAATACGCAGTATGTATGATTTATTTATTTAATTTATTTAAAAGGGACAGCACATAGTAATCAAAATATCCGCAAAAATCGTTAATGGGTACAATGCCAGAGTTAGGTCGAGAGCCAATATAGGAGAGTATAAAAAGAGTCGGCCAAATAAACAAGAGCAAAAAAAAAAAAAACATTCATAATCAGACACTTCCTATTTACAACATTACAAGGTTCAATGAGAGTACCTTTGACTTCCTTTCAGCCAAGACTTAAGTTTTTGTGTGAAGGTGTGATAATTGTCGCTTGATCTGATGTCTGTCGAAATCTCTTCAAAAACTTTTTTGTTGCGATACATCCCCTGTATAATTCTGGTTCTGCACGTGAAACGTTACACGTCATTCAAATGCGAAAAAGTATGAGTGTCGCATTTTGAATGACGTAAGAATCGAATGACAGGGAAATTCCGATCTGTTAGATGACAGTCGCATTGGCAGACATCAGATTCGTATCGGATGTATTTCCACATATGAATGTGGCCCAAAACTGAAAATATCCGATTCCATGTGTTTTTTCCTGTTTACACGTCCGTAATACATATCCGATGTGTGCCACATCTGAGCAAAAAAATCGGAATTGGGTCACCTTTATCAGATGGTGTAAATTTAGCCTAAATTGTGGCGTATGCTCTGTAGATTAATTTAAAAGGTCTTCATGCTTTCTGATTCCAAATCTTTCCGCTTTTCTGGATGAACCTGGAACGCAAGCAACAATGCAGGGCGATATTCAGTTTCGCTTTTCTATAATTATAATCATAATTTGAATTGTGGTCATTCGTGTTAATTTTATCAGGAAAGATTGCAACGTTCAAAAAATCGAGTTATATAAAATAAGATAGCCTTTATTAATCCCGGGGGGGGTTTGGTTTGTCACAGCAGCAATGATACAGGAGACAGTGAAAAAACACAAGACATACAGGACATCACAGTATACTGAATAATAACTACAAGATAAATATATTTAAAAACCAGAGTAAAAACCTAGCAGCTATACAGACATACAGAACATCATAGTATATTGAAATACCAGATGCTAAATACGAGAATTAAAAAAATTATCATACTGAATGATCATACTGGAGGTAGTGCAAATCCACCAGATAGACAGCGCATACCAGTGTACTGAAGTACTAAGAAAACAAATATGAGATATGAGATCAAGTAGCAATCGGGGCAGCAGTGAGATGTGCAAAGAATTAAGTACTTACAGTACTTACATTAAGAACATTCTTAAAATAAAATGTGTCATGACAAAAACGTTCAACAAACAGTCTTAGAACATATTTATAAGTCACTGAAACCCCTTCCAGGCACCTCGTATGCAAAACCTACTCAAAACCTGATAGTTATCACTTTGTCAAGAAACAGCATCGTAGAGGATACGTGCTATCTCTCATTCCCCACCCCCTGAGCTGACAGATGAAACGACGATATCGCCGGCGACAGGCATGGTGTGTTTGGTTACCCGTTGCTGGCTTTTGATAAGAAAACAACAGAATGGGGTTTTTATTACTGCCCCCCACCCCAGTCTGTTTCTGACCAGGGGGCGTCCTAAAGTTCAGCTAGATTACTGACGCTGGACTTTGGAGGCTGAGCAAAGGAGAGTGCAGAGCAGGGGATGTCGAGCCACACTGTCAAAAGGGCCTCACGTGGTGCATCCAGCTAACAAACACAAAAAAAATGTTCCAGGCACACTTGCACAAACTTACTGGTAACATCCCCTGATGGTTATCATCGAGTCATTCAGAGGTAAGAATGTTCTGGATGGAAGTATTTAAATGCAAGACTTGCTAAACACTTCTAGCTTTCCTAAATAACATGAATAATTATGCACAACACAATACTGGAATAAAAATACTGAATAATGTTCTGAGACTGGTCTGGCATTGTTGCTTTTGACGAAAATATAACATTTGAGGGAGATCCAGGACACTGGACACATTTACCTGTTGGAAACATTTAGCCTAACTTTCACATAGAGTGTTTCACATGCCACATTGCGTCAGACTGAAAACCTAGAGCTGATGTGGATCTATGAGACTATGAGAGAGCTTCTCAAAGCTGATTTTGGTCTATGAGACTACTGTCGTCGACAAAAATATTGGCACCCTTGCACGTTTTTTGAAAAATTATATTTCTCTATTTCTAACTCTAACTTTTCTATCCTTTTAAATCATAAAATAAACAGAAATGGCATTGACAAAACTATTGACACCCTAGATTGAATATTTGGTAGCACAGCCTTTGGAGAAAATAACTGCAATCAAGCACTTCCTATAGCCATTAATGAGATTCACACACCTCTCTACTGGCAGTTTGGCCCACTCTTCTTTTGCAAACTGCTCCAGTTCTCTCAGATTTGAGAAAACTGCTGTTTTCAGATCTCTACACATGTGTTCAATAGGATTGAGATCAGAACTCATTGCTGGCCACTCCAGAACAGTTCAACATTCCTGGGTGCTTTTGGATGTGTGTTTTGGGTCATTGTCCTGCTGGAGGACCCATGACCTTCAACTGACACCCAGTTTTCAGACACTGGGTAGCACATTTTGCTCCAAAATGCCTTGGTAATCCTCTGATTTCATGATGCCCTTAATACGTTCAAGGCATCCAGTACCAGAGGCAGCGAAGCAGCCCCACAGCATTATGGAACCTCCAACATATTTGACTGTACATAGGGTGTTCTTTTCTTTAAAAGCTTCTTTTTGTCGCCTGTAAACAAAGTGTTGATCTGCATTGCCAAAGAGCTAATCAAAGAGCTGAGGTGGGTCTTGGCAAAGATTAATCTGGCTTTCTTGTGTTTCTCTTTCAGCAGTGGGGTTTTCCTTGGCCTCCGACTGTAAAGCCCTTCTTGGTTCACTGTCTGGCATATGGCACGGGCTGAAACCATTACCCCAGACCTCTCCAGGTCAGCCTTGAGATCTTTGGATGTCATACGAGGTGTTTTTTCAATGGCTTGCATCAATGCAAGGGTGCCAGTAATTTTGCCCACGACTGTATCATAGAGGTTTGTAGAGCTGATGTGGATCTATGAAAGAGATTCTCAGATGTATCAAAGATGGAGAGTTGTGACAACAGAGATGTCTCTATCCGGGCGTTGCAGTCAATTTACCTTGGAGCGCTATAAACAATACCTTTTACAAGTGGGCAAAACAGCTCGCCAGGTTTTTACAAAATTGCTTTTGGTCAGGAAAAGTGGTGTTGCTTGAGTTGTCTGTGCTCCTTATAATGTGGCCAGTGATTAAATAGTTAATCATTTACTCATAAGCATGGTTAATTTTTAATGCAGTTGAGGTGCAGGATGTTTATTTCACAAATCACAACGGTTTCTACACTACCGGTCAAAAGTTTTAGAACACTCCCATTTTCCAGGTTTTACTGAAATTTGTAGCAGTTCAAGTCCAGTGAATAACCTGAAATGTTAGAAAGGTAAGCGGTAAACTGCCAGAGGTTAAAAAAATAAAGTTTAGGTTACCAAAAACTACAAATAATGTACATTTCAGAGTACTAAGAAAAAGGCCCTTTTCAGGGAACAAGTAATGGGTTAACGTGGGTTAACAGTCACTCTCCCCAGACCATCACGCTTTCTCCTCCATGTTTGACAGTTGGTGTCACACACTGAGGAACCATCCTTTCGCCTACTCGACGGCCTACAAAAATCTTTCAAAATGTCAAGATTTCACATTTTGATTAATTGGTCCATAAGACCTTCTTCCAGTCTTCAGTAGTCCACTGGAGATGCTTCATGGCCCAGGCGAGCCTCTTTTTCTTATTTTGCCATCTTAGCAATGGCTTTCTTACTGCCACTCGACCTGTCAAACCTGCAGCTCGAAGTCTTCTCTTCACAGTTGAAACTGAGACTTCCTTACTTCGACCAGTGTTAAGCTGTGCTTGAAGCTGTTGTCCTTTAAGCTGCCTATCACGCAAGCTGTTGACTCTCAGAAACTTGTCTCCTGATTTTGTTGTGGATTTGGGTCTGCCAGACCTCTTCCTGTCAGTTTTCTCCAGTTTCCAAGTGCCATTTGATGGTGTAGGAAACTACTCACTGTCAAAACATTTTTTTAACCTCTGGCAGTTTATCGCTTACCTTTGAACCATTTCAGGTTATTCACTGGACTTGAACTGCTTAAATTTCAGTAAAAACTGGAAAATGGGGGTGTTCTAAAACTTTTGACCAGTAGTGTATTTGGCTTAATTTATGGGACTTTCTGATGAATTAGTTTGTATTTTCCCAAACTGTCAACTTTGTAAAAATTCTGTAAGGTCTAGCATTTTTATGGAGTAAACTAAGTTTGATTTTTATGCACACAATTCTCATTTCCGTTAAGCAAGTCACCCAAAACTGGGAATCTACAGTACATCTACATTATAAATTCACGCTAACGGAAACATGCCTAGTATCCTAATAACATATATTAAGACCACATGCATCACAAATGGTGTTTGAGTGGGACTGTCTGTCAGGTAACTGAATGAGCAAATTAACAGAGACATCTAACTGCATCCTGGGAAGGCAGAGGGGAGAACTGGTCTGACTTCTTTGGTGAAGATCGAAGGCCATCCTCAGACCACAAATCCCACAATGCACCTCAAGAAGAGGACATGTGCAGAGTTCTGTTCTGGAATTTTCTGCCTCTCTGCATTTCCTTTCGTGGGAGTTATTCATGGGGACAATGAAACCTTACCACAGCTCTCAAAGAAAGAACAGATTTGTCTGTATTTCATGCTGCACAGTGAAAAGAAAGAGCAGGCACAAGTGTACGACTTCAGGAGCAGACACCAGTTCAGATTCCATTTGCTTAATCTCACTGACGTGACGTCCGCCATTTAAGTAGAGGGAAGATGGGAGTATAGGGAGAGGATAAAGGGAGATGGAACGAGCTCCGTGACCTTCGTGGTACGGGAGTGTTGTTTTCAGGCTCTTCTCGAGGCCGATAGTCTGACGTCCGATTAGCCATCTCAGCAGATTGTAGAAGATCGTCCCACCGCCCTGCTGATACCTGCACCGTCCACAATCAATAACTGCTCTTCTCAGAAGTCTCTGTCAACAAAGCACGCCCTCCAGCCTGCCCAATCACATCTCAGGTCACCTATCAGCCAATTGCGGGAGGACATCGGCCAGCTCAGACAGAGGTGGAATGGGACTGTATTTGTGAAGCCCTGAATGAGGAGATAGCACCGGGGATCCAGGGTTCGAACATTTGACACATTGACTCTTTCACAGCTGTCTGAAAGAGTCCTTAAAGGAGGACTGTGAGATTAGTACTGCCACAGGTGTAGCCATGCACTCACCTGGAGGGGATCAAGGTTCTACCTGTGGAGAATGCTCACCAGTGTGTAACCCCCACCTGGGTGATGCATGGCAGCCATTTTGTGGCAGAACTTTGCAGTCTGGTGTAGACTTACTTGGCCTTTTGATAATTGTGGGAAAAAGTTATTATTCAAATGCATAAAAAGCTATGACTACTGTGGTGTAATGACTATGAGCCACACAATAATGCAGCAGCCATCCCTGTACTCTTCTCATGTAAAACTGCTGAAGCTGAGCAGCCATACCACCCTGTGCCCTTCTCATGTCAAACTGCTGAAGCTGAGCAGCCATACCACCCTGTGCCCTTCTCATGTCAAACTGCTGAAGCTAAGCAGCCGTACCACCCTGTACCCTTCTGACATAACACTGCTGAAGCTAAGCAGCCATACCACCCTGCGCCCTTCTCATGTCAAATTGTTGAAGCTGAGCAGCCATACCACCCTGTACCCTTCTCATGTCAAACTGCTGAAGCTAAACAGCCACACCACCCTGTACCCTTCTCATGTCACAGTGCTGAAGCTAAGCAGCCACACCACCCTGTACCCTTCTCATGTCAAACTGATTAAGCTAAGCAGCCGTACCACCCTGTACCCTTCGAAATCCACACTGCTGAAGCTGAGCAGCCATACCACCCTGTGCCCTTCTCATGTCAAACTGCTGAAGCTAAGCAGCCGTACCACCCTGTACCCTTCTGACATAACACTGCTGAAGCTAAGCAGCCATACCACCCTGTACCCTTCTCATGTCACAGTGCTGAAGCTAAGCAGCCACACCACCCTGTACCCTTCTCATGTCAAACTGATTAAGCTAAGCAGCCATACCACCCTGTGCCCTTCTCATGTCAAACTGCTGAAGCTGAGCAGCCATACCACCCTGTGCCCTTCTCATGTCAAACTGCTGAAGCTAAGCAGCCGTACCACCCTGTACCCTTCTGACATAACACTGCTGAAGCTAAGCAGCCATACCACCCTGCGCCCTTCTCATGTCACATTGCTGAAGCTGAGCAGCCATACCGCCCTGTACCCTTCTCATGTCAAACTGCTGAAGCTAAACAGCCACACCACCCTGTACCCTTCTCATGTCACAGTGCTGAAGCTAAGCAGCCACACCACCCTGTACCCTTCTCATGTCAAACTGATTAAGCTAAGCAGCCGTACCACCCTGTACCCTTCGAAATTCACACTGCTGAAGCTTTGCAGCCATACCACCCTGTACCCTTCTCATGCCACACTGCTGAAGCTGAGCAGCCATACCACCATGTACCCTTCTCATGTCACACAGTTGAAGCTAAGCAGGTGTGGGTTTTATGGGTACTGAAGCTAAGCAGGTGTGGGTTTGATGAGTACTGAAGCTAAGCAGGTATGGACTTAGTTGTTGGATGAGAGACATCCTGGGAAAACTAAGTTGCAGCTGGAAGAGGTGTTGTTGGACCACTAGGGGGTAGTCTTCCCACTGGACCAAATAGAAATCCAACACCCCAGCCCAGTGATGGGGGCACTGTGCTGTAGAAACTGCCATCCTTCAGATGAAACCTTAAACCAAGGTCCTGACTCACTGTAGTCATTAAAGATCCTATGGTACTTTTCAAAACAGTAGGGCTGTTAACCCTGGTGTTCTGGTCGAATTCCCACAAAAGCAGCATTACATCTGGTCACCTAATCATCCCCTGCATTTGATTGGCTGCACAATCCCACCTAATCATCCCCTGCATCTGATTGGCTACACAATCCCTTATATTCTCTACCCATTTTGATTCCCCAGGTTGTCAAACGAGCCTATTTGTTCCACCTGGGATTTTTCCTTCCCACTGTTGTCTTAGGCTTACCTTTGTGGGGGTTCAGGCCGGGGTCTACTGTAAAGTGTATTGTGACAAATGTTTTGTAAAATGTACTATACAAATAAAGTTTGATTGATTGGTTTGATTGACTTGGGTTCCATTTGACCTACCTGGTCAAATAAAAGTAAAAAAAGAGAATATGAAAGCAGAAAGTTTTAAAACAAACTTAGAGTGAAATGATATTACCTATTGATATTGAGTTGGAGGTGAGGAGATGAGGGGATGAGGGATGAGGGGATGAGAAATTAGGAAGTAAGAGGATGAGGGGATGAGGGAATGAGGGATGCATTCAGAAACACAATGGCACAGTTGTGCAAATAGCACACAAAGAACTGTGGAAGGTGCCCGGGGAGAAGAAAGACAGTAATTATACAGAAGCTGACACAGGCAAAGATAAAACACAAGAGTAACAAAGAATGGGAAATGTAATAATAAAAAGATGGGTGAGGGAGGGTATATCTCGTTTTTTTGAACAATTACAGAACCAAACTGAGTCGGACGTGATTAGTTAGATTTTACGGAGCCAAACGAATTGTTAGGATGGGGACATGAGCTCGCCCCCTGCAGGCGGTATGTGGATGAACATACAGAGAGCAGTCTGGGTACTGCCCCTCACTCACAGTGCTGGTTTTATCACGGGGAATAATATGTGGTCATCAATGCCTCAGTGTGAGGTGTTTCTCCATGTTGTGCGTATCCACCAGTCGCCCTGGAGCCTGTCCTGTTCTTCAGACTCTTTATACAAGTTTATAGAAACTTACAACCTCCTTCTGATCTTATTTTTGCTTCACTAAATATCTCTCTCTCTCTTTCTCTCCCCTCTCTCTCTCTCTCTCTCTCTCTCTCTGTCTATCTCTCTCCCTCCCTCTCTCTCTCTCTCTCTCTCTCTCTTTTCCCTCCCTCTCTCTCTCTGTATTTAATTGGGTTATACAGCTGGCAGGGTCTCTCCCATTTGCCCGCCTAACGATGACAGCTTTCATTTGTGCGCAGCAGAAAACCAGACTCGGAAGATGACCTCACAGATTTTTCCCCGTCTCTCTCTCCCTCTCCCTCCCTCTATCTCTCTCTCTCTCTCTCTCCCCTGCTGCCCCATGGCTCCGACCCAGTTTCCAACCGCCAGGCCAGAGCAGACGATCGCAGAGCCAGTGCCTGGACCAAACACTAAAGGAATGGACACACTAACCCATTTCCATTATCTTCCACAATCTTCAGACTATGAATATATTGGGAAAAAAGTAATAATTTTTCTCCCCCTGTTTTGTAGGTGTGGTGCGCATTATGTCTATGATGGCATCTATTTCATTGTAGCTGTACTGATTATTTTTGCCATTTTAAATGCACTTATTGCCATAAGTGACTCTGGATAAGAGTGTCTGCTAAATGCCTAAAATGTAAAAATATAAATGTAAATCTCCACCATAGGTCCAAGGTGTCATTTCTGAATTTGACAGGTTAAACTGGTGATCCGGCTCACGAGAAGGAATCGAACTCTGGATAGATTCAGCGAGCATTCTGAGGGGAATATCTCTGTTTCTACTATGAGGGGGTGAGAGGGTGAGGGATAAGAGGGTGTGGGATGAGGGGGTGTAATGAATTGCCATTTGAACTAATGGTTCAATAAAGAAGCATCAAAGGTGAAAGTCTGTCTGTTTCTCTTTGTGGCAGTTTTGCTCTGTACTCGATTGCTCGGGTCTGATCTGTAGGGGGAATTCTTGTGGTTTGTCCCAGTGAGCTGCTCCATCTGTGTAAACTGGAATGTGTCAGGACCCCACCTCCCTCTCTCCAAAGACCCTGGTACAATTAACCCCCATCCTGCCCCCTCCTCCTCACACACGCACACTGTCCCCGCAGTGTCATTAAGCAGCGAGCTTGTCCTGCTGGAAAATAAGTCACACTTTACCATGGATGGCTGAGGTCAAAGGTCACACATGAGTATTTGGTTTACATTAACTAAGGCCGTAATTAACATGAACAAGTCATTAACTAATGTGTTTACAAAGCACTAGCAATATAATAATTCATGCTAATGCATATAATTATATACTTTACATAATAATTATATTATAATCATATAATTAATATAATAACATGCATTACCTAATCCATAAATAACTGGATTCCTTAACCTTAACCCCCATAGGGGAAAAATAGCATCATCAAAGGCGTTCATAAAGCAGTAAAGAAACTAAATATATTTATTATAATGTATACTGTTTATGTAATCCAGATATTTATGGATTAGTTCATGTATATTACTATCATTTATGCTCTGTAAATATATGAGTTAATTATTTGTTCACATGAATTAAGCTAGTTTTCATTTCATTAATCTCTATTCATTTTACTGAATATAAGCTTATTCTAAAGTCCTACCAAGCTATGCAGTTTGGTGTGGCAGTTATGCTACAGGTTAAAATCCCGGATGAGGTCCTGCCGTTGAACCTTGAGAAAGGTAACTTCACTCTGGTAAATATACTGCCTTATATAAGGGTAATATCATAAAGGCATTTAACAGATCAAAAGGAACAAAGTTTTGTTCCAGTCTTAGGTTTTAAAGGCCTGTGTGCATGTTGCTTTGTCTCTGGTGTCAAACCTGCAGATTTGAGCTGCTATGTTTTTCTTTTCTTTTTTTCTTTCTTTCTTTTTTTTTAGACATAATTCAGTATTTACGTACCAGATATTCAAAACTTTCCCCTGAAGCTGCAGATGACAGATTTCCTAGAAATGAGGAAGCACAAGACACAGTATCCAAGGAAACCCCAAAAAATTAAATCTGTGGTCTGTCACAGTGGCGGTACCGGTAAATGACAGCAGTACCGGTAATTTATGGCAGTATCGGTAAACGACAGCAGTATCGGTAAACGACGGCCATATCGTAAGAGACAGCGGTCAAAGAAGGAGAGGAGACAAGCCCTTGAACCAGCGGGCCGCATCGGTACTGATGAGACGCTATTGATGAAGGCTTAGAGCAGGGCTTATCATCTACACCTCCTACTTATAAATGCTGTGTAAAACATAAAACAATGTATAATTAAGACATATAGTACAGGTAACTCCCAAAATAAAATAAAGGAAACATTGAGATAATGAAGGGTTCTGGCAGCTCTGTTATGGTGTGGGGTGCATTTTCCTGGCATGGTTTAGGTCCACTCAACCCCTTAGAGGGCAAGGTGAGCGGCAATAAATACAAAGCCTTTCTGAATGATCACCTTCATGGTGAAGCATTTCTATCCTGATGGGAATGATCTCTTCCATGGTAACAATCCACATCCACAGGGCACAAGTGGTAACTGAATGGTTTGAAGAGCATGAAAACAATGTAAACCATATGCCATGGTTGTCTCAGTCACCAGATCTCAACCCAGTTGAACACTTCTGGAGCGGTGCCCAAGACAGCGTTTTCCACCACCATCAACAAAATACTGTATCAAATGATGGAATCTCTCGAGGAAGAATTGTGTTGCATCCCTTGAACAGAGTTCAAGACACATGCAGAAACTATGCCAAGGTGCACTGAAGCTGTTCTGGCGGCTCAAGGTGGCCCAACGCCCTATTAAGGTGCTTTAGGTTGGTGTTTCCTTTATTTTGGTAGTTACCAAAAGTGTATATAAACAAAGTGGATGCCTTCTTAAAAGATGCCTTTGGTCATTAGTGACGGAACAGTAATTGATAATAAGACACAATATAGGCAACAATTTTCATGCATCTGAATAATACTTTTACAAATGTTCTTCTCAGTGATCGAAGGGCCAAGAGTATGTCTATGGCAGGCCTTGTCTGGCCCCAGGACCCCTAGTTCAGCAGCCCGTGAAAAGCCCAAGACCAAGGCTGAATCAGTCCCACCTTGCCTGTCGGCTTGCATCCCTATACTGGCGAGTAGCAGTGGCTAAAGGGCATGAGTAAGTCACGGAGATCGGAACCGGTGACAGTCTGACGCCTCCAACTTTCAACTTTATTATTTAGAATTGTTATTGTTATTTATTTGGTTAGCAGGCTACATGTAATCCATTATTCCTCGGCTGTGGCCCACCTGGGATTCAAACCTCCAGCCTGTGGTCACAAACTATGTCCGTTGGGCATGTGGCCTGATTGCCGCCCCAGTTTCAGTGCATAATGGGAGTTCAGTGTGAAGTTTAGATGTGTTAAAGATACAGAGGCACAGCAGGGCAGGAAGTACAAACCTCACCGCAGCTCTGAGCCCTGAACTACGAGAACCGTGGCCTGTCCCAGCGCACCGCTGACGCGGTTTTCACATGGCGTGTCATCCGCGGACTCAAAGACGAGGGGCAACCCAGCTAATCTGCTTCAGGAGGGGGGTGTCTTTAAATCACTTGCTTCTCACAGCGTCCTGGCTCCTTGCAGGGTCACTGCTGTCATCATCTGCTTGTTATTATTTTTTTCTTTTGGGCAGTTGCCAAATGTTCACAAGCGCTCCCCAGAAGAAACACTTCAAAGTAAAGTATTTCTGCTGAGCCCCAGCGCTGTGGAGGTTGTGGATGATTTTAGGCAGATAAAAGTGAGGATGGTGAGGAGGTTGTAAGGGAAGGTGATCATGAAAAGCAGGTTGTGGGTGAGTTGTGTTGACAAACTGGACTTGAGCGTGTTTTGATTTGGTGTTGTTTCTCACTGTTTTGTGAAGCTTTTTGTGTGTAAAGTTCTTGAGTTCCATCCATTCCAAAAATAGAAATGTGGAAGGAGCCGCAGTGGCTGGGGGTGTCAGAGGGAGACTTTGGCAGTTCCACTTTATAGAAAGTCACGTGATAATTTCTTATTTTATTCTATTTGGTTTGGGATCTGTTTGGCTTGCTCTCAATTTTCATTTGCATAAATCACACAAATAGCAAGACCCAAGTATTGGCTCATAAATGTTTCAGATTTTATTCCCGACACTAAATTTACATTCAAATCTGTGACACTGTTGACCATGCAGGTCATGTTGTCATGGCAATAAAAGGCCTTTGAACTGAGTGACTGTCCGGGTCCTTCACAATTTGCCAGCCCCTGACTCCCAAAAATGACAGAATGGAGATTGGGCCTAAGGTCCTAAAACAGATCGACTCCATTTTGTAAAGGGAGAGGAGGAGGGGCTCCGTGGGGGTGAGTGCTCACAATTATGAGCTTCGTGTAGGTGTGAAAATGGATCTCGCTACTCAGAGAGACAGTGTTACACTCTGAGACTACACCCGGTTTTTACACTGGTCCAACTACACTCTGCTGTAACACTGGTCCAACTACACTCTGCTGTAACACTGGTCTATCTACACTCTGCTGTAACACTGGTCTATCTACACTCTGCTGTAACACTGGTCTAACTACACTCTGCTGTAACACTGGTCTAACTACACTCTGCTGTTAAATTGGTATATCTACACTCTGCTGTAACACTGGTCTAACTACACTCTGCTGTAACACTGGTTTATCAATATATTGATGTTTGACCATACTGATACCAAGGGCATGAGATTAGGCTGTTACTGATACATGAAAAATACAGTATTAATATTAATAAATATGAATTTGTTCTGGATATGATGATGGATGTCCCTGTCCTGTCCTCCTCTCTTCCTGTCCCAGAAGGAGATTGTAGCTGTGGGTCTGGCAGGCACTCAACGCCAGGCTAACAGCCTAAAAGGCTAACAAGCTAAACGGCATTAAAACTGCTCAGCACTGGATGCAAATTCAGAAGTGAATTAAAGAGAGTGGGGGTAATTCCTCCAGGCTGATGCATGAAATTCAATCAGACTGTGAGTCTTTACACTGTGTGTGTGTGTGTGTGTGTGTGTGTATGTGTGTGTGTGTATGTCCTTGCCAGTGTGTGTGTGTGTGTGTGTGTGTGTGTGTGTGTATGTGTGTGTGCTTGTCCATGTGTGCACACGCACATGTGTGAGTCCATGTGGAAAAACAAGCAGACTCACCTCAATGGAACTCAATGGAACTGAATACAGCAGGAGTTGGATATTGGACAGGTCGCTGATGGCAGCCACCCACATGCTGCTCTCCACTCTCCTGACTCTGTGCAGGTTCAACTCTGTCTTTCTCTCTGGGGCTCCTCCCCCAACACTGGAAAAGAAGAGAGAGAGAGAGAGAGAGAGAGAGAGAGAGAGAGAGAGAGAAGAGAGGGGGAAAGGAAGCTATTTATTTAATTTGTTTGTTTAATGCACATTTTTGTTGTGAAAAACATGTTTTTTTGTTTTACAATACAGTTTTGTAATTGTATGTGTGGGATGTTTGTTGCAATGTAAAGCTTTGGCAATATATTGAAATATGTCATGCCAATAAAACATTTCGAATTGAACTGAAAGAGAGAAAGATGGAGAGAGAGAGACAGAAAGAGGGAGAGAGAGGGACAGAGAGAAAGAGAGAGGCAGGAACAGAGAGAAATTGCACTTTGTAATTGTGCAGCCTTGTAAATGTATGTTAAATACGAATGTCCCAGAATGTTATTTACAGTCAATGCTCTGAGTTATTAATATAACATATAATATTACATATCCTCTGATGCTCTTTTCACAAACCTCTGCAGAACATTACTTTTCATGAGGGAAGGATATATTAACTGATGGTACATGAAGTACAGTGCATTCGGAAAATATTCAGACCCCATCACTTTTTCCACATTTTGTAATGTTACAGCCTTATTCTAAAATGGATTAAATCATTTTTTCCTCATCAGTCTACATATAATACCCCATAATGACAAAGCAAAAGCAGGTTTTTAGAATTTTTTGGAAATGTATTAAAAATAAAAAACTGAAGTATTGCACTTACATAAGTATTCAGACCCTTTGCTATGACACTTGAAATTGAGCTCAGATGCATCCTGTTCCCTTTGATATCCTTGAAATGTCTTTAGAACTTTATTTTAGTCCACTTGTGGCAAATTCAACTGATTGTACATGCTTTAGAAAGGCACACACCTGTCTATATAAGGTCCCACAGTTCACAATACATGTCAGAGCGCAAACCAAGCCATGAAGTCCTAGGAACTCTCCATGGACCTCCGAGATAGAATTGTGTTGAGGCGTAGATCTGGGGAAATATAAAAACATTGCTAAAGCAAGTTTGGAACCACCATGACTCTTCTTAGAGCTGGCCCATCTGGCCAAACTCAGTAAAGGTGACCAAGAACCCAATGGCCACTCTAAGAGAGCTTCAGAGTTCCCCTGCAGCGATGGGAGAACCTGGCAGAAGGACAACCATCTCTGCAGCACTCCATCAATCAGACCTTTATGGTAGCGCTTGGCATTCAGGCCAAAAAGTGAAATTTTTGCCTCATCAGACCAGATAATCTTTTTCCTGATGCTCTCAGAGTCCTTTAAGTGCCATTTGGCAAACTCTGGACAGGCTGTCATATGCCTTTTACTCAGGAGTTACTTCCATCTAGCTACTACCATAAAGGCCTGATTGATGGAATGCTGCAGAGATGGTTATCCTTCTGCCAGGTTCTCCCATTGCTGCAGCGGAACTCTGAAGCTCTTAGAGTGGCCATTGGGTTCTTGGTCACCTCCCTGATCAAGGCCCTTCTTGCCCGGTTACTGAGTTTGACCGGACAGCCAGCTCTAAGAGTCGTGGTGGTTCCAAACTGTATGCTTTCATACGAAGATCATGAGTGTGTGACAACATCCTCCACATCCTATGTAATTAAGCCAGTTCAATGACAAATCAATGGAAACATGGAGCATTTATGCATAAACATGGCGGAGCGTTGAATCTGTAGAATTAAGACCTGAACTCTTACGGCGTCACTGTGAAATCTTCCACCGGATGTGTTATTGAATGGGAGGGAGGTAATAAGTCCTTTCAGTCAAGGAGGATGAAGCTCATTAATTTAGCTTTGCCTCAGGGGTGGTGTGTGCTTTCCACTCTCCAAGGGTGAATCTACACGCAAGAGTTGAGATGTGTGAGATATCACAAAGGAAAAAAAACACTACCAGTGACACAGATCAGTGTGAAGTGTGTGTGTGTGGGGGGGAAGGGGGGAGGGTTGGGTAGAATCTTATAACTTTATTATTTAAAAAGTGAGGGGGGTGAAGGTTCTTCCCTCAAGAGGAGGGGGTGTCCCTGGATAAACTCTGTCTGTGATCATATAATCTCACAAAGCCCTTAAAGTAATTAAGCAGGTGTTTAGAGCATTTTTTTGCTTTGTGGATAATTAAGTGTAATCATGTTAATTCCCCAGGGTGTGCCTGGTGTGTATATCTCTCTCCTGCGCTGATGGGTCAATAATTAACGCTCTCAAAATATAGAAGGCGGTGGTTGCAGGACTGAATAGGGCAAGAAGCAGTCCTGGTTAGGGCACATAACTACAGCCTAATTACGTTTCTTTAACATTAAGAGAATATCCACGGGTCCAATATGTGCTGGCCGCATCTACAAGCACTTTCTTGTCTGCGAGCCCCCCTGCAGACAGAGGTCACCTTTCTCACAGTGCCTGACAGGTAGAGAGAAGTCAAAAAGGAGACTCCACGCCCTTCCTAAATTCCACCAAATCTTGAACGAGCAATTGGCAAACTCAGACAATCAGTTTGACGCACACTGGAGAATAATAGACAATGATCAAAGACAGAGTTTGAAGGATGGTTATCCGTTTTCATATCTGCTTTTACTTTAATTTTTTTTTTTTTTTTCGAACCTCAAGTTTGTTCTTTTCTCCAAGTACAGTTTTAAGTTGAGCCTCGGCTATTTCATTCTCTCTCACTCGCACACACCCTCTCAACAAGAGGGGATTGAACACTTGTAAGCTCAGTCAAACTTGTATGTTAAGTGTACACTTGTATGTTCAGTACACACTCATATGTTAAATGTGCACTCATATATTAAGTGTGCACTCGTATGTTAAGTGTACACTTGTATGCTCAGTATACACTCATATGTTAAGTGTACACTGGTATTTTAAGTGTGCACTTGTATGCTCAGTACACACTCGTATATTAAGTGTACACTTGTATGCTCAGTACACACTCATATGTTAAATGTGCACTCATATATTAAGTGTACACTCATATGTTAAGTGTGCACTCGTATGTTAGGTGTGCACTTGTATGTTAAGTGTGCACTTGTATGCTCATTACACACTCATATGTTAAGTGTACACTTGTATCTAAAGTGCTCTTATTGTAAGTGACGGTGCTTACAAGCTCACCAGGCTGGTGTTTAGACTACAGCCATGGACATATGCTGCACATGCCCAGAAAACAGTATTAAAAAATTGCTATTATTTCTCTGAAAACATTTTTTGAGAATTTTTTTATTCATTATTCAAGCTCTAAAGAAAATGTTGTCTTGATGGTTGAATGCAATGACGTGCGTTACGTCCTGTCCTCCCTCTGCAAGTTGATTGCTGTTTAATTGCTGGAGGGTGAAGCCCATCTAAGCCCATCCCTTCCAAACCCATTCGTTTGAGTGTGGTTAGCTGCCCTTGTATTTTAGACCTGACAACAGGTCAGTGTGCCCAGGTCAGTCTCCGGTGTATCATGCAGCTAAGGGTTAAAGGCTAAAGGCTAAGGGGTGGTGCAGAGACAGGTGCAGACAAGTCTACCTCAGTGTTGGGGGGTAGGAGCCTAAGCCTGGAGCAAGAACTGCCCAAACACACATACTGTGCACTCACACACACACACATACACAGACACAGACACACACACTCACACACACATACACAGACACACACACACACACACACACACACACACACAGACACACACACTCACACACACTCACACACACATACACAAACACACGCACACACACACACTCGCACACGCACACACTATATTATATGCACACTCACTCACAAACACTCAGTGAAACTGCACTGTCCAACACTTCACTGTTCCTGTGGCTAGCTTCTGTTTCTGTTTCTGTTTTTTTTTTTTTTTCTGTTCAAGGAAATGCAAACTTGCTGTTTCAGCCCTTCCCCCCACCCCATCTCAGTCTCACTGCCCGTGTGATCCAGTAAAACAGAGTGAGATAGAAGGTCATAGAAAGACTTTGATTCTCAGTAGTTTTCCTTGCATCTGCATCCGAAAATGAAACAGTTCTCCTACCAGATGAAAGACCACATGACCAATGTTACTGGGATCTGACCCAACACTTCTGTTCTCTGTTGTTTTGAGTTTGAGTTCAAATGTGTGTGTTTGTGTGTGTGTTTACTTTCTAATTTACTTTGTCACTCCTGCTGTTAGTGTTTTTTTTTTTAAGAAAACGTTATACTCCCAACCCCCCAAAAGAAAATTATGTATATTTTTTTATCTTATCCTAGATGACTGGTGTTTTCTTTAGTTTGAGCCACTGAGGTAGAAGCCCAACATGCAGAATCCTGTCTAGTGGATTTGGGGTTGGGCGGAGGCATTGGGGTACTGCCGAATATCAGTGGTCATTAGAGTGGCAGAGCAGAGCCACAGCTTTCAGTGCAGTCTGGAGCAGTCTGGAAGAGGCAGAGCCACAGTTTTAATTGTAGTCTGGAGCAGTCTGGAGCATTCTGGAGGAGGCAGAGCCACAGTTTTAATTGTAGTCTGGAGGACAGGGCACAAGGAGTGAAAATGAAAACCAGGCTGCTTCCCTTCAATGGAAAAATACAGGAAAAAAAGATTTAAAAAAAGAAATAAGCACATGCACACATACAGTACATGAATACACAAACACATGCACACATGCAAATGCACCTACAGGCACAGACATGCACACACACACACACACGCACACACACAGATGCATACGAGAACACACACATGCACATACATGCACAGACATGCACACATACATGCATACACAAACACACACACACACACACACACACACACACACACACACACACAGACACACACATATACATACACGCATGCATACGAGAACACACACATGCACATACATACACAGATGTGCACACACACACATGCAAACACACACACACACACACACATGCATGTATACATAAACACACACACACATACGTGCACACAAGGACATACACACATAGAGCCGTACATCTCCCAGTGACAGGAAATATAGCTTCTTTATCTGTAATATCTAAAGACGTGTTTGGTTCAGCTAAATTCCAGTGCCTTTATCAGTATGAAAAGAGAGCATATGTGTTGCATTTGCAGCATTCTTACAATCTCAATACAAACTCATGTCATGCCCCACTCTCTCTCCTCTTTGGAGTCCAGCCCCCCAGCCCATCACTTCTCCCCAATTCCTGACAGGTTGCCAGGATACCACCCATGAGCAGCGCCCGCCGTCATGGTAACATCTGGAATGAAGGTGGGCGGGGCTCCATGCCAGGTCTGGGCCTAGATTTCACTGCGGCCACAAAGCTCAGAAAATACACCTCCCCACACACACACACACACACACACACATATATACTCTCACACTCTCACACACACGCACATACACTCACACACACACACAGACACACATACACTCTCACACACACGCACACACATACACTCTCACACACACGCTCACACACATACACTCTTACACACATATACACACACAGTCACACACACACACACACACATACACAAACACGCACATACACACGCACACACACACACACTCTTACACATGCACGCACGCATGCACACACACACATACACCTCCCCACACAAACACGCACACACACATGCACACGCACGCACACACATAGACACACACACGTATGATGTGAAAGGGGTTGAAGTGGGCTGTGAGATAACCATATGTAATTAATTTTCCATAAACATTCATATCAATCAAATTAAACACACTGCCTTAATTTCAGACACTATACTCCTTACAGTGTAAATTCAGTTTCTTTGGCATGTTAAAAGCATTTAATTCCACATTTGAAAGTGTGTCTTGTATATTGGCTCATTGAGTGGGTTGTGAGCTCAGGTTTGGGAACCCCCCCTCCAAGAAAGAGTCCACAACATTACATGATAACCAGCCAATCAACTTTTAAATTCACCAGTCCATCAGCCAATTAAATTTGAGTGGTGGAACAAGGTCAAAATCACATTCAAGGTCATACTGTAATGAACAAATTAAAACACAGACCTTGATTTGATTTCAATTAGTTTGAATATTATTCTTGAATTTTTATTTGGTCTGTACATCATAAAAAGAAAATAAAGGACATAAAAACAACATATTCATAACATTTTACAATTGATTTGAGATTTGATCTGGAGAGCATTCAAATACAAGTATAAAAATAACTAATCCATAGAGGAACATACATACATATTTATCTGTAAAATGTAAAATGTACTTCCTGCTGCAGGCAGTAAAACGCAATGCTGGGAGCGGCCTCTGACTCAGCAGTTTCCACAGCGTTCCCAAGAACCACTAACGCCAGAATCTACTGACTTCAGTGAAACCAGCTTCTATGACCGCCAGTCCCGCAAACACAAAAAAAACCTCTCAGAATGAAACCGGTAGAAGCAAGATCAAGATAATGTCACTGCAACGTCGCAGCGACCCTGTGAGAGTGTACGGTGAGAAACTGTGGTCACGCCCACTCAAACCCCGCATACGGTGACTTTCAGACACTCGTACGTGATTACACGAGACCTGTGCTTTGTGAGGCAGGGTTCCCCCACCCTCACTTCCCACTGGAAGTTATTTGGGATAATCTAATTTTGTGATTTATGTTATTGTTTACTTGCTACCTTTCATAAATGCAGGTGACGCGTCGATTCTGGGGCCTGTCTCACAAAGCAGGATTAGTGGGTTAGCGAGCTAACTTTGGGTTTAACCCTGGGTTTTCAGTCTCACAACTATGGTTCACTTTTAACCGGTTTGCTTCGCCGTGGTAACTTATGCTGCGAACCTAACCTGCTCCAGAGTAGGTTAAATTCAGGCTAATGAATCAAATCCTAAAATTCCAAATAACCTGGAACAATCATCTTAACATTGCTTTAGAATCTTCCTCGCTCAACATCTCTAAGAAGAACTTAAGGACATTTCTGATTAACCAAGCCAGTAATTAGGTTTACAATGCACACATACACACACATGCTCGTATTTATATGCATGCGCGCACACACTAACTCACATGCACACACACAAACACACTTCATTCATGTTTATTTTTTTATATTTTTTGTTTGTTTGTTTTCTGTATTTTATTTTATAGCATAATGTCTTTTCTTTTTTGTCTGTTTCTTTCTTTCTTTCTTTTTTTGCTTGTTTTTTTGTTGCTTGTTGCTTTTTTTGCTTTGTTTGCCTGTTTGCTTTGTTTTCATTGATGAGGGTGAGCCACATATAAGCCACCATAATAGTTATCAATAATGAATAAAACTTACTGTTGCATATTAAGTGTGGTGTAATTTTCTCATATGATTACCGAGTGATTAGTGCAATAGATTGCATTCACATTCCCATCACCCGCAGTCCTGGGTGAGCCAGTCATGAGACCGAAAACCCAGGGTTAAACCCAAAGTTAGCTTGCTAACCCACCAATCCTGCTTCGTGAAACAGGGCTCTGGATCTCTCCATGTTGCATGCGATTGGCTGTGTTACAAACGCCGCCCCTTTTGTGTGCACGCGCTCATAGCTCGATTGGAAAAACCAGGGTTGACAGAGCCAGTTGATAACTACTGTCATGAGACAGGTTAGCCGTAATTGCCTTTGTTAAGCTTTGTGTAGCCAGCAAATGCAAAGATACCCTGACTATGTTGAAGTTCCTTCGTGTCCCTGGTGTCTCTTTGTTATATTATGATATTGAATATATTTACAATTTGAGCTGTGGTTCTTTTTACATTGGCATAGATACCTTGCAGTAGCGCTGTAGTGATGTTGGTCGTACACTCATTGGTCTGGGAGTGTTGTTAGCCAGACCTGTGTCCCTGCCGCTCATAAAGCTCACGTGGATGTGCTTACGTGCTCTTGTGTTGTAACTCGCTCCGGATAAGAGCGTACGCTTAAATGACGCTCCAACATCATGTAAATGTAAGCCAGTGGGAGGAAGGCAGCTTCAAATGAGGGAGCGAGGGGGGGAAGACAGATGGAAGGGAGAGGGTGAAGAGAGAGAGAAAGAGAGAGAGAGAGAGAGAGGAGAGAGTGGTAGCGGGAGCTCTAAAATAGATCTGGCCCCCAAACCCACAGCGCAGAGGGGACCGCTGGGGTGTGAGAAACCTCCCAGCGGCCGCTCACACGGCAGGGCGCTATAAATGGGCGGGGCCAAAGCCTGGCTCCCACAGCTGCGCAAATCTCTCCTCCCCCTCCCGCTGCGAGCGTTTGGGAATTGTTTAAACGTGTTCTCCGCACAATCTTTTGGTGTGGTACCGGGAGGGTCCTGGAAAATAGATCAAGTACCGTATGAATCAAACGCGCTCCCACGCACACACTCTTCTTCTCTTTAAGTAGACATTCCCATAGCGCAGCATATATACAGCTTTTTGTAGTAATTAGTGCTCTGGTGTCTGTGATGGGCTAATAATATCATTAGCAGTATATCACCGTTTTTAGAGCAGTTGTTCATAAACTGTGCGCTGCGAGAGGAGTTGAGTTGTGAGAGGGATTTGAACTTGCAGCCTTCTGGTCTCCCACCACCAGGGCACTCTACCACTAAGATTGTATGTAAGGAGCATGTGTAAGTTGCTCTGGATAAGAGCTTCTGCTAAATGTTTGTAATGTACTGTGGGTGTAATACAATGAATGCATGTTAGCCTATGTTAATTAATGTTTCCACAAAAAGTCCCTAAATGTTTCCGCAAAATGCTTGCAGGCATAAATGCAATACTTACACACATGTTTTGGTTCTGAACAGTAAAAAAAACCATAAATGAAAATATGAACGAAATTATTCATCAATCATCACCTAATTGTACAGGCCAGAGCCAAAACAACAGAAAACACAAGGGTGGCAGGTCTTTTTTTCCAACACCCCTGTTCATATCCAGCAAATATATTGATGTAAAAATGAGCCCACAGCATACCATTGCAGAGGACAAATATTGCACTGATAAAGTTGTGTGAAAGAAAAAGAGAGTGCAAGCGCTGCTAACAACGACAGGAATAAGCTGGAACAGAGACCGCAAAAATCAAAACCCTGCTCCGCAACTAGCATATATTTATGTTATCTCCTCAGTGGAAGAAGTTTTTCTTTTAACCCACAAAGTGAAGCAAACTGATACTTAAGCAGAAGGCTTGTAATTATTTCTGCACAGTGGTGTAAGTCATGAGTTGGCCGTGGCTTTTTTGTGTGAACAGATTTATGGTCAGTGTATTACATTTCAACTATGTTCTCTGAACAGGGGGGCGCTCTCTCCCAGTGCAGGAAGAAAGGAACAAGCCCTCAACAGGAACCCCAAAAGGAGAGAATCTGTCACACGCCATTATAGCTGAGAACCAATCATAATGTTTCGCTGTGGATGGTAAAATATGCATTGGTTGAATTGACAGGACTTGACATGTAATAGTAGGGGTGATTAGCTAGCCAGATGTTGCTAGCTTTGTGTACAGCAAGCAACCCAATGCCCCCAGGAATATACAGTACCAGTCAAAAGTTTAAGTACACCTGCTCGAAACTAGGCTTATCTCATAATTGACAATGTTTTACACTATATAAGTTTTTGTAAATACTTGAGAATGACAAAAAAAACACATGTAACAATAAACAAAAGGAACATCAAAGCAATGTTCAAGAAAATTGTATTGAAAATTGAATCTTGGATTCTTCAAAATAGCCACCCTTTGCCGTGATAACAGCCTCACAAACACGGGCCATTCAGTTTATAGGTTTCAGCAGGAAATCACCCGACATGTCTTCCCAGCTGTCCTGCAGCAATTCCCAGAGACACTTGTGGGTTGCTTTGCTTTGCCTCTTCTGTCCAGTTTGTCCCATACAAGTTGTATGGGATTGAGGTCTGGACACTGGGCAGGCCAGGTCATTAGTTTGAGTTGTCCTTCACATTCCTCCTTCACCAGATAGTTCTTGCACAATTTCAAGGTGTTTTTTGGGTCGTTATCTTGCTGAAGAATGAAGGAGTGCCCTATTAGCCATAATCCGGATGGAAGGTGTACTCAAACTTTTGACTGGGACTGTATCTAACTACATTTCAAGGCAGATCTAGAGGTAACGTGTATTTTCCTCTCAGGAGAAATGAATCAGACCTAATTGTTCTGATCTGAGGCAGTGAAGGTCTGTGGTGTAACCATGAGACATGAACATCACAACATCACAAACTGCAGCAATGCTGACATGATGCAGCAATGCTAACACACTGCAGTAACACTTTGTAGCAATGCTAACACTGTGCAGCAATGCTAAAAGACTGCAGTAACACTCTGTAGCAATGCTAACACACTGCAGTAACACTCTGTAGCAATGCTAACACAATGCAATAATGCAGTAATGCTAAGAGAATGCAGTAATGCTAGCAGACTGCAATGATGCTGACACACTAGAGTAATGCTAGCAGACTGTAATGATGCTATCAGACCGCAGTAATCATGCCATATCTGACATTTTTGGTAAAGTCATGAGCTACAGCTGCAGACTGCACATGTATCCTTGGTGAAAGTTTTTCACTGTGGTCCGATATAGGAGTGAGCTAGCATCTGGTCAGAATTGATTTGAAAAGTCTATTAATTGCTTACAAAGCAATGCATGGCTTGGCACCTGAATATATCGCTGAGCTCCTAGGCACTTATCACACCAGTCGCCCACTTAGATCCGTCTGATAAGGCGTTGTTGGCTGCTTCCTTCTAGTAGATTTTAGAACAGTCCTTTTTTAAAACCCTTTGAAAAACACACTTTTATAAAATTGCTTTTACAATCTTTTAACTTTGTCTGTACCTTCACAAATCTTTTTATCTTTTTAATCTCTCCTGTTTTTATTTATTTACTTTAATTTTGTTAATAACTTTGTGCTGTAGCACTGGAAAGGCACTATACAAATAAATAAGATATTCTTATTCTTATTATTGATGGCAGAATGATTGGTTGGAACCTCCCAGGATTGGAGCTGTGCTCCCCCACCCTGTGGTGTCTTCACGCTTCCTTCCTTCATGTTCCTGGA
>JAINUG010000020.1:6515721-6759445 GCA_029706075.1 Aldrovandia affinis | reverse complement strand
CACACACTCACACACTCACATAGACAGACACACACACTAATACACACATACACACACTAATACACACATACGCACACACAAACACACACTCAATGCAACCCCATGCCAGATAATTATATAAACAGCCCCTCCAACTAATTTAATGACCAGCTCTGTTAATGAGATTGTTAATTGACTGAGAGATGAAAGCCTTCCAGTTACAACATAAATCCATGAAAATGGGACCCAGTCACTTGACCCCTGGTGCAGGGTAAGAGGTCAGAGGTCAGCAATGGGGCTGCAGGGTTCAAACTAGAACCTGCTCTACTTCCTGAAAATTATTTTTACCTGAAATGCTTTGCCACATACTGTTCACTGTCTCCTCAGCACAAGCCTGCTGCATGCTTTACCTTACTTTCTGTACTTCTCTTTCTCCCTCTATTCCTGCACACATTTTTCTTGACGCTTCGAGGCCCTCCCTTGCTGTCATGGATTGTGTCTTCATTAACACCACACTGGTTTTTAAAATCTCTGTGTAAAATATTGATGCTTGTTTATACACTTATAGCTAAGAAATGTCACATGATTCTCACTTTGAGTGTGAGGGGTCTTGGATTCAAATCCTGGAAGAATCATGATGGCAGGGTCAACTGCTCTGACTGCAATGTAATGAAGTTGTTGATTGTATATGTGTCATCTAGATAAAGGCTTATGTCTTAGGCAGGCCGTGTAGTATAATAGTTAGGGAACTGGGCTTGTTACGCCAATGTTGCAGCTTCGATTCCCAGGTGAGGCACTGCTGTTGTACCCTTAAGCAAGGTGCTTAACCAGTAAATTGCTTCAGTAAATATCCAGCTGTATACATTGTGTTGGGATTGAATGTAAACTGTGTAAGTCATTCTAAATAAGAGTGTCTGCTATATGCCTGTAATGTAGTGAACTGGAGCATAGTGTCTCCGCCTTCCTCTTCTGCCAGTGCCATCAGCTGGCAATATCACTCCTCAGTTTGAGCTGACCAGCTTATCCACCAATTAAAAGCCTGTCGGCAGCTGATGGATGGGTTGATGGATAACAAGATTGATTCGCTGATTGATAAATGGAGAAATCAATGTGTGAATACAGAGCTGCTAAATAGGCGTGAAAATGACTGGGCGGAAGAAGCTGCAGCTGCCACCACATCGTCATCAAGCTCCACTTTAACATCATAATCACCAACATGACCATCACCTTACTGTATCATCACTAACATCACCAACACAATGACCTTACTGTATCATCACCAACACAATCACTTTACAGTATCATCCCCAACATCACCAATTACCAAGAAATGTAAACTGTGTAAGTCACTCTGGATAGGAGTGTCTGCTAAATGCCTAAAATGTGAAAATGACAAAAAACGAGCCTTAAAGTTTACACATCATGAAGCTCAGCAACAGAGAAATACACACACATACACATACATTTCAAAAATAATGTTACATACAAGGTGGCTTTTAGGTTGTGGGTTCGATTCCCAATGGGACCACATATGCTGAAAAGAAAAAATAAGAAAAAACAAAGAGTGAGAGAGCATGAGAGATAGAGAGAGAGAGAGAGAGACAGGGTGAGAGTGCGTGAGAGAGACCATGAGATAGAGAATGCGTGAGAGAGAAGAAAGGGGGACAGAGAGTGTGTGAGACAGAGGGGGAGAGAGAGTGTGTTTGTCCTGGCTGCAGCCCAGATGGGACATGATGAGAGTGTGAAGCATGTGAGCAAGGGGCGAGCGAGGAGATGGGACGTCCTGACTCACTTCCTCTGTGAGCCGGCAGAGTGGCACAGTCAGCACGTCAACTACCCCCAGCCCCCAGCCCCCAGCCCAAACTGCCGGCTGTGCATGAGAGCTGACGCAGCTGCAAATACAGTGGCCAAGAATGGAGCGTTGCCCCGACAACACGCTCATCACCGATGTCATCACACACTCCTCATCCACGGCCGTATCCATGGCAACTCACAGAGCCACACCTCACAGGTCCATTTACATACAGGGAATTCTGGGAAAGCGCCTTGCTCAAGGGTCCAGTGTTTCGTCTGGGAATCAAACCCGCAGCTCCTCTTGCTCTCTGACTCCCAGCCCATTCCCATCAGGGCTAGTGCACAATGACATCTCCCAACAAATACAGAGCAGCAACACAGAAATCTATATCTGTTACAGAATCACAGAGATCTATACCTGTCAGACAGAATGGGAACCAGTAGCAGGAATTATGGAGGAGACTCAGAGATGGAGGGATGGAGGAGACTCATGTTCAATTCATGGAAAATATAGATTGTCTCCCAAGGCTTACGAAGAGACAATGCAGCACTTTCAAAAAGCAGAAAAACAGTGAATGAGACAGCTATTTTATTTGGCTTGTGTGGTTGTTCAGGTGGTGTAAAGGTAGCGAGAGTCATGTGTGTGTGTGTGTGTGCATATATGTGTCTGTGTGTGTGTGTGTGTGTGTGTGTGTGTGTGTGTGTGCATGTATATGTGAGTGTGTGTGTGTGTGCGTGTGTGTGTGTAGGCATGTGTGTTGCACTGATGCATTTCAGCTCATAAGACTTCCTGAGAGCATGACTCCAGAGCCCAGTTTACCTTCAGTTACTGCCGATACCAGCTGGCTATAGCAAGGCTCCAAGGCCATCAGTGAGGTAGATGGCAATGCTCTGTGTGTGTTCGTGTGTGTAACAGTGTGTGTGTGAGAACAGTGTGTGTTCACCACAAATTAACAGCTCAAGTTTTCAGAAGGAAAAAAAAGCTGTGTGTCTGCTATCTAATGAATACAATGATGTCCCAGAGCAGATGCAGAGCAGACCTACAGCAGACTGCCTCCTGGATTTCAGAGGGAGAAAGTGCAACAAACAGGCGTGGTTCATGGGGTCGGACATGGGGGACATGGGGTCCCCCTTACATCATTCATCCCCCAAACATTCAGTAATAAGAGCAAAATATATCAAACAATCTATATAGCACCTTTCATCTTGTGATCTCAAAGTACTTTACAGTGAACAGGGGCTCACCTCATTCACCCCAATGTGCAGCCCCCCTCCTTAATCACCAGTGAGGCCAAACCACAGTGCGCACCTGCTGCTGGCTGAGAAGGTCCAGGGTGGGGCCAAACCACAAAATAAACACCATTTGAGAGGCAGAAGGCATTCCATTCACGCAAATCCGTCCACAGGCTTCCTTCAGCCATCAAATTAACAACCCACCCCCCAATGTAATTGTTCAACAAATGTGTCATTAGCACTACAGACCCGGCAAACCAATCAATTTTTCTGAGCTATTAGGAGCCCCAGGGGCTCACCACAATCACTTTGTGATGGAGACGTGTCAATGAATTTATGTGGGGAGGTTAGGGTCGGGAAGAGTGTCAGTTTTTGACAACATCACCCCCTTCCACAGTTGCTTGTAAAAAATGGTTAGTCAATACAGCACTTCCATAATTCTCAGGTGTGTGGAGATCACTTCCTGTGATTCTCAGCTGTGTGGAAATCACTTTCTGTGATTCTCAGCTGTGTGGAGAGCACTTCCTGTGATTCTCAGCTGTGTGGAGAGCACTTTCTGTGAGTGTTGTAGGGCCCGCAGGCACTGGAGCGGCCGGCTCAGAGAGTGATGTTCATTCAGGCCCCAGCCACTGATCCTGGGTCAGCATTCAGTTATTTGGACATAACAGGCAGATTTAGTATCACACTACAGAGCAGCACATCTACCCATATCCACAATAATAATAATAGTAATAACAATAATAATAATTGCTAGCAACATCTAGGCCACAGGGCCCAGCCTGGGCTCATGGTGTGCATCTTTACTGACCAGATGTGGGTCAAATATAGATTTGAAATACTTTAAGTCTACATGCCTGTAAATCTTGAAAACACTCCTACAGATCCTTGAGAACTTTATACAAAACATGTGACCAAAACATACAAGTATATAACAGAAGAATTTTGTCTTGAATATTGGTGAAAGTTTAAATGTTTCTTTTAAAATTGCACATTGCCAGTAATGTGCTGGAACTTAAACTTACTGGTGTCTAAAGGGTTAAAGAAATGTAGAGAGAGATGAAAAGCGCTATTTAAATGAAATCCATTATTATTCCACTCTCTCTCCTGCCTCCCCCACTCCTCTCCTCTCTTCTCTCTCTCTCCTGCCTCTCCCTCTCCTCTCCTCTCCCGAGTCTGCATGTATTCCTGTTTTCCCAAGTCAGGATTGGACTGAGATGAGAAAGAAACGTTCACCTCGTTAACCTTAACGAGATGGACGGGGGGGTTGTGACAGTCCTGGCAGGTCATGCTCAGTGCCAGGGTTGAGGGAGGGTCTGATCTCTGTCTTCAGAGAATCTGTTTATATTAGTAGAGTGGATCTGTAATAAATTTCTGCCTTTTCCAGCAGAGGTCTGACACAGCATATGCTAATGCAGGAGAGATTTAAACTGTCAATTCAACCCACCCCCCCCACACACACACACACATGCACCTCAGATGAACTCATCTCATACACACTTACACAGACTCGTTCACACACACTCTCTCTAACACACACATACACATTTACATATATCTGAGGTGCATGTGTGTGTCTGAGAGAATCTGTCACACTCACACTCACACAAATACACACTCATACACACACACACACCTATACACATACGCACTCACACACATACACACTCATACACACATGCACACACACACACACACACACTCACACACATACGCACTCACACACACACACACACACACACACACGCACACACAGCTGGCCCAGGCTGCCAGGCAACAGTAAAAGAGTAAAAATAGCCGCCAGGCGCACAAACCATAAACACCAGGGAGAGGGAGGAGCTGCAGCTAACTGGGCCTCCACGGCAACCCCCCCTGCCCCTCTGCCCCTCCACGGCTCAAAAACAACAAAGTTTTATGATTACTTGATTTGTGGGACTTCAGGCCCCATCACCTTCCCACCAGGAAGTGCACTAGCCACCAACAAGACAAGCACCGTTACCAGTCTGCCAGCTTCAACAGAGCTGCTTTCAAATATGAGAGAGAAGCAGAAAGTGAGGAGGAAAGAGCTCATAGCAATAAACCTGGGGCCATGCAGACTCCCATGCCCTGGCCATGCCCAGACCCCGCCCTCAGGTCACTAGCATGCGAGGGGAAATAAAACGTGTTCATGTCACAACATATTGCAGAGATTGCAATATGGCTCGATATGGCTCTGATTCGGACGTGTCTCTCTTGCCATTGTTGGAGCTCCGGAGGTGGCAGAGAGGTTATGATGGGTGCCCTCTGGGGGTGTGGAGGTCTCACTGCAGGCTGTTGTTCCAAGTCTATACATTGAAGTCAGCGCCCTCCGGAGGTGTGGAGGTCTCACTGCAGGCTACTGCTCTGCGTCTGTACATTGAAGTGAGCGCCCTCCGGGGGTGTGGAGGTCTCACTGCAGGCTACTGTCCTGAGTCTGTACATTGAAGAGACAATGTACAGACTCAGGACAGCCCACCCCCCCACCCCCCAGGCTGTCCTCAGTGGCAGGGTGAACCCTCCTGCTGCTCGGGCCTGCTGATTTGAGCTCCTGCCAAGTCTGAAGAGAGGTACCATCTGAAAAATATATTCTGCATTTAGGGCTCATATCAGCCCATTACTGTAGCTCATGAAAATGATCAATAAAAGCAACATTACAGTACGTGAGAGTCTGGAGTGACGGGTATCGGAAACGGCTCATGTTCCAGGGTAAACGGGGTGAAGTTTGAGCGCCCTACAATCGAGCGCTTTCAGGGTGACGTTGTCCCAAATTCATGTCTGTTACTCAAATCACCAGCGATTACTCACCTCGTAATTGATAAATTGTGCCCAGAGAGGAAACATAATCCCGTTTTGGCGGGAGCATGCTTGTTTTTGTCCGTGCCTTACCGTAATTATCGTGTTATTGTGTTATTGCAATCATCGTATGTTTTCCATTTCGTTCCACACCTGGCAAGCGGCACCACAGAGTTTTAAAAACAGAGCGACTGTCAGACGGAGCTTTGTCAAGGACATACAGCCCCCCGAGACAGCTGGCCATGATTAAGGGTCTAGGAGGACACGTGTGAAGCCGGCCCGGACAGACTGTCCCGGAGGCACCAGAGTTGGGGGTGGCATCTGGGACATGACAGGTCAGCAACAGGGTTTCGGGGAAATCAGCACCGGGAGGGGTGGGGGGGTTTGGTGGGGGGGCGGGGTTTGAGCTGGCTTCTGTCCACTGGCCAGTGATGAGGTTGTTCACAAAAAACACAGTGGGATCAACCCGATCCTGGTGTATGTGTGTGTGTGTATGTGTGTAAGTAAGTGTGTATGTGTGTGTTTATGTGTGTGTGAGTGTGTATGTGTGTAAGTGGGTGTATGTGTGTGTTTGTGGGTGGGTGGGTGGGTGTGTGCGTGTGTGTGTATGCATGTGTGAGTGTGTGTGTGATTGTGTGTGTGTAAGTGGGTTTATGTGTGTGAGCCTGTATGTGTGTAAGTGGGTGTATGTGTGTGAGTGTGTATGTGTGTGTGTGTGTGTGAGTGTGTGTGTGTGTTTGTGTATGTGTGTGTGTGTGCGTGTGTGTGAGTGTGCATGTGTGTGTATGTGTGTAAGTGAGTGTGTGTGTCTGTGTGTGTTTGTGTGAGTGTGTGTGTATGTGTGTGTGTGTATTTGAGTGAGTGTGTGTGTGTGTGTGTGTGTGTGATTGTGTATGTGTGTGTGTCTGTTTGTGTGAGTGTGTGTGTTGGCTGGGACCCCCACATGCTGAATCCCTATTGGGGTGAATCATACATGTGTCGTGAGAAAGCATGACCGGAGCTCAGCCGGTTAGTCAAAACAAATGTAACGCTGAGCCCAGCAATTTTACCATGGTGTTACCGAGGTCTGCCATCTCAGCATGTGAGCTGGGCATGAGTAACGTACGACTGTATGTGTGTGTGTCTTCTTAATCTTGCATTTTCTATATTTTAATCTCTGATCTTGGGTCTAACAGACACTTTACACCCAATCCTGTCACACACACACACATGCACACTCACACGCACGCACACACACACACATACACAAACACACGCACACACACACAAACACACACACACACACATACAAACAATACACAAACACACACACACACACACGCACACACACAGACACACACACACACAACTTTGCTGACTCAACACACCAGGCATATGCACATTATTCACTTTTTTTCGTTTTTAAATTAATTATCCCTTTTGCTTTTCTATCAGCATATCTCCCTCAGTCTTTTTCTCTCAATCACTTCTTTTTCTATCCAGACAAATTGACCAGACTCATGCCTATAGAGACTAATAAGTGCATAGCGTCCACCCCTTGGAATGACACAGGTCATGGGCCAATCAGATCACACCTCTTCACCTTTGAACTTCTATGAGCAGGAAGGAAGTTCAGAGTTACAGGAAGACTCCATTACAAAACACTTGCATTGACAAATTTCTACTCCTAAAATGGACACAGGGGCACTCCATGCCTGTGTATTTGTGTGTGTGTGTGTGTGTGTATATGTGCCATTTAGCAGTATCCAAAGTGACTTACACTAGTGAATGCATACTTTTTCAGTATATGTGGTCCCAGTGGGAATTGAACCCACAACTTGTGTGTGTGTGTGTGTGTGTGTGTGTGTGTGTGTGTGTGTGCGTGCGTGCGTGCGTGCGTGCAAGGTAACAATCTAAAGCAAGGGGGCAAGATATTGTCACTTTGGGAAAAAGAGAAGAGCTTGAGCAGCATTGCTGCTATTTGTTCTTTTAATGTCTCCAATTTCCAATGTTTCTGACAGAACATAATCAATATCTAAGGCCAAGCTCTGGTAATCTATTCAGCTAGTCATCTATTCATTCTGAACAAGCTCACTAACCAGGCCTGGCATGGATTTGCATTTCAGAATGAATGACAGGCACACTGGACCGATAGGTTCATTCATAATTCTCTTGCTCTCTCTCTTTCAATTCAATTCAATTCAAATTCATTTACTGGCATGGCAAAAACAGTATTCATATTGTCAAAATTACACATAAAATAACAATGGTGATAAACATGAATGTACAACATGCATCCATATGCAGGCATATACACACACACACATACATATATACATTTATATACTTTATACACATACACATGCACATTTGTATACACATATCTCTCTCTTTCTGTGCTGTGCAGTCACATAAAATAACCAACTCATTTTTTATTCATTCATTTTTTTGGTTTTTCTCCACGACTACAATTTTGCTGAGACAGTATGGCACAACTTTATTATGGTTGTTTCTATGACTACAGTTTTTCAATTCAATTCAATTCAATTATATTTGTATAGTGCTTTTTATTTGCAGAGCGCTGTCACAAAGACACTTTACAGAAAACAGAAAATATGAAAACACAAAAATACCGGGCCTGAACCCCCAACGAGCCAGGAAGTGAGACCAAAAAACTCCTCGTGGCAAGAGAAAAACAGTCCAACAGTGGCAAGAAAAAGTCTCCAGTGCAAAGAAATCTCAGGAGGAACCCGTCTTAGAGGGGGAGCCTATCCTCCGCTGGTCAGTTGTACGGTTTCACCACAACAGTGCGGTTTCTTGCGGTCATACCGCTACTGCAGGGTTTTTCTAAGACTATTTTCGCTCAAGGAGGCTGGCCCCTTAGTGAACCGGGCCGGTGTCACTGTTCCCCCATCCCGGCAGAGAATACCACACCCCAGTGTCCCAAAAGAGGTAATCTATAAGCCCTGGACCAATCAATCAATCAATCCGTCAATTACTCATTCTTCATTCTTGTACAGGCCATTACACAACACTTCATCATGGACATTTTTCAGAGGTAAATAACCCAGAACCAAACCATAAAAAAGACAAACATTTGAGCCAATGTGAAAAGAGCTGTGGAATTATTTGGGGGAGCTATCCAACCACACATGTGAGGAAAACACAGCCCCCAAAAAAAGGAAAAGACCAAAAAAGGTTGACTAAGTAGCTTGTGCATATCTCTACACCCCAAGGACTCACTGTGCAGATACCACAAGGAGAGTGAGTGATAAACAACCGCGCCTGCAACTGCGCAGATTTTGGCACTGATTACATCACATGATGTCACCAGCTTGTCGTTCCTCTGTGTGAAGAACACACACACACACATACAAACAAATACACACATGTACACACATACACATTCTCACCCACCCACACTCACACATACACATATATGTGCTAACATACATACACACACACGCACACACACGTACAAACACACACACACTGTGGGCTTCTCTGAACACCAGTATCCCAGAATACACAGTGTGTGTATGTGTGTGTGTATGTGTGTGTGTCTGTGTGCTGCCTCTTGACTGCACCTGAACTGATAACATTCAGACACACACGCACACACACAGCTGCCTTCCCGTGTCTCATGCATGTAGTCAGGGTCTGTGTGGCACCACAAGCCTCTACCTCACGTGCCACTGCTCCTGATTGGCCACTCAATCTCCACGGTGACACCAAGAGCATATACATCTCTCACTGTGGCCTCATGAATAGTGGAGGCAGGGAGACATGGGAGAGTAAAAATAGGAGTGGGAGGGGGGGGCTGCTGATGCTACAATAAATGATCCCAGCATCAACAGAAAACACTTACGTAAACATTTTTTAATAATTCATGACATGCGGGTTGCTGGTAGCACCCAGTGCGAGTGAATGGATCTGGCGCCTCCCTCTTCATCCTAGTGTGGTCTCTTCTCTGCCTCTGCTGCGACTGGATATCCACATGCCCTGTCTGGATATTCACATACCCTGTCTGGATATCCATATACCCTGTTATTCATCTGATATCCAGCTACTCATAAAGCTCCCACATAACACCATCTCCATTTTCACAGGTGAATATTGTTATTAATAATACAAATAATAACAATAGTAATAAAGCATTGTATATATATATATATAATCTCAGGATCTCTATGGGCTTTAAAATTATTTCATTTTCAATTGATTTTAATGATAGACATGAACATGTGGATTACGTTGAGGGCACACTCGGTCTTTCACCTGTACGGCAGGTTCAGCTCCGCAGGAAAAGTACAAAGAGCCGTATCCAAGAACTCTGGGCTGACACAGATCAGCCAATCAATGCGCATGCACTCACTCGCGCTCTCACTGGGGAGGGGGCGGCCTCTGCTGGCGGAGAGATGTAAGAGGCCCCATAGCAGCTGGCTTGAGTGAGAGGCAGGGAGCAGTTTAAAGAGAGAGCTTATTAAAGCATATTGACGCTTATGAAAGCATATTGAAGTATTATATAATTATTGAACTTAAATAAGAAAAACACGTTTAGCGGGAGCTCTGCTTCAAGTCATAAATTTCAGTCTAAAAGTCACTTTGAACAGGAACCTGTGAAAAGTGCAGTTTGCATTCTAATGTGAGAGAGTTGTGGTTCTTTCTCCCGGGGTATGAGTGGGTACTCTGTGGTGACTCATGCCTGGGCCTGTTGAAGCAGTGGTGTGCCTGTGCATGTCTTCATCAGACCTGATGGGTGAGTTCATTCAGTTTATTTTGTAAAGCAGTTGTGTGAGGGGCAGTTGTGTGAGGGGCAGTTGTGTGAGGGGCATTTGTTCAAGTTCAAGTTCAAGTTGTATTTGTCATGCATATGGGTACAAGTACACAGTACAATACAATTCTTACTTTCTGTGCTCCAGCTCAATGTCAATAAAAAAATAAATAATAATGTGTGTGTGAGGGGCAGTTGTATGTGAGGGGTAGTTGTGTGAGGGGTATTTGTGTGTGATGCAGCTGTGCGAGGGGCATTTGTGTGAGGGGCCTCTGAGTAAGGGGCAGGTAAGAAGGTAGCAGTGTGTAGCAGCTGAGAGGCTGGGAAGAGCAGGTGCTTCTGTCTAAAAGCCCCAGCAGCCAAATATCAAAGATCTCCCTTCACTGTGAGCAAACACACCATCCAGCAGGACAGCTGCACCTGTGTGTGAGAGAGAGCCTGCTACAGAGAGGCCACACATTTTAAACACAAATGAAAGAATACAGGTATTTTATAGTTCTATATGTTCTATAAAAAGTATGTGTGTGTGTGTGTGTGTGTGTGTGTGCAAGTGTGAGTGGGTGTGTATGTGTGAGTGTGTATATGTGTATGCACTTTTTGACATGCATACAATAAGCTCTGATATAAAGCATTCTTCACTCAAGAGCAGTTAGCAAAATCGTCAATAAAAAACAACGTTCATTTAAGACAGCCAGCGTCTTTCCCATTTGTGTTGTCCTGATAAAACTGCAGCCTGCACTCTTTCTCCTCTGTTCTTCCCCTCCTCCTCATTGTGCTTTTTTTCTGCTTCTGCCAACGTACACATAAAAAAAAGAAACCATCGGAGGTTGCTGATTGGTCGGCCCGCTCGGGCTGATGGCGTGGTGCTATTCATCAAAGTGTCGCCACGGTGACAGACACAGATTAATATACCGGCGCGGACGCCGGCTCGCGCCCGCCACCCCTCCTGCCCCACGACGCGCAGGCGCAGCCACACACCCCGAGAGCCGCGTTCGCTAATTGCTGCTTTTCCCGCTCGCTCCGCTCCGCTAGCTGTCCCGTTCCGCGTCAGCGTGAGCTATAAATAGCGTTCGCAGTAGAAGTGCTCAGGTGGCTTTTTGGAATCATCTATTTCTGTTGGCTGTGTCCCTGTTATGTTTGCACGTGCATATATCCTGAAAGAGGTCTCCCACACCCCGCTCCCTCACCGAGACAATGTCCTAATGGCATCCAGCTTTAATTACCTGTGTTCAGGGTTAGCAAGAGCATCCCTGGCATCGCAGCTGTAAAGAGACAGATTAACATATTTTCAAATCTCTCTCTTTCCCATGCTCCCTGTTGATGTGCTTCCATTGTGAACACCCTGGCCACCTCAGGGCACGTGGTCTGTCTCACACTGATGATCTCAGAGCAGGTTAACTGCTCAAGTGGAGAAGATGTCTGTAAGCATTGCCAAATACAACACACAATAATATTCTACTGCCGGGCATAGTTGGGTAAATCATTACAGTAAATATTATAATGATCATATGAATGACTTTTATTTTTCTCCTGGATGTTATTACTATTCATGGGGGCTGTGCTTTATTACCATAATGTTAATGGTGACAGTGATTTTAATAATTTAATAATATAGATTATGCTTGAAAAGCAAGCACACAAGAGCATGGCAAAGCAAACAGCTGATTTCTCTCATGAATGATGGACAGTGCGTGAGAAGAGCCTTCCTCTCAGGTGGCAGAAATATGCATGGTAAAAAATATTCATTTTTCTTAATTAAATCATTTTACAGAAACGGAGATGGCCTTATTCATTCTTGGTCACTGAACGGTTTGATGAGAATGAAAGAGATCCATATTCCATGGCCGACTCAGCCACCAGATCTCAACCCAATTGAACACTTATGGGAGATTCTGGAGCAGTGCCTGAGACAGCGTTTAACACCACCATCAAAAAAACACCAAATGATGGAGTTTCTCATGGAAGAATGGTGTTGCATCTTTCCAACAGCATTCCAGACACTTGTAGAAATTATGCCAAGGCGCATTGAAGCCGTTCTGATAGCTCGTCGTAGCCCACCGCCCTATTAGGCTTTATGTTGGTGTTTCTTTTATTTTGGCAGTTACCTGTACTCTGAGCGGTAAAACACTGTGGTTTCCTTGGCCTCCATGCGGAGAGTGTGCAATATACATACAGCATATAAACCTTTTGTGCTTTGGTACTTGACAGAGTACAACATCGCCACACAGAGGGGAGGCTTCTGTTCGTCAGCTCAGCACAGGTATACGATGAACAAATCCACAGGAATGTGTGTGATTCGGGGGGGGGGGGCAGTGGTATTAATCACACCGGCGCAGGTGCGAGGCCTGGTTTTACCCCCCCCCAGGTGCTCTCTCTAGGGCGGGGCCAGAGTGAGGGGGGGAAGTGAGGGGGGGTGGGCCTTCTCGGGTCACATGACTTACCCAGGGAGGGAACAGACCCAGATTCAGTCTGCTTGGCCACATGCACCCCTTTACCTGCGCGCCAAAAAAACCCTGCCCCATTAGCAATCAACAGTCATGATAAACGTGCTCAAAGCTGCCTTTACTTAACCCATTGCCTGTTTGCTGATGTATTTGTTCATTATTCTTATTGTTTTTGTTCTTTTCGCCTTCCCTTTCTGTCCTTGTTACGTTATGTGGTGGTTGCAACAAAAAACAGTATACCTTAAATAAAGGTTAAAAAAACACCTGCCCGAACACTCAGAAAGATGCAGAGGTTTTCACCCGTCAGCCTGCAACTTTTCCCATTAAGAATGTAGCCTCTGGCCTCCCGCGCGGTCTATTGGTAAGAGCGTTCGACGCTAGCCACGGCGACTGGGGTTCGATTTCGATTTTCTTTCGAGGAAAGACTCGCTGCATATGAGTGGTCGTGCGTCGGTGACAGGCTTCAGCCTAGGCGGGCACTGACTCGAAGGAGGCAGTGCATCGCTGGCTACTGGCCGGACTATGGCAAATCAAATCAAATCAAATCAAATCAAATCAAATCAAATGTATTTGTAGAGCGCTGTTCACAATTGAATTGTCACAAAACGCTTAACAGAGCTGGAACCCAGGCCTAGACCCCCCCAAAAGCAAGCCTAAAGGCAACAGTGGCAAGGAAAAACTCCCTTGATAGGGAGAAACCTTGGGAGGAACCAGACTAAAAGGGGGGGAGCCCATCCTCTTCTGGCCGGCACAGGGTGTGTCCAAAAAATACCATATCATGGTCAGTCCAAGGTGTGTCAGGGCTGAATGACTTTGCGCCTCCTGAGTTAGGTAGTCAGTGGGGGGGGGCTGAACCACGTGAAGGGGGTTCAGATCCAGGGACTGGGGTAGGCGTGGGGGTGAGGGTTGATGGGGGCAGCAAACACTTCTCGCATGATCTAGGGCTCGAGGGCGGGTGCCGAGGCAGAGAAGAGAAGAGAACATGCAGTCAGAAAAAAAAGCAGTGCTATAGCTAGTAGCATTACGTGAGAGCAGCGGAGCACAAGCAAAGGAAATATACAGATAGCCCCGACAGGTGTAAGCTATGGCAGCATACCTATTAGGCAGCGAGTTCTCATACGACAGAGGGGATAATTGGCACGAAAAAAGAGAGAAGGAATTGGATACTAAAAAGTGGGGGGAAAAAAAGTTACATCTTTTGAAGGGAATCCTTTGTCATAAAGCACAATATATATATCCTTTATCTATCCAGGAGGAAAAAGGCCCAATTGAGATTTAGAACCAGGCCAAAATGAGAGCGTTGATGAGGCAAATTAAAAGTCCTGGGATGTGAATACGGGACATTTATTCTCCATGATGGCATGGAAAGATATTTTTGACATAATCATCCCTCAATAGAAAATAAGATATAAACCTTTCTATTGTTATTATGGATGGGTGTAAGACATCTCACACACACACACACACACACACACACGAGGGCCCCAGGTCCCAGTTTGAGAGGCACTCAATTAAGCCGGAAGGGAAAGTGAAAATAATGAAAGGCACAGAAAACATAATGTAAATCATAATAAAATCAATCAACGCTCCCATACTTGACCAAAAGCTCCCCTGCCGGTGTCGGAGTGCAATTCACAGGACACTGGCGTCACCCAGTGGCCGTTTCAGCACATTTTTCGTTTCAGCCTCTCTGTTGCTTTTAAGCTGCTGTCCGGAGGCTGTTCTTCTGTGCCTGGGGGAGATATCCCCCGACCCTTAAGCGACACAACACCATTCACTATATCCTGCTTCCTGGCAGACACACACACACACACACACACACGATAAACTACACTGGTTGAATGAGTGATTCTCCTGTTGTGTTGCCAGGTAAGTATTAGCCTGGTTCAGAGCGGCGCACCACACCCTTCATTCACCCGCTGGCCTTTTTTGTTGTTGAAAAAACACAAAGTCATGAAAACACTCTGGTTATGACTCTCACCCGTTTTATTATCTCAACATTGTCACACAAGCCAGGAACAAGCAAACACCTTTAAGACATGACATGAGAACATACAGATATTTGATTGGGTCTGGGAGTATGCACCAGAATGACCAGCATATGTAGAGAAAAATCTCTCCCGAAACCAGCAGCCCTCTAGCACTCAAACTCGCCTCCTAAACTCTACAGCTGTGTAGTGTGAAAATATAAAATACAGTGTATATCATCTTGTTGATATGTACGGTACAGCACCCATGAACAGGGAATGGTTGAGTGAGAGGAAAAAAAAGAAAAGAAGCAGGTTATTCTGTCGCATCAAAAAAACGCTTCTCAAACCTTAAAGTGCCAAAATTGACAACACAGCATTGCTATTTTAAGACCATTGGTACACTCCAAGATGATGTTTTCCCCCCATGCAATGCTCTCATATTTACACAATACAGAAACGAGAATGCACAATTACAACCTTGGAAGAGGTTGAACATAATAATAACAAACAAAAAAAACATTCAGGTAATTTTTATGTTTGCGGTCGCTTGTAAAACCTCATCATTTTGGGGTCCCCAGCTGGAACAGTGAAGCTGAATTACAGTCACAGCACACATCCGTAACGCTGCACTAAAAGCATGGCAAACCTGCAGCAGTGACAATAACCCTGCAAGCATTCACACAGATGGCAGTGCTAGGATACAATCGCACCCAAGCAGAGGAGAGAGGAATAAAGCCAGCCGTGGATACAGTACACAATCTTCTACTTCATGCTGGGCACCACTGAATAATGACGCAACACCAGTTAAGCAGATGAGACTAAACAAAAGAAAATAGAAAGTAACTGATCATCTTTTAAATCGAACATGCTTTAAATTGCCCTTTTCTCCCCATTGGTTTCAAGCTCTGCGTATTCCCCAATTTAACCTTTATAAGCATTTTATAGACACTCTTCCATATGGAGGTTAGCGCAGCTAGCCCCCACCCCAAAACAAGTGCAGCTCAGTTAGGTTACACAGCATATAAAAAGTCCTCAGTGTAAGACTGGCACATGGTGGCAAATACAGGAAGTGACATCAGAATGTGGCCAATAAATACGTGAGGAAGGAAAGTGACAGGAAGTGACATCAGAATAAAGCGGGGTGGAAGGCGGGGTCTCTCACTGCAGACAGCGCTGCCGTGTCCAGGGGGCGAAGAGCGCAGTCTCCATGGCGGCGGCGTGGTCCGGCAAGCCCTTGCGGGCCCGGTGCAGCCGGGGGCTGAGCGCCAGGTTGGTGAGGTCCACCAGCTCCCGGCGGTGCGACAGCAGCGCCACCATGTGGTCGAGCTTGGAGCGGATGGAGGAGTAGTGGTACTGCCGCTCCTTGGTCAGCTTGCGGAAGCAGTCCCGCAGGTTTCCGTCAGGGGCCTGGCGGATCGGCATCCACCCCTCCACCCGGGGAGGAGGGTGGGGCCGGGCATCAGGGGCAGAGCCAGAGGAGTCAGGGCCGGGGCCCTGGGGGTCATCCCGGGCGACAGGAAGCAGAAGGCATTCGGGCGGGGCCTGCATTGGCTCGGTCTGCACGCTGTGGTCCGCTGTGAGGAAGCAGGTCTGTGTGGAGGCATGGCAGGGGGCGGGTCCAGGACCGGGTAGGGCTGGAGGCTGCTCCCCCTCCGTGGGCGTGTCGGCCAGCACTTCCCGCATGTGCTCCTGCTCCATCCAGTCATCCCCGATGGTGGAGGAGTCCGACATGGGGCTGCTCTTGCGGCTGGGCTCCTTGGTCTCGTCGCTGGAAACCTGAGGCCGGCTGGGTGTGCTGGTCAGCCTGGCGGGCTCAGGCACAGGCTCGGGTTCGACCACAGGGACGCGGGGGGAAGGCGGGGCGGCCGGCGGGGCGGCCGGCAGTTTGAGGAGCAGGTGGTCGTAGACTCCGCTGTTCCGGGCGCTTCCAGAGCTGGCCCGCGCGCCGATGGGCAGGGACTGGGCGTAGAGGATCCGGAACTCTTCGTCAAAGTTCTCTGTGATCTGGCCTGACAGCTCGATCAGGTTACTGCTGTTCAGCTTGCCATCCGTCCAAGTGAACCTGAGGGAGGGAGACGCCGGTCATTTTAACACCAACCAATACCCTCCTCTCCTCCGACAGTACCCTCCTCTAATACCTATGAGCCCAGCCATCCTCCGTTGATATCCTACCTGTACGAGCCCACCCAGTTACCGTGGATATCGTACCTGTACGAACCCGTGGCCACCCGGTTTCCGTCGATGAGCATGAAGCGCTCGTGCACCTTGCCGGTGATCTTGGCTCCAGAGCGTAGGAAGTAGGTGGCGCCGGTGATGGTGCGAACACGCATGTGCTTTGATAAAGAAATGAACCGTTAAAATGCATACATTCACAGCGAAAACAACATTCACATGTTCAGGTACGCTCAGATAATATACGCCATTTAGCAGACGCTTTTATCCAGTAGTGAATGCATACATTTTCAGTATATGTGGCCCCAGTGGGGATTGAACCCACAACCTAAGCGTTGCCAACGCCGTGCTCTACCAACTGAGCCACAGAGAACCACCATACAGATACCTTCCGGTGGGCTCAGGTATGCTCAGTCAGATCTGTACAGGTGTGTCCAAGTGTATTTCTGTACACTCAGGTGTGCTCAGGTACACTACGGTGTGTATGGCTCATACCCGCAGTTCGTCCAGGCGCAGGTTGAGGTTCCTGCACATCTGGAGGAAGGAGGGCAGACAGGACTGGTCGAGCAGCAGGTAGACGGGCACCCTGCGCAGGGTACAGGCGTCCCGCAGGTCCCTGAAGATATCCAGGTCTGTGAGGGAGTCCGTCACCACGGCGATCACCTGCAACCATCGCCCAAGGCAGCCGGTCAACTCTGCTCCACTTTTATTTAACTTCTTTACTCGCAACCTGGGCCCGCATCCACAAGGGGTCTCAGGGTAGGAGCGCTGATCTAGGATCAGTTTAGTCTTTTAGCTCATAATGGATATGGTTAGGATACGGACAGGGGAAATCTGTTCCTACATCAGCGCTCCTACGCTTAGAATCTTTACGGATATGGGCCCTGATCGGTTTTCTGACGTTTGCGGTGATGGCTGTGGTTGGAGCATTGCAGGCAGACTTGACAATGACATCTCTGTTCATGGTTGTCAAGACAAATGGTAGAAAAACAAAAGCAATGGTTTACAAATATCATCTAGCACGATTAAATACTTTGAGGGCTTCTACATTTTTGGATAAATACGAAACAAAAAAATAGTGTGTGTGTGTAATGTAAAAAATATATAACAGCCACAAAATCATGCCACTGCACTAGAACTCGTATCTACACACGGTCGGCTGCTTATTTCCCAGATCATGAAAACAGCTGCAAGTACGGTCCCATCTCTGGCACCTGTGACGTGCATTTCAGCATATTTCAGAGTTCAAATGGGATTATTTCTACATTTGAGATATGAAGAGCGTGTTAGAGCGAGTACATTAATATTTTCCATTGCTGGGGGCTTTATATTTACTTTGGACGCCAACTCAAGTTATCGCAATTCCTGTGGCCAGTTTCCGCAGCACGCATGTGAGGGCGTTACAGTTACAGTAATTGCGCCGTGATTTGTGGCGCTGTATGCGCCCTCACACGCCCCCCCGCCCAGGTGAGCGCATTCTCGCGCAGCAATTCGAGGCTTCACTACTTGCACATACTTGCGCGAGAGTACGAGAAAAACCTTTCACCCTCCGGCAGTTTCACCTTACTGGAGATAGACATTTACTTTTGAGGCTTGTTCGTTGATCGGAAGAAACCAGATTAACACATTCAGCAGGCTCATGAGTCGAGATCCGATTAAGAGCAGGTTTTATTCCATTTTGGGGTGAGAAAAAAAACATTTAAAAACGGCAAAAAGCAGTTAAAGCCTTCACGCCAGACTGCCAACTGGTCGTCTGTTGTAAGTGTCCGTCACGTGCATTCTCAGACCTTTTGAATCGGGAGGATCAAGTTCCAGCCGCGACACGTTATGAAAGAGATCAGCAAATGCGCGATACATTGCCGTAATTTCAGAGACAATCAATGTATTAGAATCATAATTCATGCGGAAAAAACTGGCGCGGTCTTTAATGTAGAGCATGGATGTAATAGGTTATATAGATTGTAATGCCTTGTAGTCTGCCAAATTGTTTTACTGCCATATTTTTTCAATTTTCAACAAAATAATTTAGTTGAAATACAGCATTATCTTAACTTCGGCAATCATTCCAAATAAAGAAGTTGGCTACCACAGACTTAGCAACTGGTAACCTACCAACTATATACTGGTAGGTTAGATATTTGGAATTCAAAATGAGCTGCCTTCTATTCGTTACCTCTTTGGCGCTTTTTATCATTCTTCTCGCAGCTTCCTTGCAGCTGTAAATGCACTCGCCGTAGCTGGGCTGGAAGTGGGCGACAGCCCGCGTGACTCCTCGGTATGAGCCAGCGGTGAACGCCGGCCAGCCTATTTCCAAAAGCGGGGGCTCAATGTCCGACACCTCGGGGAAGTAAGTGACTGAAGAACAGTCCATCGAGCTGGTGGTCATAGAGTGTTCCAACCCGGCGTCCTCCCCGTGGAGAGACACGCATCGCGGCACCACCGCTGCGCGGCTGATGCGTCGGATTTCGTCGTCGGAAAGAAAATTAGGTATCCTCTCCCTTTTTAAGAAATCCAAATACCCGTCTACCCCACCTGCGACCAGCTCCTCTAAAGCAAGCCGATGCCGCTCGTTGTACAGCTCCTGAAGGTTAATGTCATTCCCTCGCTTAAACGGCTTCAGTCCCGGCGAATCGTCCAAGCACTGCGATAAAGCCATTGCACCGCACCACAAGACACGTCACTCAGGTCCACGGGAATATCGTGGTTTCCTGAATCCTGATGCAGATGTTTTTTTTAAAACGGAGCTCGCTCACGCATTTGTATTTTGCATCACACACAACGCCGTCCCACTGCCGGTCCGTATTGGCTGACCGAAAGCGGCCGGGCCCAAACTGTCAGGCCTTCCCTGCCACGTGCGACCGCCCCCTCTGCACTCATTGGCCCAGTTTGAATTTGGACGCAAACAAGCCATAGCCCCTCCTCCCAGTCTCGCGCATACCGGTAGCTTTGCTTTGGCTATAATGACTCACTATATTTTCAGTTTAACGGACGCACAATACCAAGGCGGCCTATGACGCAGTGATGTTTTACAGCACGTGTTGTTGTTCTCTCTATATTTACCTATCATTACATAACAATTATGTTCGTTTCTGGGGGTTTTCCCGAGCCACTGCAAATTATTAGTGGAGTAGGGAGAAAAAAACAGCAATGAACCTAGAGGGGGTTATACATTAAAATATCTGTTTGGAGGTGAAAAACATAAAATGAGTAGGCTCTGACAAGCTTTGGCGTCTGATTGGTTACCTTTTTTGAAAAACAAGGTGGATCTGATGAATGCTTCTTCTTGCCCCCCTTACACTCTGCATGGTAAAATCATTGTCTCTTAATCATGAGGAAAATCTGAATTCACCATCATCAGAAATAATGTTCCAGTAACCACAAACAAAAAATGCCACTGTAAGAAATCTAACTATGGCTTCACAACTTGTTTGTATTAGTGGGGATTCAAATAAGTAATTTTAAATGAAATAAATTCCTGAATATCATGAAATGACCCTTCCATTTTGAATGATCTTGGTAATATTACCAACATTTTTGCTTGTACTCATGACGTACCTGTTATCATTACTTCACTCCTTAAACACCCAAACTTCACAGCTACACAGTGAATCCATACACAGTGAAAAACAGGCAGAACAAAGCCCACGTTTAATGCAAAAAGAAAAAAGATGGCCAAGTCAAAAATCTTTCATTGTCCTTAAACTATGTGAATTCAAATACCACGCTGTCCCTGGAATCAAGCAAAATTACTACATTTTGAACAATTGATCAAACTACAGGGAATCCATTTAATCCATTAAGATTTAATGCAATAAAATGTAAACATAAAATATTGAAAATAACATTTCATAAAACAAGCTATGAGGATGAAAACTACAAATAAGATGGAAACATTCAGGCTTTGCTGAACCAAAAAATTATTTGTACACCTATTTTAAACAAACATGTACATAAACTTGCTCATCACACTTCATCTGGAAGTGGCGTTTTCTCTCTCTTAGAAACAAGCCACAAAGTTTTTTTTTACATAACATTGCACGTTTCATACAATATTGTTTAAAAAAAAAAAAAATTAGTAGCTGTCAGGGGTTAGTGGACTGGGCAGTTTCAACTTAAACACTGAAGTGAGACGCCCCAGCCCAAATAGATAGTCGATCATAAATGACCCAATTCATTCCTACTTTCATGCTTCTATGCGATGCTGTTGGAGCCAGAACAAAGGAGACAATGACCCAGCCTGGACTTCAGAGTTCCAATCCGCATTTTAAATAGTTTTCCGTGTTCTCTTTTGAAAAAAATCCCTCCTTCCGCCAAGCTTCAGTTGTAGTGCAGCGCTGTGTAAAATACTATCCATACGACCTGGGATGAAACAGAAACATGTCAGTAACAAATCCATCCTCGTGGATCTAAACATCAGCAGAGACGGAAGTAGCGACCCTAAATACATAGGTGTGTGCACATTGCCCCTTAAATGCATCACTGATTTATCATGTCAATGTTGTATTCATTACATTACATTACATTACAAGCATTTAGCAGACCCTTTCATCCAAAGCGACTTACAGAAAGTGCATTCAGCTTAAGTAGATCAAGAACAACCACATGTCGCTACATCTTCAAGCACATCAAGTAAGCAGCCATAATCAACACAAGTGCTAAAGGAAATTGACAACAACAAGTGCAACAAGTATTTTTATTTATTTGAAATATAGGGATAGGTGGGGATAAGGTCCAAGATGCAGCCTAAAGAGGTGCGCTTTCATACTGTGGCGGAAGATGGGCAGCGATTCGGCTGTCCTGACATCAGCGGGGAGTTCATTCCACCATAGCGGTGCCAGGACAGAGAAGAGTCATGACCGGGATGAGCAGCCATTGGTCACTTGACGTGAGGGAGTAACCAATCACCTAGAGGCAGCAGAGCGCAGTGGTTGGGCTGGGGTGTAGGGTTGGACCACAGCCAAGAGGTAGGGAGGGGCCGTTCCATTCACAGCCCGGTAGGCCAGCACCAGTGTCTTAAATCTGATGTGAGCAGCTACAGGGAGCCAGTGAAAGGTGCGGAGGAGTGGGGTGGTGTGGGAAAACTTGGGGAGGTTGAATACCAGACGGGCTGCAACATTCTGGATGAGCTTCATTACCATTCTGTATTTATTTGCAAACAAAAATGTGAAATACCATATTACGATTTAAAGTACATGCATTCTATGCTAAATGTGTTACCCAGGTTTTTATTAAATACAAATGCGTCTATTCCAGGAAATCTAAATATGTACACAAATTAGGTGCCCAGACAAGGGGTCCCTTCAATTCACTTAAGAAAAAGAAAACCAAGGCACTTTGTGTAATGTGGTAAAATTGCCCATATTTATTTTCCATATCCCTATTGGAGATTAAAAAAAGCACCAACACGTTTCAGTTCAAATAAGCCTTCTGAAGCTGAAAAGCATTGGTGGTCTGCTATTTTAATATCCTAGATGGAAGTACAAGGCACTTTGAACTACATTAAGAAGAGTGCCTTGGTCTCCTTCTCCTTAAATACATATTTGTCTCTTTCACATTTTATGTGTGAAGAGATACGTCAGAGACCCAATTGAATAATGTGAGATGTGAAGCCGGGCTGAGCTGATAAAGACAGCCACTATGCATATCTGCACTGATCCAATGCCAACCGACAGCTTCACTTAGTCCAGGGCTATTCAGCTTGAACCACGCACTGCTTCACCCGATTTCACCAGTTTACGTCCTTGGTCCAGGTGACCTAATTAGTCAAATCAGGTGTGGTGTAGTGCGTGTTAGAGCAAACACTTGCAGACACTGTGGCCCTCGAGGCCTGGTATTGAATAGCCCCGACTTTGAAGAAGTTCTGTGTAAATGGTAAACGTTTACTCTAAACAAACAGCAATTCCATTTACCACTATTCAAATGGCGCCTTTCCGTTTTTTCTGCAGCATTTCCATATTCTAATGGAGGCCATAGGTCGGCAGGGCTCAAATCGGTACCCTTGGATGTCCTGATCTTGCTTGCTTGCAAGTTTATTAATTATTTATCAGATGAACTTCAGCCAACACAACAGGGGGGTACCTCCTGAAGCTAGAAGGAGTTGGCCAGCTACAAACATTTTTTACTTTGATGATTGGATGAAAGCCTGGGTTACTTAAATATTTAGGAAAGTTAGCCAGCTAATCTAACCCCTTAATCTTGTCCCTCCCTCTCAGGTGTAACATCTCTGAGTAATGAAAATGGAAAAAAATAGGGTGTGTTTTGGGTGTCGTCACTGTCTCTACGAGAGACTCAACTTGTGTTTGACAGCTTGCGGTCATGAGCTGTTTGCAAACCTAGCTAGCTAGGTATCAGTAACTCTTCCCTTCCCAGCAATCATGGACGACAGCGACTGTAACTCCAACAACGCTAGCGCGGTTGACAAGTGCAGTTTTGAGGTCGAGGACCACTGTCTTATGGAGGGCAAAACCAGCCCTACTCATTTGAACCTTTTGGCGTGATCGCCCAACATAATCTGGAGACGTCGGTGGTGCCACGACAGGACAGGGTGGGTGCTGTGTCTGACAGGTACTGTCTATTTTACAAGCGTTTACGTAAATGTAATAAATGTGAGTAAGAATTTTACTTCTGGCTCCGGTAAAGTCTAACCATGGGCAGAGCATGACAGCATCCTTCGACGGGGCATGCAAACCGTTAGAGCAGGGCTACTCAAATCTGGCCTCACGAATCCAAATTCGGTCCTGGTTTTCCTTTCTCTCAGGTAGTTAGCAGAACAATTAGTGCAAATGAGTGTCGTCACACCTGACTCCCAGGTAAAGGGGAAAAACAGGAGCACTCTGCCCACGAGGACCGTGCGTTAGAGGACTTGCATCCTGGAACCATGCATCTACGAGCACATGGCATTGTCTGTGTGACACTGATAATGCTGTACTTGCTAATACTGTATTGCTATCTACTAGACAGTCGCAGGTGATGTCGGCCGGCGCCTAGCGCCTAGAGCTCTGATGCTACTTCACTGAACTAAGAAGGTGCATGGAATAGGAAACAGCAGCAATAAACATAAAAAACATCCAGCTAAACTTGAAGTAAAATGGAAGAAAGTAATTGTCTATTATTTAAAACCTTTTAAAACTTTCTTTCATTTTACTTCAAGTTTAGCTGGATGTTTTTTAAGTGAAGTAGCATCAGAGCTCTCCATTGTTTCTCAAACCGTGAGCCAGCAAGATAAACAAATCCATAAATCATTATGCTGTTGTAGAAATATCAAGCATCAAACTTGAGTTTGAGGGAGAACTAGACACCAGGAGGATCAAACAGTAGATCAGGGGGTCCAACCCTGGTCCTGGAGAGACACAGGGGCCCCAAACCTTGTCCTGGAGAGACACAGGGGCCCCAAACCTGGTTTTTGTTTTCACTTTAAAATCAGCAACCTGCCCAGACCCCAAAAAACAGGTGAGGTCAGTTAACCATGTTATCAACTGCTTTGAAAGCTCAATTAAGTGCTGAGTCACAACGAAAAACCAGCAGACCCTTAGACCCTGCAATGGGTGGAGCTACCATAGGCATACCTGTAACTCACTGATTTGAACCAATCAATGATTTGAACCACAATTTTTGTTGTGAAAAGAAAAACCTTTTGCTTAGTCCAAACAAGTGAGTGATTGACAGGTGATTGTAGTTCCACCCATTTTTTGTGTTATGGCACCTCATTCTCCCATCACTGCCCTGCAGTAGAGGCCTTTGAGCACTAGATACCAGGAATAGCGCGAAGGACGTCATGAACCCCTCTTTGGTTAGCTCCCATGCTCCCCCGTACTCCTCCTCGTCTACCTGCTGGTACCCGCTGAAGTAGACGTACAGGAGTCCGGCGTTGATGATGCAGAATCTGTTGGGGTAAAGACCGCGAGAAGGACGGTGACAGAAAAAATATATATGGTTAGGGTTGGCACCTTACAAACAGACAGACAGACAGACACACACACACACACACAAACTGTGCAAAACAACTGCATCACAAAAGATAACCAGGTCAGAAAACATAATCTTTTCTTTGTCCTCATCCATATCTATAGTTGAAATATCTGGAATCTGGTCCATGGGATACTTTTTTCCCCCTTCAGTTTCTTAAAGGAGTAATATAATTTGTCAAATATAACATAACAAATCGAGATGGATTTCATCAAGCAAGCCCTAAAAAAGGAAACCACAAAAAAACATGACATTTTGGTAATAATATTAAAGGTATACTAAGTGATTTGACATCACTCCACGATAGGTAATGTTAATAAACACATGCCAACAAGTGCCTGTAGTTCTTTGGACCATAGCCTTGACAGTACCAGGTGGCCGTTCATAATCGATAGCGAGAAATATTTTTTTTTTATAGAAAGGAAATGCTTAAATATATTTGATTATAGATTTCCTATACCGGTATTTAGGCATTCACTCATTCACGGACCCATACAATATACTATAGCTAGACCTGAACAGCAATGGCAAGTGTGCCAATCAACCACTGCTAGTCATAGCTATTGCAACTGCAGAAATGTGTCGAGGTAGGCTTTGCTCAACTGTCAAGGAAGAAAGATGCCATCTCGGCATCGTTGCTAATAAGCTGAGCCACGTTTCAGCTCTTGCCATCTCGAAAACGCCTCTCCAATGTTTACACGTTTTCTACAAAGTTGTGTTTAATGTTTTTTTGCTTTTAGGTTCAAGAGCAAGCTAGTGTTGTTGTTATTTTTCTGCTTCTTATGTAAACTAGGTGGTGGACAGGAACAACTAGCGCCGGAGGCCAGTGTAGCTAGTGGTAGGCTTGCAGTTTGTATTCCAGCGCGTTTGTTTAGGGAGTCGTCCCGCCACTGAGCAAGGACGTCAAATCGCTTAGTATACCCTGAAGAAGTGGTTGTGAGTACCCAATCACAAGGAGGAACCTACTCACATGGCTATTCCCAGAAATCCTTTAAGAGGCGCAATTCCCCAAATCGCCCCCAATACAACAGCGATGATTTGCCGGAACCAGTAAATGACGTCTAAAAATTCATCCTGCAAAAAAAAGTGTTTTTGTTTTCCTTTAAACAATTACCAAACGCACATGTACAAATCGCAGCGGAAATCAAAGCTACAAAAGTTTCTTACCCGGCACATATATCTTCAAGTACTTTGGGATGTTAGGATGCTGATGTTTACCCCAGCACTGCACACAATGTAAATACTTGGGAAGGTCTTACATTGTACAAATCAATCAATCAATCACACTTTATTTGTACAGCGCATTTTTACAAAGCATTTTCCACAATACGCTTTACAGCAGACCCGGCCTGAACCCTCACAAAGGCAAGTTTAAGGCGACAGCGGCAAGGAAAAACTCCCCAGGTGGAACAAATAGGAAGAATCCTCAGGAGGGACCAGACCCAAGAGGGGGAGCCCATCCTCCTCTGGCCGGTCCAGGGTCTGGGTTTGTAATGACCAACAGCGGTCGATGCAACTCTGTACTTAGCTATGCGAAACACCGCCATTGATCATGTAACCTGCTTAATCTCGCAACATCGTGGCAGGTAATGTTACCAACATAGCGACTGTGTCAAATCCGTGTGATACAAATACAAAATGAACAGCGAGCAGCAACGCTCGGGATGGTGTCGCCAACTAAAAACGAACCGAAGTTTCCGCTTGGTAAACATCAGAACAGACAGGTTGGGTAATTAAGTGACATACGACTATACCGCATCTCTGTCAAGTCCCACAGCCTGCCAACGACAATGACGTTATTGACCCCCCAACTGAAGCTGATCAGGGCTCTGATTGCGAACAGAACCGGACAGCTGTTGCATTGAATAGAATCGCCAATCGTGCAAAGCGTCGTATTGAAACACCGACCTTTTCTTCCCATACTGCGCTGCTCTGGAAGGCTTTGCTCCAGGCTGACTGCTCCACTCCCCCATTGGCGAGATTAACTTCTTTCCGTTTAGAACTGCTCTTCATTCTCCACTACGGCTGCAGAGTCTGTGACGCCTTTATATATTAAACAATATCCTAGCTGAAAGATATCGCTGGCTGGAGTCGAAATCCGCTGTTTGGCCTGTGCTGTGTCCTGTTCTTTCAGTAGTTTCTTAAAAGAACAGTTTGTAATCCACTTTCAGCAGCACGCTGTCAGTTCATTCACAACGATTTTTACCATAGATAGCCTACAGCAGCGTGATTTTGTGTATTGCAGGGACGGTACCTGGCGCCCAAACCTCGTTTGGTCTAACAGCCAATCAGAGAACACCGCGCTCGTGGGGTCAACCAATAATAAGTGTTACTCTAAGATTCCGTTGGTGTTTGGTCACTAGTCTTGTTCTTGAAAATAGAAGAGCTTCACAGTTTAACAGCGCCACCTCGAGTCAGAATGCTGAATGCTTTGTTTTATATATAAACGTGGGGAAACTCTTACCCCGATTGACCTTCCAGCTCCGAATCAGACATCCGTACTATGTGCTAGGGAACACGATTCCTAACTCCGCTCCAATTGGGTGGCTGCGAAATACCGTTGTAATGCACGTTGTCTACATCAGTTTCAACCGTTCTTGTGGGCTATTACGCCAGTTTTTTCACCAGTGGCAGATGATTCGGTTTCAGGTTATACATAGGGAAAGCAACAAACTGTATCTTTGTTGTGAAGAGGTCCCTGTAAAAAATTAAAATGCGTTTCAAAACAGCTAAAAGTGAGGGAGCCACTGGTTTGTCTGCGCTATATTATGTAACGTTACGGAATTGCAGCGGCATCGCTTTGCGGATGATCAGCCAAAATACTATTATTGCGTGGGAACTATTATCAGCGTGAATTATGTTATGTCGTACATTTTAGGATGGAAGGGAACAACACCCCCCTCTAACCCCTCACCGTTGCCCGTTGACGTCAATCTGTGTACATCTGGGATGTGTTTTCGTGACACGACCACAGTATGACCACTATGATGACCCGTTGAACCTGAACTAATCACTCAAAGACAACTGCAAAAGTGGTTACTGGTTGACTGAAGCAGTATAGCAAATCGCAGGTCGACTGCGACTTAACGGCAATGGCAACCCTTATCGATACGAATACGACAAGAAAACAATGAACTAAAAGTGGTGCTATTATGGTCGGGAGTGCTGAAACACGTCCCAAACCCGCGCAGGATTTCGCTGGCTGTGACGCTTAGGATCACGTGCCCTTGGATACGCACGCCGTATATCTTTCCCTTTCTCGTTCGGCTGGTCATGTCGACTCGACGTAAACAAGACCAAAGGGGCCATTGTAGTGGTTGTGGTCACTGTCGAGTTTATACCAGCACAGCCGGCGCAGTCGAAGAAATAGGTTCCACTCCCTGGTCGCAACAGGCATTGATTGGAGTTGCTTTCTGATGTTATTTATTTGCGTATTTATTGTGGACGGTTTACATTTTTCGGTCACCGACCATCTATAAGGTAAGCGTGCTTTTTAGTTGTGCATTCTGTGTGCCCACATTGTGTAGAGACCGCGTGCCTTCTCAAAGTTGCTTTCGCTACTTGGCCAGCTAGCTGCCCTATCCTATTTACCTATGCGACGTAGCAGACAGCCAGGGCAGTTTACATGAAGTCGCCAATGTATAAAATGGCGACAGTAGGTGGGGGGCGCTGAGTAAAAAAATTGGGGGGAGGCGAGTGTTCCTTTCCTCTTCTGGAAATGTATCACAGTGTATCAAGATTGTAGCAAACAAGTCCCGAAGCAAGTGGCTCGGTAGTGGGTAATCTGAAGCGAAAGGGTTAACGCGCCAGTTTTGTTACAGTTTCACGAATTTACACAGGTTTCTATTTGCTTTGTCGCACACCTCGTGCTGTTTCAGTGGTTACAACTTTTTTGTCTCTTTTTTTTTTGTTCAACGAGAGGCGGCCCCTGGGCAATCCCGCATCCCCGAAGTTGAATATGAATCTCTACGTGTACCATACGTTTCAAAGATTCACAAACGTTTGCTATGCTTTGATTGTGAGTGACAGAATAGTGATTAGGCTACTGATTTAGCGAGCCCGCCCGTGTCCGTAAACCCGCAACTGGCTCGCTCATGAGGCTATTTCGTGTTATAGCCCATAGGCGCGGTGTGACCCTCTTTACTTTTAATGTTGTAACCGTTGATTAATTGAACGCCTTTACTTTCTCGACGGTATCTTATGATCTTTCGGATACCAAACTATACGCTTCTCTTAGTTTAATATTTGCATGACGACTTCTGCTTGTGTACTTGACCGGCATTTTTGGTTGTTTTGTTTTTGGACTAAAAACCTGTCTGCAGTTTATGGTGCATAGCTCTAACATCTGGTATAATTATTTTGCGTTCCGGGAAACCGTTGTAAGATTAAGGAGAACCCATCGTTCTTCAAAGTGGGTGAGCCATGCAATGGACACGGATCGGAGCTTTATGAACCCCACAGCCTGCAATAGTTTATTTTTTAAGTGTTATATTGTAGACTTAACAATTCAGTTCTGTGATTGGGTTAATACATATTTGGCACCCTTAGCATATGATTCACAATATACTAATTTCCCCCAATAAGAGCTTTCCCAATTATCCACAAATTTCTCCATGATCCGTTGCCGCCTTTTGCAAATGCTTAAAAAAACCCACTGCGGTGCTCTAATCCCGTTTGGTCCAAAGCCAACCTAAGGCTTCTGTGCATGTAGGCTATGCGATGTATGTGTGTGATTACAGTTTTTATCAAATCGAATTGGCACATTTCTCCAAACTAAGGCCCATGCTCTCAAAACAGTTAACACAGCCATCTAAACACTTAAAAAACTAATAACAAAACGAATAGTACGTTTTAATTGTTTTCACACAAATGACAAAACTACATGCACCATTTTGCAATTATTACAAACAAAACAAAACCAAAAATGTCATTTCAATTTGCTATGATGTCACAATAACATGACGTGCTGAATTTCCATCATATTGATGTCAAGTGGGTTAGTAAAGCACACAACACCGATGTATTTGAAAAAAGCTTTGGTGAAAGCTATGGAGCCAGACCAAAGAATGGAGCAGGGTGATGAGAGTTGCAAGAAGGAGAGTAAGAATGAGAGGAGGAAGAGGAGACGGGAGGAAGGGGACATGGCAGAGGAAGAGGAGATGGAGAGAAAGAGGTAGAGGGCAAGTGAGAAGAAGGGTCTCAAATGACTTGATAACAACTCTAATTGACTTTGTCATCAATCGCGTTCTTTCCCTGAGAGAGGCAGAATTTGATTTAATATGTAAATCATCAATACCTCTACCTTCTTAGTGTTTCGTAACTGCAAACATGCAAAAATGTCAGATATGACATTACCAATATTGACACTTTCCATGTGTAAAAATGTGAAATATTACATACTACAGTATTTCCAAAATTGGATTGAACATACACTACCGGTCAAAAGTTATAGAACACCCCCATTTTCCAGTTTTGACTGAAATTGAAGCAGTTCAAGTCCAGTGAATAACCTGAAATGGTACAAAGCTAAGCTAACTGCCAGAGGTTTAAAAAAAAAAAATGTTTAGGTTACCAAAAACTGAAAAATAATGTAATTTTTTTTGGCAGTGAGTAGTTTCCTACACCATCAAAAGGCACTTGGAAACTGGAGGAAACTCTGACAGGAAGAGGTCTGGCAGACCTAAAGCCACAACAAAATCAGAAGACAAGTTTCTGAGAGTCAACAGCTTGTGTGATAGGCGGCTCACAGGACAACAACTTCAAGCACAGCTTAAAACTGGTCGAAGTAAGGAAGTCTCAGTTTCAACTGTGAAGAGAAGACTTCGAGCTGCAGGTTTGACAGGTCGAGTGGCAGTAAGAAAGCCATTGCTAAGATGGCAAAATAATAAAAAGTGGCTTGCCTGGGCCATGAAGCACCGCCAGTGGACTACTGAAGACAGGAAGACGGTCTTATGGACCGATGAATCAAAAATTGAAATATTTGGTTCATCACGCAGGGTTTTTGTACGCCGTCGAGTAGGCGAAAGGATGGTTCCTCAGTGTGTGACACCAACTGTCAAACATGGTCATGAAGCGTGATGGTCTGGGGCTCTTGCTGGATCCAGAGTCGGCGACTTGCAAACTTTTTTTTTAACCTTTAGCAGTTTACTGCTTACCTTTGTACCATTTCAGGTTATTCACTGGACTTGAACTGCTTAAATGTCAACTGGAAAATGGGGGTGTTCTAAAACGGTGTGTGTTTTGCATAAAGGAAACTATTATGGAAAAACAAATTATGGTAAAAAAATTTAATAAATCAGTTTATGAAAAAGGTGATTGTTGACATTTCTTAATAAACAAATGTTACCATTAGTACTCCTGTGTGGATATAGCTGAATATATTATCGAATCAATAGATGACACGTGTGTATAGTTTTGATGACAATATACATTTTTTATGAAGGTATTTGAAATTAAAGCAATACTTCATTTTGCAGTGGGATTGGACTGTTTTTGCAAAATTCAAGTGTGTTTAGATGGCTGTGTTAACTGTTTTGAGAGTATGGACCTTAGTTTGGAGGAACGTGCCAAATCGATTAAGGAAAATCTAAGCGTCGCCCAGTCAATCGTGATGTATCCACCACTGCGCACCTCTGCACTCTGAGCTTACTAACCACTCCCTCTCATGGAGGACTGGACTTAATCTTCACTTGATCTCCAGTGCACAGGGGGATCAAAGGTAGATACAATAAGGAACACTGAGTTCCTCCACTGGGCTTTGAACCTCGTTTCCCGTGGTGGATTTCAAAGAGCGTTCCTCCCTGCGCCTCTTCCAAATGCCTGCCGGTCAACTCCATCCCCCTGAAAATATGACCGATGCACAGCGCAGTTCGTGCCAATGCATTTGTGTGGACGGAAACACGCCAGAGAGGCCAAGGGTGCGTGAAACACACCAAAAAAATGTTTTGAGGGCATTCTGTATTTTCAGCAGAGTTCACAGCGAGAAAGCCGGGCCCTGTACTTTGCTGCCTGCGTGTGGGTTCAGGAGGTAGGAAGCCTTCGCTTCGGCCGAAGCAGACACATTCAGAGTCCCGGGCCCTTGAATGGCAACACTTGGCAACAGCAGGAAGGCATTGTTGTTGTTTTAGTTTGATGTTCTTTTCCCAGTTTGTTTCCTCTTTAATTGGAATCTACAAACAAAATGACGGATGCTGTTCTTAGACAGTGTTTTGGTCTTCGTCCTGTCCCGTCCCCCCCCGAAGTTGTAATTCCAGTGCAAAACCCTTCACTGAAGTAGCACAAAAGGCTCCTGTGGCCCTGCAGGATTTGGCATCACGGTGCTTCACTGGTTAAAGAGGCTGTGATGGCAGCCATTTTAGGTTGGGCAGCACAATGCATGGTGCTTTGCCGTTTTTCTTTCTCTCTTTCTTTCTTTTTTCTTCCATCTTATTTTAACAACTGAGTTAAAGGCCTGGCATGCAGCCTTTTCTTCTCTCATCAGACGCTGATTTAACACACAGACATGGATTTTGTACCTCAGGTTTCAGCCGGTCGGATGAAGAATAAAAAATTTAAAAAGACGAAGGCTTTGAGCAAATGAATATTCAAACTGGGAGGCCAGATGATAATGCCTTCTCAAAGGTGTGGGGGGGTGAAAAGGCTGGGTGGGGGCCAGAGAGGAAGAGCAGACGTGGCCCACCCTTAGGGCCTTCGCCCTGGAGCCCAGGAGAGTGGAATATTCCAGCAGTGACCACACCTAGGAGATGTGTGTAAACAGCGCTACTACAGTCCCACTGTAGAGCTGGAACCATGTGATGTCAGCCAGCAGTGCATATCATGTGATTTCATCAGCCAGTGCGATGTCTTGTGATGTAAGCAGGCAGTGTGATGTCAGAAGGCAGTGTGATGTCGTGTGATGTCAGCAGGCAGTGGATGTCGTGTGATGTCAGCAGGCAGAGTAATGTCGTGTGATGTCAGCAGGCAGTGTGATGCATGTATCCACATGTTTAGAGTCTTTAGTGTTAGGTCATGGTCTGGGAGCCCTGACCATGCCAGAGCTAAAACGATGATATAAAGTAAACATGAAGTAGCCGAAGAATCATATTATAAAACACATAATGGCTTGTCAGTACAATGTTCTTGTATTCTTAAGTACCAGTTCAACCAGCTTTGGCTGAAGCTTATGACCCAGCCTGTTTCCAGCTCTACAGTGGGAAAGGGCTATAATGAGCCAGCCTGGTTCAGCTTTACAGTGGGAAAGGGCTATAATGAGCCAGCCTGGTTCCAGCTCTACAATGGGAAAGGGCTATAATGAGCCAGTCTCGTTCAGCTCTACAGTGGGAAAGGGCTTTAATGAGCCGGCCTGGTTCAGCTCTACAGTGGGAAAGGGCTATAATGAGCCAGCCTGGTTCCAGCTCTACAGTGAGAAAGAGTAAGAGGAGAGGCTGTGCAGTGGACATGGGAGGGAGGGGCAGGAAGTTTGTTGCAGGGGGGGCGTAGTGGGGACTCCTTTGTGTGGCCAATAAAGAACTGTTACTATGGGGACTTTAACACGTTAATACGGGTGGCACTGCCTTAAAGAGAAGGAATGCACACACACTCACACACACATAGACACACTGTGATGGGTTAGGCCAAACACAAACGAACACAATTTTTGGCCAGGGTCGTAACACATACACACTCTCTCTCACACACTCACACTCCAACATACACACACACACTCTCACACATACTCACAAACTCCCATACTCTCACTCTCTCTCTCTCACACACACACACACACGCACATACTCACATGCATATACTCACACACTCACATATACACACATTTACAGTGGGGTCCAAAAGTCCACTTTTGGACACCCAAGAGTCCACTACCAAAATCTGTTTGTTCTCATCGTCCTTCAAAAACTAAAATTTTTACTCGTGGTATTTTTTATTCAAGAATGTCATAAAACACGATACAAATACATATGGTATGAAATTGAAATATCTATACATATTTTGTTTGCACAAAAATTGCCTTTCATTTCCTCAAAATGTTGTCCTCAACCAATCCTCGATGTAGAATTGTTCTAGTTCCTTCAGATTCTTGGGTTGACATTTCTGGACTGCTTTTTTGAGTTCAAACCACAATGTTCAATTGGATTCAGGTCTGGAGACTGAGCTGGCCACGTCAGGACATTGATCTTGTGCTCTGTCAACCATTTCTTAGTTGCTTTGTACTTACACTACCGGTCAAAAGATTTAGAACACCCCCATTTTCCAGTTTTTATTGAAATTTAAGTCCAGTGAGTAACCTGAAATTGTACTAAGGTAAGTGGTAAACAGCCAGAGGTTTTATTAAAAAAAAATTAAAAAAAGTTTAGGTTACCAAAAACTGAAAAAGAATACAGTTTTTGGCAGTGATCAAAAGAAAGTAAAACATTTATTTGAAATAAGAAGACAAAATGAACTTAATTGAACTTTCCTACACCATCAAAAGGCACTTGGAAACTGACAGGAAGAGGTCTGGCAGACCCAAAGCCACAGCAAAATTAGAAGACAAGTTTCTGAGAGTCAACAGCTTGTGTGATAGGCGGCTCACAGGACAACAGCTTCAAGCTTAACACAGGTCAAAGTAAGGAAGATTCGGTTTCAACTGTGAAGAGAAGACTTCGAGCTCCAGGTTTGACAGGTCAAGTGGCAGTAAGAAAGCCATTGCTAAGATGGCGAAATAAGAAAAAGAGGCTTGCCTGGGCCATGAAGCACTGCCAGTGGACTACTGAAGACTGGAAGAAGGTCTTATGGACCGATGAATCAAATTTTGAAATCTTGAAAGGTTTTTGTACACTGAGTAGGTGAAAGGATGGTTCCTCAGTGTGTGACACCAACTGTTAAACATGGAGGAGGAAGCATGATGGTCTGGGGCTCTTTTGATGGATCCAGAGTTGGCGACTTGCAAACTTTTTTTTAAAAGCATTTCTACCATTTCTGGTTATTCACTGGACTTGAACTGCTTAAATTTCAGTAAAAACGGGAAAATGGGGGTGTTATAAAACTTTTGACCAGTAGTGTATGTTTGGGATTGTTGTCTTGTTGGAAGGTCCATCTGCGGACAAGGTGTAGCTTCCTGGCGGAGGGAAGGTTTTTGGACAAAATGTCTTGGTACATGGTTTCCTCTATTTTAATAAGGGCCGCAGGGCATGTGGATGCAAAACAACCCCAAAGCATTAAAGATCTACCACCAATTTCACTGTAGGCATGAGGTTCTTTTCAACAATACTTGCATTCTTTGAACACCAAACATAACGCTGATGTGCATGTCCGAAAAGACCACAAGATACGGTTCTATTTGTAGTTCAGATGTAGTTTGGTGAATTCAAGACGCCTTTTTCAGTGAATTGTCTTCAAAAGAGGCTTCCTTCTTGCAACTCTGCCGTAAAGGCCATGGTCATGTAGGCGTCGTCGGATGGTAGCTTTATACACCTTGAAACCCCAAGATGCCAGGTTGTTTTGGAGATCTGAACTGTGCCCCTTGGACTTATTTTTGCCTCGAACCATCCATCTCACTACACGTGGGGCCAAGATGGACTTGCGTCCTCTACCTGGCAGGTTAGCCACTGTTCCAGTGGCCTTAAACTTCCTAATAATTGACACAACAGTGGAAAGCGGCATCTTTAACATTTTAGTTATGTTTTTGTAGCCATCTCCTGATCTGTAGAGGTCAATAACCTTTTGTCTGATGCTTTCAGGGAGTTCTTCGCCTTTCATCATGATGGTGGCTGACCACAGTATTTCAAACGTGTGTTCCCTCCTTTTTATACCAGAGGGAAACAGGAAACTATTGTAGGCCACTGTATAGTTTCATAACCTTCGAATGAACTTCAAATAAGTTGTATATTTATGAAGATTTGTTTTTGTTGCATTACATTTAAAAGAATAGTTAGATGTGTGAATAATTGTGATCCAGATGTTTTCTGGGAAACAAAATATTAATAAAACAAAATGTTTTTGTATTAGTATTGTAGGTTTGGAATTTTCTGCATTTTTTTAGCATAAACTATAAGTAATGAGGTATATTTAATTTGATCTTTTGTTCATATACAGCTACATACATAAACATAAACCCAACACATGTACATACACACAATCACACATGCAGAAAACACACATGCGCATGCTTACAAAACGCATGCATGAACACTCCTACACACAGACACTAAGGTCACAGACAGATGGACAGACGGATAGGCGGGCAGGACAGGACATGATTTACTTCAAAGGCCGGCTGTGTTGGCTAATGAGAAATGGTCTTAACGAAGGTAAGCTCTCTGGGCATACGCCTTGTGGGACACGGCACACAGATGTGAGGGTCGTCGGGCCTACAGGAAACGTATCATGTCAAATGACGCGCGGTGTGTCCAGTTTCTCCTATCAATGGGAAAGCGGTGTGCGTTAAAAGTCTCTGCTAACGTGCAGAAAAAGCACAAAAAAGGGTAGTGCTGATCCTCCTTAATGGACACATCTGACAGACCTCAGGTTACTGCACCAGGGACTAGGCGTGTTTTTTGTTTCTGTTTCATCATCAGACATTGTGCATACCCCCCGCCTTATGCCACTTTTTCACATTTAAATCCTGTATCAGAGTGTTTGATAGTGTGAGTGTGAGAAAGTGAGTGAGTGTGCGTGAAAGAAAATCTGCCCTGACCTCCCCCATGTTTTGGTGCAGACACAGTTTACCCCACACCCCAGTTTCCCACAATTCCCTCTGTTCAGAAGGCCTGGGCCCAGCCCCTTTTAGCTGGAAGTGGGCATTTCAAAATCGAATGAAGTAGTTGCCATGGCCACGGCCTCTGTGTTATTGTTTGCTGCAGTAACATGAGGGTAGGGGTGACACTCCTCTACACGGAAAGCATGAATGAACTTACTTGGGCTGGATGTGCAATCTGTAACCACAGATGCTCTACAGCAACCAGATGGTCCGCTCTGTTATTCCTTTTCCTCTTTACTTCCTTACCATAAGAGAATGGTTCTCGGTCCTGGTGTACCACAGTGTACGCTGGTTTTCTTTCCAACCATAATTACAATTCCTGAAATACAACGAGCTGTTAATGGCTTTTTAATAAAACACTTCTAATGTCTAATGAGGGATGATTTAATGTTACCCTCTTAGTGCCACATTATGTCAGAAACAGATATTCATGTTAAAATAAGTTGTATTCTACATAATTTAAGGACTTTTAGTCAGTCATATCATTCTCAACAACTCTCTAGAGAATTCATGCTTTTCATTTTTGAAACCGTGTTTAGGTTCCTTAAGTGGTTAATTTTGTGCTGTAACAGATTTCAACACAATGCAGTTAGCGTTAGCACCACATAGGCTCATTACCATTCGCTTTTCCCTGTCATTTTCCACAAAACCTTTCGTTTCTATGACCAGGTGTCCACAATTTTGGACGCTGTAGGTCTATCAATAAAAAATGTAACCTCTTTCAAAAGGAATCATTTGCCACAGCACATTACAGAAAATGAAAGCATTAGTTATCTGACAACTGATTTGACTGATTAAAAGTAATTAAACTATATAGAATATGAATTATTTTAACATGAATATCTGTTTCTGACATAATGTGGCACTAAGAGGGTAACGTTCAATCAACCCTCATAGGACATTAAAAGTCTTATTAAAAACCAATTAACACCTCGTTATACTTCAGCAATTGCAATTATGCTTGGAATGAAAACCAGCATACATGGTGGTACTTAAGGTCTCGAAGACTCCGGTATGAATATTCATGAAGAGGCGTGTCCAATGACGGATCATCCAATTGGCACCGGTGTTGTCCTAGGCCATGCCCCTTCATAAATATTAATCTGTAGAGAAGCCAAACTTTCGAGGTCAAAAACATGGAGCTAACCATCTGTTTAATGCATAGAATCTGTGGTCTAACCTCCTGGGCACTGAAGGGGTCAACGTATTTCACAAGAACGTGCTTGAGAAACACGATTTTGGGTGGCACTTTTTCAAATGTCCGACTGCGAGCTGATTTACTTCAGTTATTTGAACCACATTTTTTAAATATCTATTTATTCCTCTTCACCAGACAGACCAGATTGGGCTTTTGAGAGGGCTCATTTTTAATAACCCTCCTTAAATTAAGGACAGGGGGAATGCATGCTTCAGTTCCAAAGTTGTCCAGTTTCCACGGAAACAACTTGCACCACTCCAGGAGATAAATAATTCAACCAGGAAGGGCCGTGTAGTGTGTCCTCCAGTTTTTACGTGCATAGTGTTTCATGCACACAGGGACTGTAATTCAAAACTTTATTCAGGATACGTTTATAACAAGAAGCGATTATTTGCGAGGACAGAATGAGTCATGGGTCTGTGCCTCGCTGCTGGAGGTGGACGGTATGTTTTGGCACAGGCGTTGGAGCTGCCATGTTGAAGCCAATCAGACTGACCTAAGCTTAAAAGCTGCTGAATCAGGTACTTGAGACGCAGGGTAAAAAAAAAAAGTTAAGAACCTTGAAGATGGGAGGAGTTACCTATGATTCAGACGATTCCGTGACGAAATTGCGTTTGAGCAATCGGTGGACGACAGTATGGCTAGCTCCACACATCGGCTCAAGTTGGGTTCACTTGGGGTATGAAGCAAAGAGCAGGGAATAACCTTTGTTACCAGAACTAGGTACGGTGTGTTAATAGAACCTGGGACCTCGGTTACGGGCTGTGGTACGATATACTGGTGGAAAAACACTGAAAGGTGTACCGTCACTGCAACGCAGAGATTCCCTTTAAACATCTGCCTTTGGCGGACGGTCATAGCCCACCAGGCACTCGTCTTTCACGTGTTGATTTTGGCGCCTTCTAGATCGTTCCGAACCAACCAACCCTGTTCTCTTCAAAAAACAATGCATTTATTTATTCCGCAAAGAACGAACAAGGCACTTCAAGTATTTATTTATTTATTGGGGATGGGGCCAAACATTAGATTATTTGGGGGGGAGTGGGGTTGGATTATTTTGGCACAACTGGAATGTGTATGTATACATTATGGGGATAGAAGAGGTTTTGTCACCGCATAAATCATCTAAGTCCGATGATCGGAGATGGTTGTTGAGGGGGTTTGCAGTTTGGCAGGGTTCACATGTTGTAGCTGCTCAGGAGCGCAGTTCTCCCGCAGTCGTTGAGTTCAAGCGGGACTTCTAGTTCGGCTGAAAGAGACAGGGCGGTATCAGCGCTAGCGAGACTGGCTTTTGTTGGACGGAACCTTGGACGGAAATGCAAGGTCTTGTTGAGGCGCCGCCTCATTCAGTTCGTCCCCGGAGTATCGCCATCTCGTGTTCAACCGCGTCTCACGTGCGGGTAAAGCCCCTTTTTTTCAACGCGTGACATTGTTCTGCTTCCCGACACGATCAACGCTTGTTATTCCAAATGAGATGTGGGGACAAGCCGGCCTATTGAGTACACGCTAACGCTGACTGGAGCTGCTGCAATATAATCAAGTGCTGTTTATACTTGCGGGGTCGATACATTTCAAAATTTAAAATGTTGTTTAACGTAGGAATGAGTTGCTAAAGGTTGTTCATTTACTCATCTCCGGCACGTGGAACAGTGTGAGGTGTTTTCTGGAACATGAACCAACTCACTAAAGCTGAGTATCTATCTTTTGTTATCGGTTCTTCCTTAGCAACCACTCCAGAGCTATTTGTAGTGCTCACGGTCACAGGCAATATTGCTGTCCCTGCATATTGCTCAATATGTGTGAGGAAGGGACCGTGTTGATTTATTGCTGGATATACACTACTGGTCAAAAGTTTTAGAACACCCCCATTTTCCAGTTTTTACTGAGATTTAAGCAGTTAAAGTCCAGTGAATAACCTGAAATGGTACATGGGTAAGCGGTAAACTGCCAGAGTTTAGGTTACCAAAAACTGAAAAAGAATGTACATTGTTTTGGCAGTGAGTAGTTCAGAATCAGAATCAGAATCAGAATTATTTATTCGCCAAGTACGATGTACAAGGAATTTGCCTTAGTGCAAGGGTGTCAACATACAACCAAAACGATAACAAGAGCTTAGGAAAAAAAAAAAAAAAAAAAAAGTGTGATAAAAATACAATATAATATAATACAGTACAGTGCTAAAATACAAATATACAAATACAGTACAGATAATGGTTATGTACACAGTTAAGGTGCAAGAGTGTGCAAAAGGGCAGAGTAGAAGTCACAGTTAGCAGCACAGTTAAAGTGGGAGTGTGCAAGTGAACAGGGGGGGGATAGAGGAAGGGTCCTTGTTTAGGAGGATTATGGATTGGAGAAAGAAGTTGTTCAGGTGGCGTTTAGTCCTAGTCTTTAGGGCTCTCACTCTCGGTCTCCGCTGAGAGGGGAAGCGCTGGAAGAGAGAGTGGCCGGGGTGTGAGGGGTCAGCCATGATTTTCCTGCTCTCTTCCTCACCCTGGAGGTGTACAGATCTGTGAGGGGGGGGAGCTGGCAGCCAGTGATTTTCTCTGCATACCGTACTATGCGCTGTAGTTTCTGCTTCGAATGGGATGATGCAGAGCCGAACCACACGGAGATGGAGGATGTGATGACTGATTCAATTATGGCTGTGTAGAATTGTTTCCTACACCATCAAAAGGCATTTGGAAACTCTGACAGGAAGAGGTCTGGCAGACCCAAAGCCACAACAAAAAAAGTTTCTGAGAGTCAACATGAAGCCATGAAGCACCGCCAGTGGACTACTGAAGACTGGAAGAAGGTTTTATGAACCGATGAATCAAAATTTCAAATCTTTGGTTCATCACGCAGGGTTTTTGTACACCATCAAGTAGGCGAAAGGATGGTTCCTCAGTGTGTGACACCAACTGTCAAACATGGAGGAGGAAGCGTGATGGTCTGGGGCTCTTGCTGGATCCAGAGTTGGCGACTTGCACAGAGTGACTGGCACTTTGAACCAAAAGGGCTACCACAGCATTTTGCAGCGCCATGCAATACCCTCTGGTCTACGCCTAGTTGGTCCGGGGTTCATCCTACAGCAAGATAATGACCCAGGCTATGTCAGAACTACCTTCGAAGAAAATAACAAGACTGTAGGCTTCAAATCATGGAGTGGCCAGCATAGTCTCCAGACTTAAAACCCATCGAGTTTTTGTGCTGTGCTTTAATTTCAGAGTACATTAAACTGCGTAAATTTCAATAAAAACTGGAAAAATTGCGGTGTTCTGAAACGTTTGACTGGTAGTGTGTGTGTAAGGGGCCGTGTTGATTTATTACTGGATATGCGTGTAAGGGACCGTGTAGATTTATTGCTGGATATATGTGAGTATGGGACCGTGTTGATATATTGCTGGATATATGTGTGTAAGGGGCCCTGTTGATTTATTGCTGGATATATGTGATTAAGGGACTGTTGATATTTTGCTTGATTATATGCGAGTAAGGGACTGTGTTGATATATTGCTGGATATATGCGAGTAAGGAACCGTGTTGATATTTTGCTGGATATATGTGCGTAATGGCGCTTTTCCACCGCACAGTACGGTACAGCATGGTAACAAATTAGTGCTCCCACGTTTTGTCGCTTTTTTCTCCGCCAAGCGAACCGCATCGAACCTAAGCACCCGTGCTGAATTTAGCTACTGCTTTGTTTGGGCACTAGCGAGCCGAACAGGGACCTAAGGGTGGAGCTAGCAATATTGCAGACCATTGATTGGTCAAGCACAATCGTCGCAGAATCGTCACGCTAAACCTCAGTCCAGCTCAGACACAACCGCCATGTTTTTTTTTTGTTTTTTCTTTCCCCCAACTTCACTTCGATTATTGGTTTTACTCGAAGAGTATTATATAGAGTTTACCATTCTTGCCAGGTTTGCATGAGTTAGGTTTATGTTTCGAAAACTGAAATTAACACGTTTTCTTTGAAAGGACAAAGTATAGTATTTTCATTTTCATTAACGCAATTGGAATACACATTTTCATAGTACAACATTTTAATTTGTCACATTAATAGATTTTTGGAAATTGTACTGGAAAGTATAAATGTGGTCTTGGTAAATTGCAAATCATTGAAGGACCAATGGCGAATAATAAATATACGATATACTTTATTTGTCCCGTGGGGAAACTTGCCTATATACACTACCGGTCAAAAGTTTTAGAACACCCCCGTTTTCCAGTTTTCACTGAAATTTAAGCAGTTTAAAGTCCAGTGAATAACCTGAAATGGTACAAAGGTAAGCGGTAAACTGCCAGAGGTTAGAAAAAAAGGTTTAGGTTACCAAAAACTGAAAAATAATGTACATTTCTTTGTTTCCTACACCATCAAAAGGCACTTGGAAACTGGAGACCCAAAGCCACAACAAAATCAGAAGACTGAGTTTCTGAGAGTCAACAGCTTGCGTGATAGGCGGCTCAAGCACATCTTAACTCTGGTCGAAGTAAGGAAGTCTCAGATTCAACTGTGAAGAGAAGACTTTGAGCTGCAGGTTTGACAGGTCGAGTGGCAGTAAGAAAGCCATTGCTAAGATGGCAAAATAAGAAAAAGAGGCTTGCCTGGGCCATGAAACACCACCAGTGGACTACTGAAGACTGGAAGAAGGTCTTATCGACCGATTAATCAAAACTTGAAATCTTGAAATTTAAAGGTTTTTTTACGCCATCGAGTAGGCGAAAGGATGGTCAAACTGTCAAACATGGATGAAGTGTGATGGTCTGGGGCTCTTTTGCTGGATCCAGAGTCAGTGACTTGCACAGAGTGACTGTTAACCCATTACTTGTTCCCTGAAAAGGGGTTATTCACTGGACTTGAACTGCTTAAATTTCAGTAAAAACTTGAAAAATTGGGGTGTTCTAAAACTTTTGACTGGTAGTGTATATACAGTATATATAAAAATCACATACATATATATATTGCGGTCGCATTCTTTTTTGTCACTTCAGATAACTCGGTGTCATCTTCACGGTTCTGTTGTGCGGTGGAAAAACGGCACAGGGACTCAACTGGTGAAGGGGATAGTTACGGGTACGGATGGTTGCCGTACCGTACTGTGCGGTGAAAAAACGCCATATGAGACCATGTTGATATTTTGCTGGATATATGTGAGTAAGGGACTGTGTTGAACTCGCTTGCCCCTCCGGTAGAGAGTCCATCACACATTGCTGCTCAACACACACGTTCTTTAGGTGAGGCACACGCATACACACACACACGCACGCATGCGCACGCCCGCTTTAGGAGAGGCAGACACACACACATGCGCGCAGAGCCCAGTGCTTATTTTGAAATACGGTTTCCCGATTGGACTAGTTATTTTTTGGTAGCCTGAATGACTACACATCGAACGTGAAATTAAACCTTTACCGATACCAATAACGATACAAGAAAACCCATTTTAAATCAGAGATTTTATTGAAATGGACCCAATTTACAGAGAACATCCACGGATCAACTCCGTGGTAGGTAGGTAGCACCGGTGTTTAATCATGTTTGTGGTAAACTGATATCACCAAACTTTTGGTGGGTTTTGTTGGGTTGTTCCGAGTTTGAACATAGTGTAGTGATGATCAATTGCTCAAATTAGCCATGGTGTGCTGCTTTTATCACCATTAGTTGTAACCTTATTTATGTTTTAGATGACATATGCCTAAAGTTACATTTAAGTTAGCTTACATTAAAGTTACATTTAAGCATTGCATGTCGACCATTCCTCCACGGCAGCCTGGAGCGCTGGAGTGACACATCCAACGCAGCAGCAGCAGAGCTATCGATAGTTGATGGCTGTAAACGTGTGGAAATGGTGATCCTAATGTGAATCTTTAATACCGTTCTTTACATTTCAGACATTTACGACCACGGGAAAAAAAAGAGAAGGAAATAAGGGGAAGTGGTAGCCTGACCGGGCAACCAGGCAGCAAAGAATGGTAGCCCGAACGGCTCATTTGCGACTGATTGGTAGCCCTGGGCTACCGTTAATGTCGAGGCCTGTATGCTCGCTTTAGGAGGGGCACACACACACAGGTACATATTCACAAGTACTCATATATATACACACACACACACACACACACAATGCATGCACATACTCACACACACACACACACACACACAAACAAACATTAACACACCAGTACATGTGCAAAAGGACTCGTACACACGTAAACACACACCCACAACAAACATGCGCTCACACACACAAAACAAACATGCACTCGCACACAAAAAACAAGCACACACACACACACAAAACAAGCATGCACTCGCACACAACAAACATGCACAAACACACTCACACACCCAACAAACATGCACGCACTCACAGACACACACCCACAACAAGCATACACTCTCTCACACACACACACACACACACACTCACACACAAACAATCGAACTGTGATTGTTTCCCTGTTAGAATGGAGGTCCCCTGTACAGACCACACAGGAACCCCCCCCTGGGTTCACCGCGCCCAGCCACGGCCCCCGGTGATCCCCCCAAAACCCCCCAAGCAAGCGACACATGCCCGGACACCAGGATTAGCGGCGTAAAATGGCAGTGCCCTAGATTTTTGGCCCGGGGAGCAGGATGGAGGCTGGCGGCTGGCAGAGACAGGCCGGGCCGTTTGGGAGGGGGCGGGGCGATCACGTGGCTGACCCAATTTGCCCTTTTCATAATGAATATCCGTGTGTATGCTGCAGAACTGGGCCAAGGAACCCGGCTCATAGCCGGTAGGTTTTCAGTTCCAGTCCCTCGCAGTGCCGTGTGTTAAAGCATGAAAGGAATGCTCAAATTCACCAGCTTCGTGCAGACTAACGGACAACAATACAGATGAGAAAAGAAAGGTTGCCCTCTTCTCTCCTGCTGAAGCTGTGTGTATTTTTCATGAGAATGAGGATGAATCAGACTCTTGCCTTCGTCGGGGTGAACACCAGCAACGCGTTTCTCCTGAAATACTGCCGCTAGTATGCAAACGGTTAATTAAACGGACAAAATATGGACTGCCTAAATTACCGTGGAATCGGCACATGTAAATAATGTAGTGCCTCGGTTCAAGTTACCGTGACTACGGGGGGCAGGCGCCGGCTGGTCAGAGGAATGTGAGGACAGTTAAAATCTTCCCGACTTCTGATTTCGCCCAAAATATAGTTTGGGGAAGAGAACAGTTATGCTGAATAAAGGGAGAGGGGCGTGTTTTACACAAGGCAGCATGGAGCTTGGGGTAAAATGGAGGCTCATTTATCCAGAGAGAACATTAGCACTGCGTGGGCTCCACTTTCCAGAAGGAACATTAGCATGAGCTACACTATATGGCCAAAAGTCAGTGGACACCCCTACTAATTATTGAGTTCAGGTGTTTCAGCCACACCCATTGCCAACAGGTGCATAAAAGCCAGCACATAGCCATGCAATCTCCACAGACAAACATTTAGAATTCAGAATGCTTCGTAAGGAGCTCATTGACTTTAAACTGTCATAGGATGCCACCTTTGCCACAAGTGAGTTCGTGAAATTTCTGCCCTACTAGATGTGCCCCGGTCAACTGTAAGTGCTATTATTGTGAAGTGGAAGCGCCTAGGAGCAACAACAGCTCGGCCACGAAGTGGTAGACCACGCAAACTCAGAGCGGGGCCGACAAGTGCTGAAGCGCATAACGCGTACAAATCGGCTATCATCTGCTGCATCACTCACTACAGAGTACCAAACTGCCTCTGGAAGCACCATCAGCACAAGAACTGTGCGTCGGGAGCTTCATGGAATGGGTTTCCATGCCCGAGCAGCTGCACACAAGCCTCACATCACCATGCGCAATGCCAAGCGTCGGCTGGAGTGGTGTAAAGCATGCCGCAACTGGACTCTGGAGCAGTGGAAACGTGTTCTTTGGAGTGATGAATCACACTTCACTATCTGGCAGTCTGATGGATGAATCTGGGTTTGGCGGATGCCAGGAGAACGCTACCTTCCGGAATGCATAGTGCCTACTGTAAAGTTTGGTGGAGGAGGGATAATGGTTTGGGTCTGTTTCTCCGGGTTTGGGATAGGCCCCTTAGTTCCAGTGAAGGGTATTCTCAATGCTACAGGATACGAAGACAGTTTGGTGTGGAGGAACTCCATTGGCCTGCACAGAGCCCTGACCTCAACCCCATTGAACACCTTTGGGAGGAATTAGAATGCCGATTGCGAACCAGGCCTTCTCATCCAACATCAGTGCCTGACCTCACAGATGCTCTTTTGGCTGAATGGACACATATTCCCACAGACACACTCCAAAATCTTGTGGAAAGCCTTCCCAGAAGAGTGGCAGCTGTCATAGCTGCAAAGGGGGGTCCAACTCCATATTAATGCCCATGGTTTTAGAGTGGGATGTCCAACAAGCTCATATAGGTGTGATGGTCAGGTGTCCACTGACTTTTGGCCATAGTGTATATTATCCAGAGGGAACCTGGTGTTAGCACTGTGTGGGCTCTTATCTAGAAGGAACATTAGCGTTAGCACTGCGTGGATTCCACCCTCCAGAAGGAACATTAGCGTTAGCACTGCGTGGATTCCACCCTCCAGAAGGAACATTAGCGTTAGCACTGCGTGGGCTCCATTATCCAGAAGGAACATTAGCACTGTGTGAACTCCATTATCCAGAAGTAACATTAGCGTTAGCACTGCGTGGGCTCCACTCTCCAGAAGGAACATTAGCATGAGTGTAGCAGGGGCTATATTATCCAGAGGGAACCTGGTGTTGGCACTGTGTGGGCTTTATTATCTAGGAGGAACATTAGCAGTAGCTCCTTGTGGGCTCCATTATCCAGAGGGAACATTAGCGTTAGCACTGCGTGGGCTCCACTCTCTAGAACGTTATTGCCACGCGGCTTTGCTTTGCCCCATTCACTGCACTGAAGGTCCAGTGAACCACAATAAAAGTGCTTCACAAAGTGCAGGAAGTAAACACGGAGGAAGATCCGGTTGGGGGAGTGAGGCGTATTGAACCCCCTCAATGTGTGTGAAGCTGCCACGTGGCTCACTGCTTATTTGGACCAATTGTAGTGATCATCTGAAGTTTACCGTGTATGTTGGCTCTCCAAAACATACACTCAGGATGGGAAACCCAGGGCTGAACAGAGGTACAAGCTTTTAGAATGATTTATTTGCTTAGCAAATTCCACAGCTGCAGCGTAGACTTTTAAATGCCACCCGTTCATACAGCAGGATATTATACTGAATGAGTGCAGGGCTAGGTACCTTGCTCAAGGATACAACGGCAATGCCCCTCCCCTCCTTATATTTTATGTGTGTATATACACCGATCAGCCATAACATTAAAACCACTGACGGGTGAATTGAATAACATTGATCATCTCATTGATGAACAGTCAGTTCTTGAAGTTGATGTGTTGGAAGCAGGAAAAATTGGCAAGCGTAAATATCTGAGCGACTTTGACATGGGCCAAATTGTGATGGCTAGACGACTGGGTCAGAGCATCTTGAAAACGGCAGGTCTTGTGGGGTGTTCCCGGTATGCAGTAGTTGGTACCTACCAAAAGTGGTTCAAGGAAGGACAACCGGTGAACCGTTGACAGGGTCATGGGCTCATTGGCTTATTGATGCGCGTGGGGAGCGAAGGCTAGCCCGTCTGGTCCGATCCCACAGAAGAGCTACTGTAGCACAAATTGCTGAAAAAGTTAATGCTGGCTATGATAGAAAGGTGTCAGAACACACAGTGCATTGCAGCTTGCTTTGTATGGGTCTGTGTAGCCGCAGACCGGTCAGAGTGCCCATGCTGACCCCTGTCCACCGCCAAAAGCGCCTACAATGGGCACGTGAGCGTCAGAACTGGACCATGGAGCAATGGAAGAAGGTGGGCTGGTCTGATGAATCACGTTTTCTTTTACATCATATGGATGGCCGGGTGCGTGTGTGTCGTTTACCTGGGGAAGAGGTGGCACCAGGATGCACTATGGGAAGAAGGCAAGCCGGCGGAGGCAGTGTGATGCTCTGTGCAATGTTCTGCTGGGAAACCTTGGGTCCTGGCATTCATGTGGATGTTACTTTGACACGTACCACCTACCTAAACATTGTTGCAGACCAAGTACACCCCTTCATGGCAACGGTATTCCCTGATGGCAGTGGCCTCTTTCAGCAGGATAATGCGCCCTGCCACACTGCAAAAATTGGAATGGTTTGAGGAACATGACAAAGAGTTCAAGGTGTTGACTTAGCCTCCAAATTCCCCAGATCTCAATCCGATCGAGCATCTGTGGGATGTGCTGGACCAACAAGTTCGATCCATGGAGGCATCACCTCGCAACTTACAAGACTTAAAGGATCTGCTGCTAACGTCTTGGTGCCAGATACCACGGACACCTTCAGAGGTCTTGTGGAATCCATGCCTCGACGGGTCAGAGCTGTTTTGGTGGCACGAGGGGGATCTACACAATATTAGGCAGGTGGTTTAATGTTGTGGCTGATTGGTGTATATACACTGGTCAAAGGTTTTAGAACACCCCCATTTTCAATTTTTTACTGAAATTTAAGCAGTTCAAGTCCAGTGAATAACCTGAAATGATACAAAGGTAAGCGGTAAACTGCCAGAGGTTAAACAAAAAAAGTTTAGGTTACCAAAAACTATTAACTGAAAAATAATGCAAATTTCAGAGTTATAAAAAAAAAGGCCCTTTTCAGGGAACAAGTAATGGGTTAACATGGGTTAACAGTCACTCTGTGCAAGTCGCCAACTCTGGATCCAGCAAAAGAGCCCCAGACCATCACGCTTCCTCCTCCATGTTTGACAGATGGTGTCACACACTGAGGAACCATCCTTTTGCCTACTCGACAGCCTACAAAAACCTTTCAAAATTTCTAATTTTGATTCATCAGTCCATAAGACCTTCCAGTCTTCAGTACTCCACTGGCGGTGCTTCATGGCCCAGGCAAGGCTCTTTTTCTTATTTTGCCATCTTAGCAATGGCTTTCTTACTGCCACTCGACCTGTCAAACCTGCAGCTCGAAGTCTTCTCTTCACAGTTGAAACAGATTTCCTTACTTCGACCAGTGTTAAGCTGTGCTTGAAGCTGTTGTCCTGTGAGCCGCCTATCGTGCAAGCTGTTGACTCTCAGAAATTTGTCTTCTGATTTTGTTGTGGCTTTGGGTCTGCCAGACCTCTTCCTGTCAGTTTCCTCCAGTTCCCAAGTGCCCTTTGATGGTGTAGGAAACTACTTACTGCCAAAACATTTACATTCTTTTTCAGTTTTTGGTAACCTACATTTCAGTAAAAACTGGAAAATGGGGGTGTTCTAAAACTTTGGATCAGTAGTGTATGTAAAACTTCTATACATATTTATATAAAAATAAAAAATTATATATATATATATATATATATATAAAATAAATATTGCAATAATTTAAAAATACAGCCAAAGCTGCAAGCCACATTTCAGCGTTTCGGCTCCATGCCTTTATTACCCCTTCAAGAGCAAAGCATTGTGGTTGATGGTGTCCAGGTGGCATCCAGCTGCAGAGTTTCTGCGCAGATGTTTTATTTTATTTGTTTGTTTATTTGTCAGGGACATGGCAAAAGCATTGTTACAATGTTAAAAACAAGCATCAGATGCATTGCATTTAGTGTTTATAGCCAAAGGCTTATTTCCAACCTCTCCCCAATAAACGACAGGAAGAAAAGTATGTATCAAAAATACAAGATACACGCAGAAACGCATTCGAAAAAGTACATCCAATAAATACAGGAAACAAATGTATTTACAAAGGGGGGTTATAGAAAACTGCACATAAAACAGCAAAACTCATCATTCCTGTTTTAGTCTTTAGTCACAGCATTTTTGTTCGGCTGGCACAGCTCGGCTAAATTTGGCAGGGTGAGGTATTTCTATACTGACCCCCCAAAAGAAAGCAACAAATTGTTCTGGTTAGTTCTTAAACAAACGCCCATCCCCCACCCAAAAACAAAAATTTGCGCACGACACATGCGCGTGCACACACACACACACACACACACATACAAGCAGAGACATACACACGTTCTATCCCTACATTCAATGTCACCTCCACTCTCTTTCACACTCACTGTCTCTCTCTCACACACACACACACACACACACACACACACAGTGCAGAGTGCTGATGCAACCATCTTATTCCCAGGGGGTGTAACTCTGACCCTCTACTGCACCCCCACCCCCGGTCTTGGCATTTTAATTAATAGTAGAGAGAGAGAGAGAGAGAAAATAACAACATTTCTTCACATTTGATTTCTCTCACAGGTGCCCAGGGAAATGGTCATTGCATGAGACATAGGAGAGGCATAGGAGCTGTGCATGTAACTGTTAAAAAAAGCAAGTGGGAAAAATAAATGAACCTTCTCCTGGAAAAACCTTTTAGCAGCCAGTGGTGCTGTGTACGTGCATGCGTGTCCACGCACATGCGTGTTTGTGCATGCATGTGTGTCATGTTTAACGCAACACTGTCTTTCTGGGGTGTACCTGGCACTTGTCAATCAAATATAACGTTTACAAAGGGGAAGATTTAAAATTGATAGTGCTACATTTACTGTCGTCTGAATACAGAATAGAGCTAACATTTAGCTGCCTGATATGAAAGTATCTAGCTTGTCATGTAGCTAGATACAGTCAGGTCCATAAATATTTGGACATTGACAAAGTTATTGTTATTTTAGCTGTCTACCACAGCATATTGGAGTTGAAATTAAATAATGAATATGAGCTCAAAGTGCAGACTTGCAGCTTTAATTTGATGGTATTCACATCGGGTGAACGGTGTAGGAATTACAGCAATTTTTATATGTGGTCCCCCCTTTTTAAGGGACCAAAGGTAATTGGACAATTGGCTGCTCAGGTGTTCCATAGCCAGGTGTGTGTTATTCCCTCATTATTTCATTTACAAGTAAACAGATAAAAGGTCTAGAGTTGATTTCAAGTGTGGCATTTGGAATCTGTTGCTGTTAACTCTCAATATGAAGTCCAAAGAGCTGTCACTGCCAGTGAAGCAAGCCATCATTAGGCTGAAAAATCAAAACAGACCCATCAGAGAGATAGCAAAAACATTAGGTGTGGCCAAATCAACTATTTGGTATTTTCTTAAAAAGAAAGAACGCACTGGTGAGCTCAGGAACACCAAAAGGCCCGGAAGACCACGGAAAACAACTGTGGTGGATGACCGAATAATTATTTCCCTGGTGAAGAAAAACCTCTTCACAACAGTTGGCCAGATCAAGAACACCCTCCAGGAGGTAGGCGTATCTGTGTCAAAGTCAACAATCAAGAGAAGACTTCACCAGAGTAAATACAGAGGGTTTACCACAAGGTGTAAACCATTGGTAAGTCTCAAAAACAGGAAGACCAGATTCGAGTTTGCCAAAAAACATCTAAAAAAGTCTGTACAGTTCTGGAACAACATCCTATGGACAGATGAGACAAAGATCAACTTGTACCAGAATGATGGGAAGAGAAGAGTATGGAGAAGATGATCCGAAGCATACCACCTCATCTGTGAAGCATGGTGGAGGTAGTGTTATGGGGTGGGCATGTATGGCTTCCAATGGAACTGGTTCCCTTGTATTTATTGATGATGTGACTGCTGACAAAAGCAGCAGGATGAATTCTGAAGTGTATAGGGCTATATTATCTGCTCCGATTCAGCCAAATGCTTCAAAACTCATTGGACGGCGCTTCACAGTGCAGATGGACAATGACCCGAAGCATACTGCAAAAGCAACCCAATACTTTTTTAAAGCAAAGAAGTGGAATGTTCTGCAATGGCCAAGTCAATCAACTGACCTGAATCCAATTGAGCATGCATTTCACTTGCTGAAGGCAAAACGCCCCAAGAACAAGCAGAAACTGAAGGCAGTAAAGGCCTGGCAGATCATCACCAGGGAAGAAACCTAGTGCCTGGTGATGTCTATGGGTTCCAGACTTCAGACAGTCATTGACTAGGATTTTCAACCAAGTATCAAAAATGGTGATTTAATTTATGATTTTTAGTTTGTACAATTACTTTTTGAGCCCCTAAAATTGTGGGGGCTATGTATAAAAAATAATATACATACATTACTACGCGGTTGTCTTGGTGTTGCTTGCGTTGAAGCTCAGGCTTACCTAAAAAAAAACGTTCAAACCGAGTCTACTTTGAGCTTGCCTTCCGCACTTTGGAGGACCGGCTCATAACTGCTATAAATTAAGGTAGCTTATAAATCCGCTTGCTAGCTAGGTTAATCAGATTGAAATTCAGCGAGCTAGACAGCATATTGAATCGCAACCAAACTAGTATTATTAATTTAGTAATATAATTTTAGCAATTTTTTTGCATACAAAATGGCTCATTACCTGTTTTTTTTTATCAGTGTTTTTGCTCATCTTTATCAAGGCTGTGAATCATTTAACTGTAGTGTGTGTGTGTGTGTGTGTGTGTGTCTGTGTGTGTATAAGAGGGAAAAAAAGCGAATTAAGTTGTCTTGTAGCACATGATAGCGATGATCTTTCTATCTCTTGAGACTTGTTACCACACGGCACACTACACACACACATCATACCACACACACCAGACACACACACCACCACACTCAGCAGTAGTAAGTAAAATGCATTACAGAGATCACAGAGCTTATACAATGTAAACCGATAGCATAATATCACCACTGTCCGCAACAAGCATGGCTTCATCCCAGGCCCACATTAGAGTCAACCTGATCTGATCGTGTGTGTGTGTGTTGAATACAAGGAGAATAACATCCAAGGAAAAGTAAGTCAGTGAGTCCGTGTTTCATTCAAAATATTTGTTTATATTTTTAAATCTCACCTGCAGCTTTCTGCTAAAAACATCGCCCCCTGGAGGAGGGCCCCAAAAGGCCAGGGAGGAGCATGAGTCCACCCCACCACCTCTCCACGGCTGTCCCGCACTCCTGAGAAACCTGCCCTCCCCCACATTCCCCCTGCCCACACGTGTTCCTACCCACACCACCCTCCTGGGATCATGGCCAGCAAGAGAAAATCCACCATCCCCTGTATGATCCCCTCAAAAAACTCCCGGCCCCTTGAGGAGCGGGACCCCGCCCCCCCAGACCCCCCCTTGCCACCTTCCCCCAGCGCCAAGGACAACACGATCCACGGGGGTGCAGCAGGTGAGGAGGAGGAGGAAGAGACAACCCCCACCGCCACCGGGAGAGGACTGGGCCCCAAGTCCTCCTGTCCTGATGAGGGTGCCATTCCGCAGCCGGGGTGCCACTCCTACACCTGCCAGCCTTGCCGCTTCCAGTCCCAGGACCTCAACCTGTTCCTGGACCACGTGTACAGCGGTCACCCGGACTTCCGCACCGACCCCAGCTTCTACTGCATGGACTGCGGGGTCTCTGCCACCAAGTTTGAGGGGCTGGCGCTACACAACGCTCGGGCACACCCCAGCCTGGGCGCAGCGGGAAGTCTGATGGGCACCACCCTGCAGGTGCGGCGACGGGAGAGGCGGATCCGGGTCGAGCAGAGTCTGGTGGCTGGTGAGATCTCCATCACCAAGACGCCCATCATGAAGACGCTCAAGGGGAAGGAGCACAAGCGCATCGCCGTGGCCCCCCAGGGACCCGGAGATGAGGAACCTGCTGGGCACAGGAAGGACCCTGCACAAACTGCCATGCCTCCGCCCACCACCGCACCTGCCATGGTGCACAACGGGGCTGCCCCCAAAGCACTGCCCCCGCCCACACTGCTCCCGTCTGCCGTACAGATTGTGAACGGCTCAGGCACCCTGCCGCTGCTCAAGACCGCCATCAGTCAAGTGGTGACAGTGGTGCAGAGCCGCACCCCCCACCAGCAGTCCGCCCCCATCACAGTGTCCTGCTCTTCCTCTTCCTCCTCTTCCTCCTCCTCCTCCTCCTCCAAGAACTTGCCCAAGGTGATGATCCCCCTCAGCAGCATCCCCACCTACAATGCCTCCATGGACTCCAGCAGCTTCCTAAAGACGTCCTTCAGCAAGTTCCCCTACCCCACCAAGGCAGAGCTGTGCTATCTGACCGTGGTCACCAAGTACCCCGAGGAGCAGATTAAGATCTGGTTCACGGCGCAGCGGCTCAAGCAGGGCATCAGCTGGTCGCCGGAGGAGATTGACGACTCCCGGCGTAAGATGTTCAACACCATCATCCAGGCGCCCCAGGGCCGGCCCCCTCCCTCGGCGCAGGTTCGGCACACCCCCCACGGCCTGGGCCAGCACACCATCACGGTGCTGCCAGGGGGGTTGCCGCACATCCTGCACGGGGGGGTGATTGTCACGCAGCCCGTGATGGCCAACGGGCTGCAGGTGAGCAGTGCCCCCGTGACCCTGGCCGTGACCCCCCGGCCACAACAGCGGCTGCATGCCCAAGCCCGGCCAGCTGCCGCCGTGGGAGCAGATAAGGGCGGGGTTGGCATCGGGGTTGACAAGGGCGGGGTCAGCGTGGTGGTGGGGGCCGTGGGGAGCAGTAGCCGGGTCACTGTAGCCGGTGGCAACACCTTCGTCAGCAGCAATGGCGCCAACAGCTCCAGCGGCCTGACCAGCATCTGTAGCAACATCACCAGCAACGGTAGTCCCGGCAACGGGAGCGCTGGCAAACCCAATGGCGACAGCTGTGGCAGGATGGCGGAGTCTGCGGTCCCGGTGGCTCCTCCCACCCTCAGGGGGGCGCCCAGCTCTCGGACCCTCCCCAGCAGCTTCCTGGACCCCAGCTTCTACAAGAGCAAGAAGTCGGCGGAGCAGCTGGGGGCACTGAAGCAGAGCTTCCTGTGCTGCGAGTTCCCTGGACAGGAGGAGGTGGAGAGGCTCACCAGGATCACCGGCCTGACGGTGCGCGAGGTGCGCAAGTGGTTCAGTGACCGCCGCTACCACAATCGCAACCTGAAGGGTCCGCGGGGCGCGGGGGCGGCGTCCCTCGACCTCGCCGATGGCCCCTCCCCGTCCGGGAGTCCCAGGTCACCCGCGGCGACGGCGTCCGTGGTTACGGTGCGACGGGCCCCAGCGGAGACGCAAGCGGCAGACTTCACGGCCGTGCGGTATCGTGAGCGCGACCCCCAGCAGGTGCGCGCGCTGGAGGCCAGCTACAGCCAGGACCCGCTTCCCTCCACCGAGGAGGTGGACCGACTCCGTGCCCACACCAAGATGACCCGGCGTGAGATTGACGCCTGGTTCTCTGAGCGCCGCAAGAGGGCGGCGACCAAGGGCAGGGTGGGGCCAGAGGAGCAGGAGGAAGAGGACGAGGAGGACGAGGACGATGGCGGAGGAGGAGGACGAGGAGGAGGGGGGAAGAGCGAAGAGGAAGATCCCTTGCAAGGGCCGTCGGCACAGCAGTGCGGCAAGGAGATCAACCCCAAGGTCAACCCCATCAAGATCAACCTGAAGATGCTGAAGGTTGGCACGGTAACCAGAACTACATTTTTACTGTAAATAAACTTTCTGCAGACAGAAATTGTCTTTTGCATTTTAGTTTTAATGTGATTTGAAGGCCTCCCGCGTGGTCTAGTGTTTACAATATTCGACGCTGGCCAAAGCGACCGGGGTTCAATCCCACTGTTCGGGAGTGCCACCGGGGGCGGCGATTGGCTGTCCGCCCAGGGAGGGGGGAGGGAAGCCGACAGGAGTGGCTCTGTAGTACAGAGTTACGGTCGACTGCCTGGTGAGTGCCGTCTCGGAGGAGACGATACTTCACCTTCGTCACTACCAGGCTACGGCAGCGAACTCACATTACGAGGGGGGGATTGACTTGAAAATAGCGGGTGTAATTGGCTACCAAATTGGGAGAAAATGGGTTAAAATCTGAAACAAAATGTATAATAATAATGTGATTTGAAATTATTATTTTTTTTTTTTTAAAGGGTAAATTGGTAATAATGTGCCAATTGAAATGTCAACATAAGTAATAATTTTTTAAATTATTTCCACATGTTATTTATTTCTACATTTATTTATTTTCACATTTCATAATTTATATATTCATATATTTCATTAATTTATATTGTCACATTTCGTCTGAGCTGTGAAATGGGACATAATTAAATATGTCAACATCATCCATCAAAGCCAGCGGGTGGGATCTAACGTTCGATTGGTGGTTGAACTTCGCTTGATTGCTTTTGCCTACTGAGGTGTTTTGAATATGGCGCTGAATGTTTGAGACTTTTAATGCCATAGAGGGAGAAAATGGTGGTACTAGCGGACCTAATCGAAGCAAATGTTGTGACCCCTGACTGTGTTAGATCAAGAAGAGGATTTTATGGAAGTGATTGTAAATGTTGCTGCGGGCTTATTTTTTGGTTAATTAATCATTAAAAACATAATTTCACTCATCATTGTATGTCAGTCAGTGTCCATTGTCTCAGTCTTCTGACCACCCCCCGCCCCCATACTATAGTAGTTTGGGGCAGCTTTCTGACATGCTTGCACACTAATACTGTCACTAAGTAGCAAAGATTTTTCAGGTACTTCACTACTGATCTCTCTACACTAAGCTGGCTAGCTAGGTTTGATCACACGGTGAGCATCGACAACTGGAAACGGCTGATCCAAACCAAATTGGGTGTCTCGGGCGCTTTACAATATTCAAACAATCTAATGTTAGATCCCGCCCACTGGCTTTGATGAACGATGTTGACAGATTTCATTATTTAATTACGCCACAGACAAACTGTGACAATATTAATGAACTATTATAGAAATAAATAAAATATTTCACATTTCATTATGTTGACATTTCACTTTTTATTTAATGAATGAATATTGCCACTATTTCCTCCATATTTACCCAACATTCCATTAATAATAAATGTAAGGCCCCAGCAGGTCAAATTCATGACAAACTTATTAGGGTATAATTACACTACATACTGGGACCGTTGAAGAAGTAATTGAAGTAAAGATCTCTCTTTGTGAGTGCCGTTAGCTTGTGTTAGTTACAGGTTTTCTTCGCTATACTGCCTCATAGAATTGCTATCAATAACGGCTAGGACTCGGCCGTTGTGAGTTCGACTTCCACTGACTGAAGTCAAAATAAATCCTCAAATCTTATGTACTCTGTCTCTCTCTCTCAATGTGCACACACTGCCGTCCACGTTTTAAAGCTCCGTCTTTGCTCTCCCTGCTGAAGGTGACCAAGCCCGAACCCGAGGCTGTGGCCCAGTCGGAGCGTGAGTCCGACAGCCCCAAATCCCCAGCCCCGCCCATGCCGTTCACCTCCGGGCGCGGGAAGAAGACAGCGGAGCAGCTGCACCTGCTCAGGCAGGTGTTCGCGCGCACCCATTGGCCGAGCAGCCTGCAGTATGACCAGCTCATTTCCCAGACAGGCCTCCCGCGCCCGGAGGTGGTGCGCTGGTTTGGCGACAGCCGCTACGTCTACAAGAACGGGCAGCTGAAGTGGCTGGAGAGCTACAAACTAGCCATCGCTGCCGAGGAGAAGGAGAAAGGGGAGGAGCAGAAGGGCCACACTGCAGAGTTGAAGGACCAAGGGGCAGAGGAGGAGGTCCGGCATGGATTTGGGACGCAGGCGACCCATTTGCCGGAGAACAGGGGGGCGGGGCAGGGGGAAGAGGAGAAGCAGAGCACGGGCGGTCCAGGCTCGGAGGAGGAGGAGGAGGAGGAGGAAGAAGAAGAAGAAGAGGAGGAGGAGGAGGAGGAGGAAGAAGGGGCCTCTGTCCTCCCCACGGTCCAGGTGGCCAAACCCAGCCTGGGAGGGTCTTCACAGGACAATTCCCCAGGTAAGGCCCGTCCGCCAGAACCAGAACCAGCAGCTGAATCCATCTGTAAACGCTGATCAGGCAGAGAGCATAACCCGCCACCCCTCCCCCAGATTAGATCAGTCCAGCCCATCAGGAATTATTTGTAATGAATACCAGCATACATTGTGGTCCTGCATTATATTTTGAGTTTGAGAACTGGGGAGTGGGAGGGAGGGGGAGACAAAGTATAATATTAGAATTTTAATATTAATTTATTTTTTAAATATATGTAAGTTTCATTAATATTTGCATTCTATTTATATCTTTCAATTGTTTTGTGGAGAAAAAAGTTGCGTTGCTCACTTTGTGTGTGACTGTGTTTCAGGTGGAGTTTGAAGCCAGGACAGAAGGTGGACAGGTGACTCTGGTTGCCAGGGAAACGAGAGGCGGGGTGTACAGTATGACAGCAGATGTGGATGTGACCGGATTGGTGGAGATGGAATTAAATCCCCACCCCCAAAACAAAAAACAAGGAAAAACAAAGTACAGACGGGGCCTTGATCGAGCTCTGGTGACGATTGAGGTGGCCTTTTTTTCAGGCCAGCCAACGTAAGAGAGAGAACACACGCACAGAAGTTGTACGGATATCGACCAATCACATCAGTCCTAACCCGGGGGGGGGCTCATGGGAAATGGAGTTTGGAATGCGGAGCTGTGGTTAGAAACTGCAGGGGTGTGTGATGGGAGCTGCACAGTGGAGCGGAGGGACGGGAGGCAGGGGGAGTTTAGGAGCACAGAGAGAGAATGCTCTGTTTGTTGTATTTCTTACCTTTTTAGCAACCAGTACATCAGCACAGCCTTGAAGTCTATTTCTCTTATCTCGGATTTGTAAAAAATGTAGGTTTATAACTTTATTTTTCTTTCATTAATCAGTTACTGTCAGTCCAGATATATTTGTGCTAATATTTAGCGGATCACTCAAGATCAATTTTTTGCACTATGAATATAAATGTTGGATCTCTCAAACGGTGAGCAGAGTACGAACCTGCTTAAGCTGCATAAACGAGAGGGAGCGCTGAGCGAGTAGCAGACTAACACTAATATTACCCACACTCACACACATCATGTTCTAACCAGCTTGCCAGCCATCACAAACAAAATGAACAACACAAATGTTAAAAAAGGAGCATTTTACATTTAAGAGAAAAAAACAAACAAAAAAAACATTTCTTCGCGAAATAGACAGCGTGGAATTGAGCCATTTCAGCTACAAAATACAGGAAATGGTGATCAAGCTTGCATAATATTGCAATGGTCTGTATTCAGCTAGCAAATCAGGAGCTAACATTAAAAAATTATCAATCGTCCTTAGCCAGACGAATTCATTCAATCTGCATTTCTCACGGAACCTTCTGGAAAGCTGCTAAATTGTTCTAAGCGTAAAGGAAGGGACTTTGCTGCCAACAACACCGTGCATCGAGTGGCCTTAAAAAAAAAAACAATTTCAGTAGCCTGTTAAGCGCTATAAATGTTAGCTGTTTCTGTCTGGTTTGCAATATTATCAAGTATTCCTGGACTTGCAGAATTATGATTATTATGAGTGTATAAGACAATTTATCAAACACCAGTTTTATCATACCTAGCCATGTTGTTATATCATAATTTATACCTCTGGACCTTTGCAGAATAAATGAAATACAAGAATTCAGCCAGAATGTGTTTTCTTCTGTAGTAATTTTATTTTATTTTAGTGTCTTCTCCTGGACCCAACACCATCTTATGCGTAATGAGAACAGGCCGTTCAGCCCATTTAGGCTCCTCAACTACCATAGAGAGAATATCCAGCACTGTCATTTACCTGCAGTCTAGAGAATAACCAGTGCTGCGTCAAGCCTGGACTTGAATAAGACATTATATACTTATAATGAATGTGTTTTGGTCTCCACTCCATGACCTAGCAAGCTGTTCCACAAATTAACTCTATAAAAAATACTTCCTGATATCCATTCAGAATATATCTAACTAATTTCCACCCGTGTCCTCTTGTTAGAGTCCTCTAGCAGCTGTCAGAACTCAACCTGAAAAATATTTTTGTAATTCACTGTTAATCCCTTTTATTAATTTAAAACCTCAAGCAAATTCACCCTTGGTCTCCTGTTTGTGAAGATAAAACAAACCGAAAAAAGTAATAAAATGACACTTTTTCTATGCAGTTGTTCGGCCACATACCTTTACACTGTAATTCTTTTTCATTCTGTTCTATTTGCAATTTGCGAACACATGGGTACTTCAAATGAACACCATCTGCTGGAAGTAGACGGTACTGCACGTGTTCCTTTCGACGTATAGCCTGTGTGACCGCTGAAAGTCCAATCAAGGCTAATCCAGTATTTCGAAAAGGTGGCCCAAAGCTTAAAGGAATAGTTTCCCTTTCAAAAATGCAGTGTTTATGTTTCCATATCTCAAACTACACACTGTACCTTCAGGTAAAATAAACCAACAGAAGCATATTACACCCATACCCATTCAAGGTAATATTGCCCATTGTAGTTACTCACTGAACATTCTCTATAAATAGGTACATAGTTTTATATGGCATGGGTCAATGTTGCAATGACATCACAATTTAGACACGGCAGTGTGATAAATAGCCGCGGCACTACAGACTAGTGGGCGTTGAATAAAGTTGTCTAAAGTTAAGCGGTTTATTGAGATGGGGCCAGAGGGTGGTCCTTTTTGGGGGCCTTGAGATGAAGTTAGGGAACCCCTAGGCAAATCAAGCCTGGTATTGGACAGCCTAAGATCTCTCTTGTTGGGATCCAAAGCAACTATTTAGTGCCGTTATGGATGCCGTCCCTACAGGGCCCGTGTGTACGTGTGGCGGAGCTCGGAGACGCGAGTTGGCAAGCTAACATCCGCTTCAGGCTATGACGTCAGCCCCAGAGACGCAGTCAATGCTGATCATTCGCTTTTGGTGCGCTCAGTGGGTTGATCGTATCGCTTGTTGGTGTTTGTTTCCACCGTTTAGCCTGGGCTCAATTCGCAAATTAGCTGCAAACAACAACGCCGGTTCACTGTTAGATTAGATCAGAGGATACATTTCATACAGGGAGGCGAGGAGTCTTCACTAGTCAATTCACTAGCTTATAAATAAATGTAGCGAAGACGTCAGAGCACCCCTTGCCTTGTCAGGATGAATATTCCTCGCTTTTGATAATAAAATGGAAAACCTTACAACTACATGGACCACTGAATATTTGGATACTTCCTGGTAACAAATTATAGTATTAAGCCCTTTGACTTTACAAAAAATGGACAAATTGTGTTATATTTAGCATGGTTACCTTCTATTTAATTTGATTAATATAAAAATACGTCTGATGTGTACTGACAATACAGTCCTTTACCGTCTACTCTATACTGACAGGTTGGCTTATGTTTTTTAACTTGTGGAATGTATCTCTTACACTACAAATATTCCAACACAAACCTAAATTCGAAATAAATTTAAACGATGGGCTATAGTAAGTTGACCATCATTTAGCAACGGACGCTAGCTGCCATTCAAATGTTAGTAACACAACCCGGTCACATTTTGGCCTGACAGAACCCAGTCATAAATACGATTTATATCGGTTGGTTCTATATAGTTATAATGTCCTGTTTGACTCGCATTTGTTAAAATAAAGATGGCACCCCCCAAGCTTAAAAATGCTTATGGGTTGTCCCTTGGTCTTGGCTTGGTCCCGGATCCCCGTAGACCCCCCTTATTTCGACCACAGATAACGTGTGAAGTTATTTTTTCCCCCCCACACACGGATTGGGCCCCTAACTCAACCCCTCTCACGACCCACAGTTTGGGAACAGCAACCGCAGGAAAACAGGAACGGATTCTAAAGCCACGATCAATGTGGACCACATTACGCTCTCGTATTCTCAACGGGCTTCGACTCGGTGGGCAAATGTCGCGCAACCGAAAAACTAAACTCGTACACAAAAGACACGACACAGGGGAAGTTTGTAGGGTTTTATTCTTAAATAACCTACAATGAGCAATAAAGAAAAACAAAAAATAAAAATATTATCGGAAGTTATGGCAGGAGCGGTTGATAAACTGGTGAAAGTACGGTCAATGACAGGGAGGATCGAGACCTACCTATGCTAACTTTCCTCCAAACCCCCCCCCCCAAAAACTAAAGTGGAGAACAGAAATCGTGAGAATTCACATTGAAATTTGTTAATTTTCTTCCCTCAATCTTTACAGTTACAAAAAAATAATAAACGCCCTAAAAAGGTAACATTTCATTTAATTTTTTTTTTTGGCAAAAGTTGATATCCCTCTAGTAGGTTTCATCTGACCTTTCGTGAGAAAAAGGTTTTTCCACTCCTACCCACAACAGTACATTAAAATAGCCAGTTCTTCAAGTAACAGATACGGGAGTTTTTTTTCCTCTTGGAAAAGTCTTTAAAATACAAAAACAGGCTAAAGGTGAATGGTTACTCAGAACTATACAGAGAGACAACCACGGGATGCGAGGAGAAACACTGAAAAATAAAAACAATGGTTCACATTTACAATGAAGGAAAATTAAAGTCCCTGATAGAAACTGCAAAGCAAATAAAGTGAAGAAAGGAAAAAATTCACATTCTTTCTGCTAAAATTAATATAAACATGGTTTTACCATCTCCTTTCTCAGCACCCTCGTCGAACATGGATTGAACTCCACACAATTCAAAGTTTTAGATAAAATGAACATTTCTTCTTTTTTGTTTTTCGTTTGTACACGTCACACGCTCACCCACACGCACAGCTTTTGCGGTCAGTTCATCACCACGTGGGCCCGAATCTGGGGCGGGCTTACGGACAGGAATTCATTGATTTACCACTTTTCTATTAAAATATAGAATTCATCAATAAATCAGGGGGGCTAAAAACAGACCGAGAGAAATAAAATCATGAACATTTTTAAAAGCAGTTTTGTTGACTACAGTAGCTACAGGACCACAGAGTTCAAAGGTCATGGGGACACAGTCAGGTCCCACTGCAGGGTGGTAAGCCAGTTTAGGGCAAGACACCAAGCCACTGTACAGGGTGAGAGAGACCGCTATACCTTTTTTGGGAGGGGGGCTCCATGCTCCAGGTCTTGCAGACCACCCCCTCCCCCAGATACCCTCCACTGTCATGGCAACCTCCCTCCCGTTTTTGTTTTTTATAAAAACAAACAAAAAAAACCTTTACTCCACTGTCTCTGTCCTTCCTCAAGGTGACTCACCGCTGGAATCAGTTATGCTAAAAAAAAATTAAAAAAAATAGATGGGGGAAAAAGAAGAAATAAAATAAAGGAAACCGCAAACAGGGTTTAAAACTCGAAATCATCGTCTGCCATGTCGATGGCCCAGGCAAACTTCTCCCTCTGGGTTTTATTATAGATCTTCTCAACGGGAATGCTCCACTTCTTACACCTGAGAGATGGGGGGAGGGAGGGAGGGGAAGAGTTAGTCAGACTTGCAAGAGTCATTCTTGCCAAGGGGCACAACAGCAATCTCTGGTCTTGCACACGTGCCGTGCTCGACCTCCAGGTTTACACACAGACCGCTCTCAAAGCCTCCTCTGCTGCCCACACCTAAGCACAGCGCCCCCTCTGCCTGCTGCCTTCTTTGGTAATGCAGTCCACTGCCTGCTCATTGTGTGACACGGTGAGCAGATCCTCCGCACAAAATGCCGTACAAAATGAATAAAGCTGACAGATTGACATTCTGTTTCACCCCGAACCTCCCTCGGAAACACTGAGCTTTGATTGGCTGTCGGGAAGTAATCATTGTAAGGTCGTAAGCATTCTACCCAATGGGGGAGGTCTCTGATAACTGAATCACTCTTACCAGGCCACGGAGATGCGAGGGTCCAGGTAGTTGAGTTTGGAGGTGCCCAGGGCGATCTGCTTGTTCTCCTCGCGGTCCGTCGCCTGAACCTCCAGCTTCATCAGCTGCTCCTCTATCCTCTGCACTGCTTTCTTCTTACTCTCCACGGCCCTGCCAGGGCGTTACATTTCACCAATACATTTATGATTATTATTATTGAATTTTTTATCTATGTGAACTCAGATTAAGTCCCTTGTCGATCCTTCGCACGTGCGCGCGCACACACACACGCACGCCCAGAAGTGGTTACTCACTTTTTGGACTTCTCGTCTCTCCGTACTTTGGCATCGGCCTTGGAGCTCTTGAGCTCCCTCTTTGCGTCGGAGAGCTGGTCTTTCTTGGCGTCGATCTGGATGCGACCGGAAGAGAGAGGGAGAGCGGAGGAAGGTCTTCCTTTAAAAGCAGCGCTGGAGAAGAACACGCCACGTCCGCACCCGCCCGTGCCCCCACCCCCACCCCGCCCCACCCACGCACCGCCCCACCCGCGCACCGCCCTCACCTTGGTCTGCAAGTTCTGCATGGACTTCTCGAAGGTCTTGGGCGGAGCTCTCTGATGGTTGCACAGGATGGCAACTGCGCGGTTGGCTCGGTTGTAGGACAGGATCTTCGCTGGGAGGTTCTCCTCGGCTGGGGGGGGGAGGGGTGTGGAGGTAATTAAAACGTCTTTCTCAGTCTGCCCCAGGGCTCACATGACCACAGAGCTTGTTTTCCACTTTTCTGCCAATTTGGTAGCCAATTACTCCCGCTGTGCTTAGTTCAATTCCCTCCCTTGTAGTTCGCTGCTGTAGCCCTGTGACCGGCAATGACAATGGCGAAGCACTGCCTCCTCCGAGACAGCACTCGTTGACTGTAATTCCAGCATCCCAGAACCACTCCTGTGCGCAGCGAACTGTGTCGGCTTCCCTCCCCCCTCCCTGGGGCGGACAGCTAATTGCCGCCCCGGTGGCACTCCCGACCAGAGCCGACTCTGGCGTGACGGGGAATCGAACCCCGGTCGCCGTGGCGACATTGAAACCACTAGACCACATGGGAGGCCATGATCACAGAGCTTTGAGAAGGAAACTTCACAGAAAATGACTTCATGTTTACATTAACTAGCTAAGAACAACACCAGTCCAGGCCATCCCTCTCACAAACTGCCCCTTCCGCCATTTAAAAACATCTTACTGCCAGTCATGTGATTAACCGACAGTCTCTCAACCCCGAATATAGGTTTTTCTGCTCAGCCAATCGAGTCTTCACCTCGATTGCAACTTTTGCCGTTCGATCACTCGAGCAACCGACTGCACGGTGCCGGCCCTAGTCTGCCCACTCAATTCATGGTATTTATGCTGCTGAAGTGCCCTTTGCAGGGGACCAGTGGGCAACGACTCGGCAGAGACTTGTGGGCGGAGACTCACGGCTGGTCAGCTCCTTCAGCTGCTGCTGCAGGGTGATGGAGGCATTGTAGGTACGGAACACTTTCGCCGTCAGTCCGTCCATCAGCTCCTGAAGGTGCTTGTTCAGAATGGAGGTCTGTGGGGGGAGTGGGAAGAAAACAGAGATCATTTAAGAATAATTTTTATTCAAATATTATATGGCTTTCCGAGATCATACCTGAATGGTCACAACCCACCCCACCTCCCCCACTGTATGACTGCAGGTATGTGTGTATCAACTCATATGTATACATATATACAGTACTGTGCAAAAGTTTTAGGCAGGTGTGAAAAAATGCTGTAAAGTAAGAATGCTTTCAAAAATAGAAGTGTTAATAGTTTATTTTTATCAATTAACAAAATGCAAAGTGAATGAACAGAAGAGAAATCTAAAACCACCCTTGCCTTCAAAACAGCATCAATTCTTCTAGGTACACTTGCACACAGTTTTTGAAGGAACTCGGCAGGTAGGTTGTTCCAAACATCTTGGAGAAATAACCACAGATCTTCTGTGGATGTAGGCTGCCTCAAATCCTTCTGTCTCTTCATGTAATCCCAGACAGACTCGATGATGTTGAGATCAGGGTTCTGTGGGGGCCAAACCATCACTTCCAGGACTCCTTGTTCTTCTTTTTGCTGAAGATAGTTCTTAATGACATTGGCTGTATGTTTGGGGTCGTTGTTCTGCTGCAGAATAAATTTGGGGCCAATCAGACGCCTCCCTGATGGTATTGCATGATGGATAAGTATCTGTCTGTATTTCTCAGCATTGAGGACACCATTAATCCTGACCAAATCCCCAACTCCATTTGCAGAAATGCGGCCCCAAACTTGCAAGGAACCTCCACCATGCTTCACTGTTGCCTGCAGACACTCACTATTGTACCGGTCTCCAGCCCTTCGGCGAACAAACTGCCTTCTGCTACAGCCAAATATTTAACATTTTGACTCATCAGTCCAGAGCACCTGCTGCCATTTTTCTGCACCCCAGTCCCTATGTTTTCGTGCATAGTTGAGTCGCTTAGCCTTGTTTCCACGTCGGAGGTATGGCTTTTTGGCCGCAATTCTTCCATGAAGACCACTTCTGGCCAGACTTCTCCAGACAGTAGATGGGTGTACCTGGGTCCCACTGGTTTCTGCCAGTTCTGAGCTGATGGCACTGCTGGACATCTTCCAATTTCGAAGGGAAGTAAGCATGGTGTCTTTCATCTGCTGCATTAAGTTTCCTTGGCCGACCACTGCGTCTACGGTTCTCAACGTTGCCCGTTTCTTTGTGCTTCTTCAAAAGAGCTTGAACAGCACATCTTGAAACCCCAGTCTGCTTTGAAATCTTTGCCTGGGAGAGACCTTGCTGATGCAGTAGAACTACCTTGTGTCCTGTTGCTGTGCTCAGTCTTGCCATGGTGTATGACCTGTGACATGAAACTGTCTTCCACAACCTCACCTTAGTAGCTCGTAGAGTTTGGCTGTTCCTCACCCAGTTTTAAGCCTCCTACACAGCTGTTTCTGTTTCAGTTAATGACTGTGTTTCAACCTACATATGAAATTGATGATCATTAGCACCTGTTTGGTATAATTGGTTAATCATACACCTGACTATAATCCTACAAAATCCCTGACTTTGTGCAAGTGTACCTATAAGAATTGATGCTGGTTTGAAGGCAAAGGGTAGTCACACCAAATATTGATTTGATTTAGATTTTTCTTCTGTTCGCTCACTTTGCATTTTGTAAATTGATAAAAATAAACAATTAATTTATATTTTTGAAAGCATTCTTACTTTACAGCATTTCTTCACACCTGCCTAAAACTTTTGCACAGTACTGTATATACTCATTTATCTCGCTCTTATTTTACACTGCTCTTCAGCCATTCCAGCATTCTTCAAAAACACACTGAAGTGAAACAGCATGATTCGGAATCTTTCTTCATGCGTTTATTGCCGGATGTGTAACCCTAACCCTTCACTGTAAAGTGCTTTATAATTCTGAAAGGTACCTAATACAACCTATCTTAATAGTAGTTGTATTATTTATTGATCACTCAAATACTGATTCACATGAAGGATCTGTGTTGTCATGGTGCAATATTTGAATGGTTGTGATGTCACAATGGGACATTTGAATAATGGTGATTTCATAGCTGAATGTTTGAATGGTGGTTATGTCATAATGGGACATTTGAATGGGTATGATGTCACAGTAGAATATTAAGGACTCACGTTGAGGCGGTCAAACAGGTCATCCTCTGGCTGCTTGTTCTCCATAAAGAGTTGCAGGTTCTTAAAGACCTGCGAGAAACAAACAATAGAAAAGTCAACCCTTCCGTGACCTTGAGGTCCCGTTGTAGGACGTGCAGCTGTACAGCACTGGAATACTACAGAAAATGTGTACCTTTGATACAAAACATACTTCTGGGTGGAGCAGTCGTGCGTTACCAACCCGGGCTTTGCTAAATTCATTTTGATTTGTCAACGATGAACAGTCAACTCGATACAGGAATTTCAAGCGCACAGAAATGGAGAAAAAACAAAAAGACATTTTTACTTTAGTCTGGCTCCAGCGTAGCTGAAACTCCGTTTTTTTTTCATGCCCCTCGGTTGAGCTGCATGGCATCATATTATCCTTCACTCACTGACAGTCACACTACTGCAGGCTCTGACACCATTGCTAAAGATGGCCGCTGTGTTTCAGGGCAGAGTCTTTCACAGACCCTCTCACACACTCCCTCCCTCCCACCCACTCTCTCCTTCCTTCTTTCCTCCCTCCCTCCTCCTTACCCTCTTCTCCACAGGGACCTTGTTGTAGTAGCGGATGGAGTCCTTTCCCAGGAAGTCAAACTCGACCACAAACTCCTGTCCGTCCTTCTCAGGGGACAGACAGATGTGTTCCACCCGCAGGAGGCAGCAGCCCACCGTGTCTGCCGTCTCACCCTCCTCCTTCTCATTCCCTGCTCTGAGTGCCAGCTGCCAGAGGAGAGGGGCCGTTACAACCAGCACGGCTCAGACACCGAACACGACCACGCACGGCTTTTGTTTCCCCCCCCTGTTCTCTCCCAATTTGGTGGCCAATTGCACCCTCTATTTTTTCAATTCACCCTCCCCCATAAATTCGCCGCCCGTCTCTACAGGACAGGCCAATAGCTCAAGGCCGGCAATGATCCACCTCCTCCGAGACGGAACTCGCCTACCTGTCTTACAGGGATGCCCTCTGCATTTCTTTGTGAGCTCATGCCGGCTCGACGGCCAGTCGCCGCCAGCCAGAGACAGGCTGGAACAGCCGGGTTTCAAATCCCGGCCGAAGTGGGTAACTTGCACTCCAGGCGAGTGCTTTTACTGCTACACCACCCGAGGCCCCCCCTACCATTCCTATAGAAATGGTCCTAGTGTCGAGCCTTGTGGGACTCCAATACAAAGGGAGGGAAAGATAAATATGGGGTTGGACAAGTTATGGACTGAACGGTTCTTTATTTATTTTTGTTTTTGGTCCAGGGCATGCAAGACCGTAATTATAACAAGAGGCGTCCTCTTCCTCTGTTCATATACATTTTTTCTATCCTCCCTTTGTTAGTTTTGCTTGCGCTCCCCGCTGGGAGTGTGGTGTTGGACCCTGGACCCCTCACTGTGTGTGTGTGGTTGTGTGACACAGGAAGTCTGAGCAGGGGGCAGGGGTAAAAGGGGATAAATAGAAACCTCACCTTGTCGATGAAGTACAGAGCGACCGACCTCTGTCTGATCCTCATCTCTTTGGACTTCCAGTCCTCACGGTACTGGGCCCGAATCCGGCCCACACACTTCTTCAGCCTCCGTGCCGTCTCGTACTTCTGCCAGTCCTTCTCTCCCTGTGAGGAGGGTCACGCACACGCACACACACACAAAGTGAAGTTGTGAGTTAAGGTGGCTCACAGGTGTGGGGCTGGTTTACTAAAACAGGGATTTCACACACACACACACACCTCTGCTTGTTTACATGGCTGGTGTACGTACACACAGCCCATCCCAACTGTGAGCTGTAGGAGATGGCTTCCAATTCAGTTTGTGACGTGATTGCTCTACAGTGCTAAATTGTGCCTGTAGATAGCCCCAGACTGCCCCCTCCTTCCTGTACCTTGATGCGGGAGCTGGGGTTGAGCATGATGTACTTGATGGATCCCTGAATGTTCTCGGTCCAGGACACCAGCCACGTCACCTTGTTGTCATGGCGAACCTCCTTCCACTTGGTGCCTGGGGGAGGCTTGGGGTGTTTAGAGTCCCTGGAGGAGGAGGGGGGGGGTTGTTTAGGGTTACAGGTGAAACCCCCACTCTATAGAACCTCCCATCTCTCACACGCACACAGCCTCTTCTCTCTCTCTCGCACGCATGCACACACCCAGCCACACACACACGCCTCCCCTCTATAATCTGTTCTGTGGTCAGCTCCTCCAGACAACCTCCCTAACCCCAGCCATTGTGTGGAGAAGTTTGAAACTGATCTGGGGTCAGCCTGGCTCACTTGCTGCAGTTGATAATGATGTCCTCGGGGCGGATGCGGCGCTTCAGCATGCCCATCTTGGGGTGGTCCCCTCGGCCGCGGAACAGGCCCGGCGGTTCAATGCGGAAGTTGGCGATGCGCTCTTTGTGGTTGTCCATCACGCAGAACCCGTACTCCTGTAGGAGGCGCTCATTCTCCTCCTTGATTTTCTGCCGAGAGTAAGAAACCCGGGACAGGTTAAAACCACATTAAAACCCTTTACTTCCTGTCGGCCGGTGAGAAATTTTTCCTAGCAGGGGATGTAGAGTTTAAAAAAACTTTGAAATAAAGCAACTCACTGACAAACCACTTACTGCAGGGGGGGGCTTTACCTTGTAGGAATATAACCACCTACCCCAGACCCCCCCTGTAGAAATACAACCACCTTCACTCCACTTTGTTTGTTTAAACATTTCAGTTTTAGGATGCCGCCCTACATTCCTCCGTCCAACCACCCGGCCCCAGTCCAAAGAGGCTTGGCCTTACGCTGACCAACAGGATAGCAGCAGTTGGGAATAGGGGGCGGAGTTACTCACCAGCTTCTCGTCTTTGGACATCTGCTTCCTGGCCTCTGATTGGGCCTTGAAGTACTCGCTCATCTCGTTGAAATCACACTTGTTCAGGTCTGAGAGCTTTCCCTTTTCCTCTGATGTCATTTCCTGTGTGTGTTTGAGGAGTGGGCGGGGTGTTAGAGACGACTCAAATTCAGAAACAGGGAGAACGGAGGGCCATGCTCAATATGTACAGAAAAGGAGGAAAACTGCATTCGAGAAGCAATGACTGCAGTGCGGGCCACGCCTCCCACCTTTCTCCAATCCTTGAAGAAGTTCTTGCGAAAGATGTCCTTGGTGGTGTACTCATGGTCCAGCATTTTCGCAAAGAAGGTGGCCACTTCCTCTGCCTTCTCGCTCAGTTTGAAGGGCTTACCTGTGGGAGGTCAGAGAGAGGTCACCACACACACTCAGGGGTCAGAGAGAGGGGTCACCACACACCCAGGAAGACAAAGGATGGTTGGGAAACAGGGAGACACTGCTAGCCAATCACATTCGATAGAAGGACGTGACCACAGATAAAACAAACACACGCACCACACTCAGCCCGGGGGACTTACCATCATAGTAAAATTTGACATTGCTAGGTAATGGCTCATAGGGTGGGGCAAAGACGGGACCTTTGTGCTCCAGGAACCTCCATTTGGAGCCATCTGTGTATCTCTCCTCTTCCCACCTACACCACGAGGAGGAAGGGGGAGAGAGGGTCCAGCCAGTCAGTTTGCGGTCTCATTGTTGTGTTCTTCATTTCCCACCCCTTTCCGTGGACTCGAGAGAACACAGCGCACTTAAGAGTCTTTATCAAGAGGATGCGTTTGCATAATTACAGCACTCACATCCCACACTCCGCCCTGCATATCAGACTGTGGCCAAGCGCCACTCAAAACCACCCCCGATGATGTCACAGCCAGAGGGAGGAGCCTGCAGCGTAGGACTGTTCAATTCCAGGCCTCGAGGGCCGCAGTGTCTGCAGGTATTTGCTTCAACCGCGCACAACACCACGCATTTGTTTGCCGCCTTGGTCCAGGAGGTGAGCTAATGAGTGAAACCAGGTGGTGCAGTGGTGTCTCCAAATACCTGGAGACATTGCGGCCCTCGAGGCCTGGACTTGAACAGCCCCGCTGTATAGTAAGTCTAAGCAGTCCATTCTCCCTCACACGGGATGCCACGTGCGCCGCCTTTACAAGAGGAGGGGTTTTGGCACACGGCAACAGGGCGGGTCTTAGGGTTGGTCTGCACATTCCAACGCAATCAGAGGGGAGTGACACAAATCTGTCCAATCAGGACGACCGTGTGGAGAAAAAGAGTCAGGCAGCAACAACGTGGGGTCTGTGCGGGAGGCTATGGCGGGTTGAAGCGTGGCGAAACGTGGGGGGCGCATCAAAGCTCCTCACCATTTCCACTTCTCTTCCGGCTCCTTCTTCACCTTCTTCTTCCCATCAGCCCCTTTCTTATCTTTTGTCTTTTTCTTGGGTTTGATGTCCTGCGTAATGTGGAACAGGGTCAGAGTTGGAATGATGGCTTTCATTTAGGCAAAATGTTTATTTATAAAAAATAAATAACGTTTTTAAAAGAAGAACTAAAGTCTCACCTCCTCATCCTCCGGTTTCCTCTTCTTCACCTTCTTGTCGTTTTCAACCTTGATTTTTTTGGGTTTGAATTCAGAGCTGCAAGAAAAAAAAGAAAAGGCCATCCAGGTTATTTTAGCCAACCAAGAACCATAAACCATAAAAAACTGTAACCATTAAACTGCGTGGTCTCTTTAATGCTACGGAGACCCAGGGCACCCCAAATATTTTTGGAAAAACTTTTTAAAAAGGCAAGAGGAGGTGAAAATGAATTCAAAGTTCAAACAGAAAAAATCTAAACAGAAAGAACCTAAATACACATGGACTCAGTTTCCAGACCTGACCCTAAATAAACATACGGAAGGATAATTGAGGGGGTGGGTAAAGCTCCTTCTCTAAGACACGGGACAGGGAACACCCGGAGCTCAAGCACTCGGAACGGCGAATTAGGAGGCGGCGAAGAGCATCCCGGGGCGGTATCCGGGTCCCTCTGGCCCGACAGAGAAGTGACCGGAACAAACCCACACCAACTTAAAACACAACACTGACCGCATGCAAGGGAAAACCTGCACAGAGTTAACATACAAAAGGCAAAGGAAAATGAGGAATATTCTCCTAAAATGCACAAATAGCTACATGTAATGTGTTATATAGTGTGGCATTCTGTCAATCCTGTGGAATCCTGCATGTATTTAGTAACACATTATTTTACATGAACACCTTAATGGGTATTAATGCCATTTACATTACACCTTCCTCTCGTGGGCAATACACACAGACAATCAGTAACTCATGTGTAAGGACTGTGCCATGTGTGTGTATGTGTGTACAGTCGTGGCCAAAAGTTTTGAGAATGACACAAGTATTGGTTTTCACAAAGTTTGCTGCTTCAGTGTTTTTAGATCTTTTTGTCAGATGTTACTATGGTATACTGAAGTATAATTACAAGCATTTCACAAGTGTCAAAGGCTTTTATTGACAATTACATTAAGTTTATGCAAAGAGTCAATATTTGCAGTGTTGACCCTTCTTTTTCAAGACCTCTGCAATTCGCCCTGGCATGCTGTCAATTAACTTCTGGGCCACATCTGGACTGATGGCAGCCCATTGTTGCATAATCAATGCTTGGAGTTTGTCAGAATTTGTGGGTTTTTGTTTGTCCACCCGCCACTTGAGGATTGACCACAAGTTCTCAATGGGATTAAGGTCTGGGGAGTTTCCTGGCCATGGACCCAAAATTTTGATGTTTTGTTCCCCGAGCCACTTAGTTATCACTTTTGCCTTATGGCAAGGTGCTCCATCATGCTGGAAAAGGCATTGTTCGTCACCAAACTGTTCTTGGATGGTTGGGAGAAGTTGCTCTCGGAGGATGTTTTGGTACCATTCTTTATTCATGGCTGTGTTCTTAGGCAAAATTGTGAGTGAGGCTGAGAAGCAACCCCACACATGAATGGTCTCAGGATGCTTTACTGTTGGCATGACACAGGACTGATGGTAGCACTCACCTTTTCTTCTCCAGATGCCCCAAATAATCGGAAAGAGGATTCATCAGAGAAAATGACTTTACCCCAATCCTCAGCAGTCCAATCCCTGTACCTTTTGCAGAATATCAGTCTGTCCCTGATGTTTTTCCTGGAGAGAAGTGGCTTCTTTGCTGCTCTTCTTGACACCAGGCCATCCTCCAAAAGTCTTCGCCTCACTGTGCGTGCAGATGCACTCACACCTGCCTGCTGCCATTCCTGAGAAAGCTCTGCACTGGTGGTGCCCCGATCCATAGCTGAATCAACTTTAGGAGACGGTCCTGGTGCTTGCTGGACTTTCTTGGGCGCCCTGAAGCCTTCTTCACAACAATTGAACCTCTCTCCTTGAAGTTCTTCATAATCCGATAAATGGTTGATTTAGGTGCAATCTTACTAGTAACAATATCCTTGCCTGTGAAGCCCTTTTTGTGCAAAGCAATGATGACTGCACGTGTTTCCTTGCAGGTAACCATGGTTAACAGAGGAAGAACAATGATTTCAAGCACCACCCTCCTTTTAAAGCTTCCAGTCTGTTATTCCAACTCAATCAGCATGACAGAGTGATCTCCAGCCTTGTCCTCATCAACACTCACCTGTGTTAACGAGAGAATCACTGACATGATGTCAGCTATTCCTTTTGTGGCAGGGCTGAAATGCAGTGAAAATGTTTTTTTGGGGATTCAGTTCATTTTCATGGCAAAGAGGGACTTTGCAATTAATTACAATTCATCTGATCACTCTTCATAACATTCTGGAGTATATGCAAATTGGCATCATAAAAACTGAGGCAGCAGACTTTGTGAAAATTAATATGTGTCATTCTCAAAACTTCTGGCCATGGGTGTATGGTGTGTGTGTGTAAGGACTGTGCATGTGTGTGTGTGTGTATATACAGTGCTGCTTGAAAGTTTGTGAACCCTCCAGACATGGTCATTGTTTTTGTAAAACAATCCAAACATCAATTTGTAAAGCAGACTTTCCAAATAAAAAAATATATGTATTTTCATTATTTATTCAACAAAAGTGGCTTATCTCACAAAAACTGAAAATTTGACATGTGCAAAAGTATGTGAACCCTTTTTAGTTAGTAGCTTGTGGCACCTCCTTTTGCAGCCATTACTTTAAACAAACGTCTTCTGTAACCACTGACCAGTCTCTCGCATCTGCTGTTGGGGATTTTTGCCCACTCCTCCTTGCAGAACTCAGCCAGTTGAGAGAGGTTGGAGGGACATCTGGCATGTACCGCCCGCTTCAGGTCTAGCCACAATATTTCTATAGGATTGAGGTCCAGACTTTGACTAGGCCAATCCAGAGTACGAATCCTCTTTCTTTTAAGCCATTGCTTGGTAGTTTTGATGGTACGCTTTGGGTCATTGTCTTGTTGCAGAACCCATTTTCGGCCCAGCTTCAACTCCCTGACTGATGGCAGGAGATTCTGATCAAGAATTTGTTGATAGGCATGAGAATTCATGTTTCCCTGGATAATATGGAGTCGTCCAGGTCTGGAGGCAGAAAAGCTGCCCCAGACCTTCACATTTCCACCACCATGCTTCACTGTTGGGAGGAGGTTCTTTTCTTGGTATGCAGTGTTGGCTTTTCTCCAAACATAGAATTATTTGGTCACAATCAAAACCGCTATCTTGGATTCATCTGTCCAGAGAATGGACTTCCAGAAGGCCTCTGGTTTTTCCAAGTGTTCTCTGGCAAAGAAACTGACATCTTTGTTCTTTTTTGAGAGCAGAGGCTTCTTTCTAGCAACCCTCCCATGAATGTCATGTCTATTCAATTTTCGTCTGATTGTAGACGCATGTACATTTACCCCAGATGCTGCCAGAGAGGTCTGCAACTCTCTAGAGGTGATGTGTGGGTTGGCCTTTACCTGATTTATTATTTTTCTGGTGCTTCTTGGTGATAGTTTTGATGGGCGTCCACTTCTAGGCAGAGTTGCGGTCATGTTGAATGCCCTCCATTTGTAAATGATTTGTCTTACAGTGGATGGATGGAGCTGGAATATTTTGGAGATGGTCTTATAGCTTTCCCCAGACTGATGGGCTGTCAGTACCTTCTTCCCGATGTCCTCGGATATCTCCTTTCCTCTCGGCATTGTTGATCTGTGTAGGTACACCTTGGCACTACAGTGGTTTGGTTGGTTTCCTCTCTCTTTTAATCTGTGTTGCCCAATCCTTTTCCTAAGGATGTCTCATTTGATTGGCCTGCTTAATTGATTAATTAAGCACCCAAATGTGTTTCACCTGAATCTATTAGACTTGATTTTACCAATGCAGCTGGGGGTTCACTTACTTTTGCACATATACTAATTCCATGTTTCATGTAGTTTTTTGGCTACTCACACAATTCCCTCTAAACAAGTACATGCAATTGATAAACATAAACATTTCATGTATAGAAAACTGGTGATAATAAAATAAGAAAATCATGGTAAAACAACAGAAAACTCTAAACTGCTCAAGGGGTTCACATACTTTCAAGCAGCACTGTATGTGTGTGTGCGTGCGTGTGTATGTGTGTGTGCAAGTGCTCTGTGTGTGTGTGTGTGTGTGTTTAAGGGCTGTGTATGCATGTGTGTGTGTATGCGTGTGTTAGGGGCGGGAATCAGCAGGGACCTCCCGATACGACATTATCACGATACTTACGTGCCAAATCGATATGTATTGCGATTCTGTAAGTGTTGCGATTCGATTACGATTTCTTGTGATTGATGTTGCCTTGTTTTTTTAGTTTTTTTAACACTGGACCATGGAAAACATTTGATCATAATTCCAAAGACAATGCATATCATACGTCAGTCAATCAAATTTGCTAGGTTATATGGCGGAAAGATGGCAAATCTAATACATCCCTAATGTGTGTGTGTGTGTGTGTAAGGGCTGTGTATGTGTGTGTGTGTGCGTGTATGGTGTGTGTGCATGTGTGTAAGGGCTGTGTCTGTGTGTGTGTGAGAGAGAGAGTGTGTTTAAGGGCTGCGTGTGTGTGTGTGTGTTGTACTCACTCGTCTTCGTCTCTTTCCCGCTTCAGTGACTTGTCGTGTTTGGGGGAGAGGTAGAACCCGTCGTTGTTCGGCTCAGATTTGACGCGAGGGGGGCTGGTGGCAGAGGGGGGAGAAGGTCAACAGTTTGAAAGTGTGGAAGGAGTTTGATCTGTGTCATCATGGCGGTACAGAGATGCCACAGGGGCCCCCCAACTCTGGCCCTGGAGAGACACAGGGGCGCCCAACTCTGGCCCTGGAGAGACACAGGGGCGCCCAACTCTGGCCCTGGAGAGACAGGGTTCTGCTGCTGGGTTTCTGTTTTCAACTTAAAATTAGCAACAAATTCTGGCCAAAGAAACCAGGTGAGGCGAGTTAATTGATCAATTAAAGCAGTAATTTCTGAATAACAATGGAAGCCAGCAGCAGACCTGGTGTCTCTCCAGGACCAGGATTAGGGACCCCAGCAGACCCTGTGGTAAATTCCGATGTGCTCAGAATCAGTACCATGTGACAAAAACCAGAGATGATACTGACCTGGCAAAGCCGTTCTCCTTCTCCTTCTTGGGTTTGCCATCGAAGGACCGGATCTGTGGGGAGGGAGGGAGGGAGAGTGGGAGAGAAAGAGGCGGTGAGAACTACATCAGGAACAAATAGAGGGACAATGAGATTTAATGTCCAAAATCCTAACCTGCCGTTTAAAAACGGACTTCTCTGCAACGTCCCCCTCCTCAAAAGCCATTTATACGTTTCTCATAGCCATTAATGTGCATAGGGCGACGGAGTCAGTTAGCACAAAGTGCATCAACCAAGCGAAACGCCTTCTCAAGCCCAATGTTGTCCAATGACAGCCAACCTCCAGGCCCCACGAGGATGATGGGTAATCAATAAGCAATCAGTGCATGGACATTTCGGATGATCCAGGATCAGTGTTTGGGAGGGGAGTGAGTCACTAACAACGTATAATGGAGTGTGAAAACTGATCACAGACCGATGTTAGTACTACAGATTGCCATGTTTCAGCACACTGCCTTCGTCAGTGAAAGGGTGCCGTGTGCTGACGGAAACCTTTTATACGCTAAAAACCTTGCCACAGGGCTGCCAATCAGAGACTCCGTTCGCAGGTAGGCAGTCAGCGTTAGGTGACCAGACTGTCCGATTTCCCTGATGAAGGCGGCATGCTGAAACGTGTCAATCTTTAGCCTCCGGTCCATGTAAAGATGGCGAGTGCAGATACTGAATTGTGTTGGTCTGTGCACCTCTATTTCCATGCATTATAATGCACATTAGCCCGTTTAAATTAACGTTGGCATAACTAAGATGTACATGCAATATGTATATTGTGTCACGGTGTACGTTGGCGTTTGTCAAAATGTACGTTAGGGGGTTCAAATGTATGTTAGTGTTAAAGTGTACATTAGAGCGTCAGATGTTGGAGTGCTCAAATGTATTTACCTTTTCCTCTTTCCTCTTGTCTTTGTCCTTGTGTCTGTCCACGCCATCTTTCTGCTTCAGCTTCTCTTTGTCTCTGTGCTTCTTTTCCGACGGGTCCTTGTGTTCACTGGCCGTTTGGGGGTGGGGGGTTGGGAGAGACAGGAAACGGTGAATTCTTTCTCAAACACCATCGGTGGCCGGAACAGGTCGAACGAGCTCCCGGAACGAACCACAACCAGAACCCTGCGAATACTGCTGATCATCTTCACTGTGCCCATCCTGACCCTGTACCCCATTCCCCAACAGCAGGGCCCGTGCTGACTCCAGCCAAAAAACACAGACAGCCACACTGTACCGAAAACACGAAAGCCTAATTGTTCACAGATGTAATACAAATGTTACAAAATACACAAAAAAACTAAAGCAGCGCTTTGTTTCGGGACAGCAAAGGTCCCCAACCTACAGACCAGAGGGGCCCAAACAATCCCCAATTTACAGAGGATGAGACTGATGGCAGCACTGATCTCTGCCAGTGCGGGTGGGGTGGAGTGGGGTTTGAGGATAGCTTGTACAGGACTGATTAACCACAGAGTGTGATGGGGGCAGCCGATTTACAGAGTCATGCCCTCCTTACCAACCCCGGCCCTCCCCCAAAGCAAGAGCCGCTCAGCCACGTCAGCACAGGGGACCAGGGACAGGCGGAGAGAGGGCGCGACGGACGAGCGAGACCCACCTGTTGCTGTACTTTGATTTCTCCCTCTCCTTGTCCTTTTTGTGATCTTTGTGCCTGTGCTCCTTGTCCTTGTGTTTGTCTTTGTGTTTGTGAGAATCTGAAAGGAGAGACACGCAGGTTGAGTTCTGCAAACCTGACGCACGCACGCCTCATCCCTACAGCGGCAGGTCCACAACACGCACGCACGCACGCACAAATTAAACAAAGAGCACAATTTCAAAGCCTCTAATTGATATAAATCTGAAGTTATCTGAAGTATAACTTCAAGTATCTGCGTTTCACTGCTCTGATCTTTGCTAGAGCTACATTCACCGCTCACAAAGCGGTTTCTGAATCCAGTGGTCATTAAACTCTGTCTGCGGTCAATACGATACGACCACAATAATAACCCAACGACCGATCAAGCAAGGATTTGGCCACTACAGCAGCCACAACAAGACTTACAATACTATGAACACAAGCCTGACTTGAGAGGAGACTGGAGGCCAGAGAGAGACACTTTGCGGATACCTGAGGAGGGAGAGCGATTTAGCGGCTTTAAACCTGTTCTACAATAACTGAGCGCTGAGACCAACACAGCACTATCTGAACACGGAGACCAAGACAGCACCACCTGAACACTGGAACTGAGAGAAGGGAGAGATCGAGTGAAAAGAGAGAAAAGTATGCGAGTGTGAATGCGAATCCGAGTGTGTCAGTGTGAGTGTGAGAGTCTGTAGGTATGTGTGCATGAGTGTACGTGTGTGTGAGAGTGTGTGCATGTGCCTTTGTGTGTGAGTGTGCGTGAGAGAGAGTGTGCATGTGTGTGTGTGAGCAAGAGTGAGTGGGTGAGTGTGCGTGCGTGCGTGAGTGTGAATGTGCCTATGTGCGTGTGTGTGTGTGTGTGTGTGTGTGTGTGAGGATGTCCCAGGGACAGACTCTGGGGTCAGGATGTGGCAGGGCTGTGTGTTCCAGCCTCACCTGGGTGTGAAAGCTCAGACAGCTCTGCCAGCTCAGCAGTCTGAGACCACGCCCATGCCACGCCCATCAGTGCACCTCACCCCCACGTGATTCTAGGAGGTCATATACGTATATATATATATATATATATATATATATATATATATGTATGCATGTATATATATATATACGTATGTATGTATATACACATGCCTCTGTGTGTGTGTGTGTGTGTGTGTGTGTGTGTGAACGTGTGTGTATCTGTGAGAATGTGTGTATGCGTGCGAGTGAATGTGTGTGTACGTGTGAGTATGAGTGAATGCGTGTGAGATTATGAGTGTGAATGTGTGTGTGTGTGTGTGTGCACATGCCTGTGCGAGCGAGTGTGAATGTGTGCGAGTGTGAATGTGTGTGTGTGTGTGTATGTAAGTGAGTGTGAATGTGTGTGTGAACATGGCGTGAATTTATGAGTGTGAATGTGTGTGAATGTGTGAGAGAGTGATGCGTGCGAGTGAATGTGTGTGTACGTGTGAGTATGAGTGAATGCGTGTGAGATTATGAGTGTGAATGTGTGTGTGTGTGTGTGTGCGTGCAAGTGTGAATGTGTGTGTGAGTACGAGTGTGAATATGTGTTTGTGTGTATGAGTGTGAATGTGCGTGAACGTGTGCGAGCGAGAGTGAGTGTGAATGTGTGCGAGTGTGAATGTGTGTGTGTGTGTATGTAAGTGAGTGTGAATGTGTGTGAACATGAGCGTGAATTTATGAGTGTGAATGTGTGTGAATGTGTGAGAGAGTGTGTATGCGTGCGTGTGAGTATGTGTGAGCGTGGGAGAAAGGGGGACAGGCTGTTTGGGGACCCTGCTCTGTGAAAGTTGGGAGCTGCAGGCCTCAAGGTTACCCTGCATTCCACAGGTGCGCACTGCCACAGCGACACACAAAACCTCCACCTCCTGTCTGCACACGAAGGAACATGCTGCTGCTCGCTGACACGGATGCAAATTCAGCTAATACCCGGCCCATTTAACCCTTAGGTTCCACATCACAACACGGCACAACCCTGAAGAACCGGGCCACAGCCAAAACCACACCATGCCCCAAACCCTCTTAAAAACGACGAGTTCCACAAGCTCCTCAATGACAACACCAACCTCCATCTTCCAGTGCCAGTTTCATTGGGAAAGATTCCACACAGAGCTGGCAGTGGAGGGACCAGCAGTGGAGGGACCAGCGATCTGAACAGCAGACGCTCCTGAGCCCGTATATCGGACCCTGCACAGAGCGCTCCTCAGCTTTCAGCTCTGCAGTAACTCTACCCTATCACTGAGAGAGACCAGCGCACACTGGAGAAAAGGCACGCACGCACGCACGAACTCCAAAGTGCACACTGAAGGTCACGGCAAACGCACACCTTACTCAATATGACCTCCCTATAGAGGCGCAGCGCCGTCACTGCATTCTTTTACACAGACGGAACAGAGGGGATGCAGGCTGAACCCAAAACAGGACTATCACACACACACGCATACACATGCGTGCACACACCTGCCGTTTGTGCACCGCGAGGAAATCAGGAAACAGCTGAGCACAGAGTGCGTTACAGAGCATGTCAGAGTTACACACGAATGTTCTCCCAAACTTAGGAGCGTAGTAGACACAAATTCAGTGTAGTAGACGCAGACAGTGTAGGAGAGACACAGCCCCACACACACACACAGCGAACGAGATGAAGGGACCCCAGGCCGGCCGCCTTTAGCAAGATGCCACGCAACCAGTAGGAGGCGTTTTTTCGAAACCAGAGCCACACCCAGCCTCATCCACGGGACAAGAAGGGGTTAAGACACTGCCTTCAACAAAATAACCCATAGTCTACTCCTAAACGTACTGTACGTTTCTAGAGTAAGTCACATAATGAAGACATTCACGACCTCCATAACTAGCCGTTTCGCCCGAAGAGGTCAAAGTGAGAGAGAGGAAAGGAGAAGGACAGAGGGGAGTCAGAAAAAGAGTGAAAGCAGAATGAAACCTGAAAGTCATTTGTTCCTCCTTCCTCCGAAAGAGAGAGAACGGTAAAAACAAATCACAGCCAGTGCCGATCTTCTGGGACCTGCCGAAGAGCCTGGATCGCAACGGAAGGTGCAGTAAGAGAGACTCAAAAGGGCCCATGCACCAACCTGCTCACCTCCCCCTTAAGACTTTCACACACATTCATTCACTCACAAGAGGAAAACATGCCCTGAAAAGTGTAGACAATTCTTAATCCCTGGGTGCATCGCAGCCAAGAGAGGTCATTGGTGTTCTGTGTGTGTGTGTGTGTGTGTGTGTGTGTGTGTGTGTGTGCGCGCATTGGGGGGTTGAACTTCAATAGCTTAGGAACTACACCAGTACACTACAAAATGGTACAAAACACTGATACCTCCAACCTATTGCTGAAGGCTGAAGAATGGTGTCTTTTCCCCTGCCTTTTCCTGCTTCTTTCTTTCTTTTGTTTTTGGATGACAACCAGTTCTTCTGTGGGAAAATAAATTAAAAAATGAAAGCCACAAAACTCCTCGTTCCAGAGAGCAGGGGGTGGGTGGGGAAGGAAAGCTGAAGATTCATATACAATGCCCCTTGATATTCATATGTTTGCGCACAAAATAAATGAATGTGAAAAGGCTACATGTGTGCCTTTGAGGGGTGTTCTCTTATATGCAGTACGTTTACACTGTACCACTGATCTGAATATGAAGTGCACTTGTCATTGCCCATCGACACCCGTGCTGTAACGCGAAGGTCAGAAGCCTGGGCACCCCACCGTGATGTTTACGGACGCACCTTATCACGCCGCATCTTCTCAAAATTCAGAGGGGAATGACCAAGTACAACATTTAGGCACTGCTAGGACCAATCAGAGAGGTATGCATCTAACCTGGTTTAGATGGGACACACGGATATGCTAGGACCAATCAGAGAGAGGTTTGAATCCATCCTGGTATAGATGGGACGCACAGATTGGCTAGCGTCCTGCATAGTGGAGGCTCCTACCCTGGTGAGAGTACGCTACTTGCTACATGTACATGTACGCTACGCTACATGCTTTCAAAAAGTTAAATATAATCACCATGACACCATGGGGGGAAGGGGGGGGGGAATGAAAAAGGCATACAAAAGTGTGCTTTTCAATCATGTTGCACATTGGAGAAAATGGGAGCAACTTTCCCGTCATGCCCCGGTGAGGATCCTTTACTGGCTCCAGAGCCAGGAGGCTGTCACTGGCACAGCTGAGTGTTAGCACTAACAAACTCCAATACTTCACTGTAAAGCCTGTCTTAACCTTCAAAGATGGCATGCATGTGTGTGTATTACAGTGTGGGTGTACAAGTCTGTGTGAGCAAACATGCGAGTGTGTGTGTGAGAGAGAATGCATGCGTGCGTTTCATGTATGCAACAGTGTGAGAAAGCACATGCAATTGCGTGAACGAATGCATTGAAACACATGCGAGTGTGTGTACGTATGTGAGTGTATGAGTGTGTGTCTACATGTGAGGCTATGAGTGTGTGTGGGGGTGCGAGTGAGTGCATACGTGTGCGTGTGTGTTTGTGCAGTGTGTAGATACAACTTCAGAAGCCCTAGGCTTTCAAACCCTTTCTAATCCAACTCAGTCCTGATACCTGTCATCTCTGAACACATACCTACAGGTACTGCCTGCTGTCAAACATGATACAAATAGTAATAATAATAATAATAAATGTATCAAATTCTAACGGGCAACTTTCCTCTCAACCACTTTCTACAGAAAACCTAAAAGCATCAGATCTCATCGAACATTAAGAAAGTTGTTATGCTCAGTTTAGCGCGAGCTACAGCTTTATGGCTGCATTAACAATACCTGAGTGGAGAAACTGGCCTGTTTCTCAACTGTAATGAATCAATGAAGTCTGATACTGAGCATTTATAATAACATTGGTTAAAAGCTTGAGGATTGGCCATTAAGACTCAAATCGTTCAAGCCATTTGTTGAATTTAGTGCTCCACGTCTTTAGACACCCGAATTGGAGAGAAATTACTTAATTTACACTTGCGCAAGTGTACGAGTGAAGATATTGCCCTTTAGTTTGACAGGGTCACGTAACGGTTGTTTATAATCACTTATAATCGAAAATACACTGTGGCAATAGAATGGGAAAGAACGTAGCAACGTGTTAACTTCTGAAAACTGCTGGCTTCGGGAGTTTCTCCAGACTTACTCATACCCCGTCAGTACGCCTCCCAGCCTAATGATGGGAGTTCAAATTGGGCAATACCAACCGGTAAATTACATTACCGACAATGAACAGCACTTCCCCAGAACGACAGTTTCAGTTTGTTTAGAGAAGCTGCTGGGGCTGCTACTTACCGTGCTCAAACAGAAAAACTTCACGCTTTGCAACTTGCTACACATTCTAAATGTCTGGGGTTGTTGTACATTTTAAAGATAAAAGCACCCCCGCAAAAAAAAAAAAACAATACCAAATGTATGAAGTGAAACAACGACCTGAAATGATTACTTCTGTGAATTAAAACAGAAAGTTCTCCCCCCCCAAAAAATAAAAAAATAAAAAAATAAAAATTCCGATGACCCAAACTGGGTGGTGTGCATGTCCCTCTTAAAAATGGTCACCGTATCGATCAATTGCATGTCACACGCTTGTCTGTCAAAACAATAATGTTTATGTAGAAGGCTACATCTTTTTTCGTTCTGGTTGAATAGAGAACGCTTTCCTTGTTCACACCCTACCACAGGGAAACGTATCGGATCTCTAAGCTCCTCCATATCACGGCGATCTGCACTTTGTGTTCTCGGCACTCAGACTGCCAGGCGGAGAAAAAGAAAATGGCGCAGAGACTAAGTCCTCAACCCCCAAACCCCTACTTTTGGTACCAAATTACGGCCCTTTGCCCCCCTCCACGAGGCGATCGAACGCCGTTTCATTAAAAATAATGTACGGCTCTACCGGAATCCGCCTCCAACTCGAAAATCGAAACAGTTTAAGTACTATTTAAAAGCCCTTCATTTGAACAATAGGCGCCTGTGAGCGAGCGAGCAGGGACTTAGGCTCTGGGACGCCATTTCTGTCCTTAAAAACTAACTAGGCAGCTCGCTTGCTTTACACATACGAGACCCGTATAGGGGGTGAAAAACACATATATTGACACTTTTTCCAGAGCAATGTCGGGGCCATGCTAGACTTACCATTAACCCGAGATCCAGACTCGATCTGCAAAAGAAAAAAGATTAAATGTTCGTATTTTAACTAACCCAATGTAGCCAGTTAGCTACTGTAACTTTCAACTATCTAAGGTTGAGAAAATGGCTTTTCAGAAATTGTTCTAGCAGCAAATTCCATTAAACTACTTATAAAGTTATTCGAATATCAATACAATCAAAAATGAATGTTGCTATTTTAATCGCACGACTCAATTATATGCGTTTTGTTACCAATTTGCACTGGGTACACAGAACCACTGCTTGTGGGGGCAATTTAAATACGTAAACTACAAATATCACCCGACAAAGCGAGAGCTTACCAACCATGACATAACACAATATTCTTAGCGTTACCTGGGAGTCGTTGTGGGTACGATCCCCACTCATTTCCTAGTTCCTTATTTTAAAAAAATAAAGTATGAAATGTCTAAGAGAAAATGCCGGCAAGGAGAGATAGCCAGAATGGAGACGGGAAACAGTTGTGTAACAGACTAAGTCCCAATTTTCGTCTACTGCGCATGCTTCGATCGGTTTAAATGGGTAAGAGAAATACGTATTGGCCTATTTAGTCCCTCCCCTTTCAAAGTGCACAGTTTCACACAGGGCCGTCTCGAGCGTGGGAGCTACTGCGAGCCATGTGGCGACAAAGACCGGCCGCGTCTATCCGTGCGTGGGGTCACCGCGATTTGTCGCGCATGGGGGGTAAGGGGGGGTTGCAAGGATTTTTAATTTTTTTGTTTTGCTTTCAAACAAAACTGAGGAAAAGCAGGCCACTCCCAAGTCCTCAATTATTTTATGGGACAAATGATGATGTGTCATAAATGTTGATGTTTTCTTTTCCACCTCCCTGGCAGCACAGAAGAGAAAACGGTATATTTATTACTGCACTGATCTCTTGCGCGAACTATGATTGTTCCTACCATGTATTTATGCACATCCTGTCGCTCTGGATACGAGCGTCTGCTAAATGCTTAAAATGTAAAATGTTATTAACCAACAAGATTTTTTAAATTACATAAAGCACATGCACAGGTTATGTTTCTGTCAGAAATACCACGAGCGAACACATAGCTTTGATAATTTACTCTTTTTATGTCCCTGGTGAACACAGTGGTTAGCATGATGCATATTATGGACTCAATATATTGTATTATATTGAGTCCAATATATTGAGTCCAATGCCTAAATTTAATTATATGTTTCTGTGCTTCCCCCTCTCAGAATTTCACAACACAAACAACACTGTTCTGGCCAGAACTATGGACTTGTTTAGCCATCTTTGCTAAGCATCATCCATAAAGGATCAATCAGTTGAGCCTTTCACTTGTAGAGTCAAGCTCTTTTTCTCCTTTTTTAATCCCCCCTCTCTCTCTCTCTCTCTCTCTCTCTCTCTCACCCACCCTGTTGCTCTGAGAGAGGGGTTGTGAAGTGGGCTTCATCAGTTTCTCTGTATGCTGCCCCCTGGTGTAACATCCAGGTCATGTCAGGTCCAGCTCATCTCCTTTAGGACACATACCTGCAGAGTGCCCACTTCTGAGCAAAGCACTATTATATTATATTATATTATATTATGTATTATATTATATACACACTACCAGTCAAAAGTTTGAGTACACCTGCTGGAAACCAGGTTTATCTCATAATTAACAATGTTTTACGCCGTATAAATTTGTGTAAATACTTGAAAATTCCAAAAAATACATGTAACAGTAATAATAATAATAATAATAATGTATCTTATTTTAGATGGCGCCTTTCTGGACACCCAAGGTCACCTCACATAAAATTAAATAAAAGCAAAGATACAAAAAACAATAATAATATAGAAACAAATAGTAAAAATAAATACAAATACTACATGGATACATGCAAACAGATCAACACACGGATGACATCAACATATGAACGACAAAACATTGTACAATGGGTGACAGTTTACAGTGGGAAACCAGGGGAGAAGTGTCAGTGGTAGACCATGGTGAATAGGTGGGTTTTGAGCAGTAAACAAAAGGAACATCAAAGCAATGTTCAAGAAAATTTTAAATTGTCTAAATCTTGGATTCCTCAGAATAACCACCCTTTGCCTTGATAACAGCCTCACAAACAGACACGGGCCATTCGGTTAATGCGTTTCAGCAAGAAATCACCCGACATGTCTTCCCAGCTCTCCTGCAGCAATTCCCAGAGACACTTGTGGGTTGCTTTGCTTTGACTCTTCTGTCCAGTTTGTCCCATGCAAGTTCTATGGGATTGAGGTCTGGACACTGGGCAGGCCAGATCATTAGTTTGAGTTGTCCTTCACGTTCCTCCTTCACCAGATAGTTCTTGCACAACTTCAAGGTGTGTTTCGGGTCGTTATCTTGAAGAATGAAGGAGTGCTCAATTAGCAATTAGCCGTAATCCAGATGGAAGGTGTACTCAAACTTTTGACTGGTACCACATACAGTATATATATATCCTTGTTTTCATTCTAAAGATTCTAAAGATGGTAAAGCTTGCAGTAAGGACTCAATCAATTTTGCAGTATGATATTGTATTCACGGACATTTATTTATTTGTGATGTGTTTAGTTTTCCCTCTGATCTCGCCCCGGCCCTACAGCTGTCTAACACGGTTAAATAAATGAAGAAGTAGGCTAGACAAGTGTGCTGGGGGAACCTCACAATGCTCTCCCAGTATTCTGTGTGGCTCAGTAGGTAGAGCACGACGCTAACAACGCTAAGGTTGTGGGTTCGATTCCCACTGGGACCACATATACTGAAAAATGGATGCATTCACTACTGTAAGTCGCTTTGGATAAAAAAGCGTCTGCTAAATAACATATATTATTCTGTGTGTGACCCCCCCACAATGCTCTCCCAGTATTCTGTGTGTGACCCCCCCTCCCCCACAGTGCTCTCCCAGGGTTCTGTGTGTGACCCCCCACAATGTTCTGTGAGTGAGCAGTTTTAAATCTTTCCATGGTTGAGGAGTTGTGGTGAGATATGGAGCATGCTCACTTTCAGCCTCTCAGAAGGGGCTCGGGGGGAACTCAGGAGACTGGGGGGACATGAGGCCAAAGCAGTGATGCTGATTCTAAAGCCTGTTTACAAGCCTTGTGTTCAGTGCTGCTGATTGTAAAGCCTGTTCACAGGCCCTGTGTTCAGTGCTGCTGATTCTAAAGCCTGTTTACAGGCCCTGTGTTCAGTGGTGCTGACTCTAAACCCCATTTACAGGCCCTGTGTTCAGTGGTGCTGATTCTAAACCCTGTTTACAGGCCCTGTGTTCAGTGGTGCTGACTCTAAACCCTGTTTACAGGCCCTGTGTTCAGTGGTGCTGATTCTAAACCCCATTTACAGGCCCTGTGTTCAGTGCTGCTGATTCTAAACCCTGTTTACAGGCCCTGTGTTCAGTGCTGCTGATTGTAAAGCCCTTTTATAGGCTCTTCGTTCAGTGGTGCTGATTCTAAACCCTGTTTACAGGCCCTGTGTTCAGTGGTGCTGACTCTAAACCCTGTTTACAGGCCCTGTGTTCAGTGGTGCTGATTCTAAACCCCATTTACAGGCCCTGTGTTCAGTGCTGCTGATTCTAACCCTGTTTACAGGCCCTGTGTTCAGTGCTGCTGATTGTAAAGCCCTTTTATAGGCTCTTCGTTCAGTGGTGCTGATTCTAAACCCTGTTTACAGGCCGTAAATATATATATAATTCCTGATATAATATATTGTAAGGTACATAAATTGCCTGCGATGGATTGGCGACCTGTCCAGGGTGTATTCCTGCCTCTCGCCCGGAACGCATGATGGGATAGGCCCCAGCACCCCCCCGCGACCCTGACCAGGAATAAGCGGCTTAGATAATGGATGGATGGATGGTACATAAATTGCAGTATAGAATACATAAATAGCAGCTGTAACAGGATTCGCTCACGATTAGTAAACCTTTTTTGCATAGGCTAATTGCTCTTCATACCGTGTTCACAGCCAGGTTCTGCGGAAAATCATTAAGGAAACTCAACAACTAAACCCTGTTTACAGGCCCTGTGTTCAGTGCTGCTGATTCTGAAACCAGTTTACAGGCCTTGTGTTCAGTGCTGCTGATTCTAAAGCCAGTTTACAGGCCCTGTGTTCAGTGGTGCTGATTGTAAAGCCCTTTTATACGCCCTGTGTTCAGTGCTGCTGATTCTAAACCCTGTTAACAGGCCCTGTGTTCAGTGGTGCTGATTCTAAAGCCCGTTTACAGGCCCTGTGTTCAGTGGTGCTGACTCTAAACCCTGTTCACAGGCCCTGTGTTCAGTGCTGCTGATTCTGAAACCAGTTTACAGGCCTTGTGTTCAGTGGTGCTGATTCTGAAGCCCGTTTACAGGCCCTGTGTTCAATGTTGCTGATTCTAAAGCCTGTTCACAGGCCCTGTGTTCAGTGGTGCTGATTCTAAACCCTGTTTACAGGCCCTGTGTTCAGTGTTGCTGATTCTAAAGCCCGTTTACAGGCCCTGTGTTCAGTGCTGCTGATTCTAAACCCTGTTTACAGGCCGTAAATATATATATAATTCCTGATATAATATATTGTAAGGTACATAAATTGCAGTATAGAATACATAAATAGCAGCTCTAACAGGATTCGCTCACGATTAGTAAACCTTTTTTGCATAGGCTAATTGCTCTTCATACCGTGTTCACAGCCAGGTTCTGCGGAAAATCATTAAGGAAACTCAACAACTAAACCCTGTTTACAGGCCCTGTGTTCAGTGCTGCTGATTCTGAAGCCCGTTTACAGGCCCTGTGTTCAGTGGTGCTGATTCTAAAGCCCTTTTATAGGCTCTTCGTTCAGTGGTGCTGATTCTAAAGCCTGTTTACAGGCCCTGTGTTCAGTGCTGCTGATTCTAAAGCCAGTTCACAGGCCCTGTGTTCAGTGGTGCTGACTCTAAACCCTGTTTACAGGCCCTGTGTTCAGTGCTGCTGATTCTGAAACCAGTTTACAGGCCCTGTGTTCAGTGCTGCTGATTCTAAAGCCAGTTTACAGGCCTTGTGTTCAGTGCTGCTGATTCTGAAGCCCGTTTACAGGCCCTGTGTTCAGTGGTGCTGATTCTAAAGCCCTTTTATAGGCTCTTCGTTCAGTGCTGCTGATTCTAAAGCCTGTTCACAGGCCCTGTGTTCAGTGCTGCTGACTCTAAACCCTGTTTACAGGCCCTGTGTTCAGTGCTGCTGATTCTGAAACCAGTTTACAGGCCTTGTGTTCAGTGCTGCTGATTCTAAAGCCAGTTTACAGGCCCTGTGTTCAGTGGTGCTGATTGTAAAGCCCTTTTATACGCCCTGTGTTCAGTGGTGCTAATTCTAAAGCCTGTTCACAGGCCCTGTGTTCAGTGCTGCTGACTCTAAACCCTGTTTACAGGCCCTGTGTTCAGTGCTGCTGATTCTGAAACCAGTTTACAGGCCTTGTGTTCAGTGCTGCTGATTCTAAAGCCAGTTTACAGGCCTTGTGTTCAGTGGTGCTGATTCTAAAGCCCTTTTATAGGCTCTTCGTTCAGTGCTGCTGATTCTAAACCCTGTTCACAGGCCCTGTGTTCAGTGCTGCTGACTCTAAACCCTGTTTACAGGCCCTGTGTTCAGTGCTGCTGATTCTGAAACCAGTTTACAGGCCTTGTGTTCAGTGCTGCTGATTCTAAAGCCAGTTTACAGGCCCTGTGTTCAGTGGTGCTGACTCTAAACCCTGTTCACAGGCCCTGTGTTCAGTGCTGCTGATTCTAAAGCCTGTTTACAGGCCCTGTGTTCAGTGGTGCTGACTCTAAACCCTGTTTACAGGCCCTGTGTTCAGTGCTGCTGATTCTAAACCCTGTTTACAGGCCCTGTGTTCAGTGCTGCTGATTCTAAAGCCAGTTTACAGGCCCTGTGTTCAGTGGTGCTGATTGTAAAGCCCTTTTATACGCCCTGTGTTCAGTGGTGCTGATTCTAAAGCCTGTTCACAGGCCCTGTGTTCAGTGCTGCTGACTCTAAAGCCCTTTTATAGGCTCTTCGTTCAGTGCTGCTGATTCTAAACCCTGTTAACAGGCCCTGTGTTCAGTGCTGCTGATTCTGAAACCAGTTTACAGGCCTTGTGTTCAGTGGTGCTGATTCTGAAGCCCGTTTACAGGCCCTGTGTTCAGTGGTGCTGATTCTAAAACCCTTTTATAGGCTCTTCGTTCAGTGGTGCTGATTCTAAAGCCTGTTTACAGGCCCTGTGTTCAGTGCTGCTCATTCTAAAACCAGTTCACAGGCCCTGTGTTCAGTGGTGCTGACTCTAAACCCTGTTTACAGGCCCTGTGTTCAGTGCTGCTGATTCTGAAACCAGTTTACAGGCCCTGTGTTCAGTGCTGCTGATTCTAAAGCCAGTTTACAGGCCTTGTGTTCAGTGCTGCTGATTCTGAAGCCTGTTTACAGGCCCTGTGTTCAGTGGTGCTGATTCTAAAGCCCTTTTATAGGCTCTTCGTTCAGCGGTGCTGATTCTAAAGCCTGTTTACAGGCCCTGTGTTCAGTGGTGCTGATTCTAAAGCCCGTTTACAGGCCCTGTGTTCAGTGGTGCTGATTCTAAAGCCCATTTACAGGCCCTGTGTTCAGTGGTGCTGACTCTAAACCCTGTTTACAGGCCCTGTGTTCAGTGGTGCTGATTGTAAAGCCCTTTTATACGCCCTGTGTTCAGTGCTGCTGATTCTAAAGCCTGTTCACAGGCCCTGTGTTCAGTGGTGCTGACTCTAAACCCTGTTTACAGGCCCTGTGTTCAGTGGTGCTGATTCTAAACCCCATTTACAGGCCCTGTGTTCAGTGCTGCTGATTCTAAACCCTGTTTACAGGCCCTGTGTTCAGTGCTGCTGATTGTAAAGCCCTTTTATAGGCTCTTCGTTCAGTGGTGCTGATTCTAAACCCTGTTTACAGGCCGTAAATATATATATAATTCCTGATATAATATATTGTAAGGTACATAAATTGCAGTATAGAATACATAAATAGCAGCTGTAACAGGATTCGCTCACGATTCGTAAACCTTTTTTGCATAGGCTAATTGCTCTTCATACCGTGTTCACAGCCAGGTTCTGCGGAAAATCATTAAGGAAACTCAACAACTAAACCCTGTTTACAGGCCCTGTGTTCAGTGCTGCTGATTCTGAAACCAGTTTACAGGCCTTGTGTTCAGTGGTGCTGACTCTAAACCCTGTTTACAGGCCCTGTGTTCAGTGCTGCTGATTGTAAAGCCCTTTTATAGGCTCTTCGTTCAGTGGTGCTGATTCTAAACCCTGTTTACAGGCCGTAAATATATATATAATTCCTGATATAATATATTGTAAGGTACATAAATTGCAGTATAGAATACATAAATAGCAGCTGTAACAGGATTCGCTCACGATTCGTAAACCTTTTTTGCATAGGCTAATTGCTCTTCATACCGTGTTCACAGCCAGGTTCTGCGGAAAATCATTAAGGAAACTCAACAACTAAACCCTGTTTACAGGCCCTGTGTTCAGTGCTGCTGATTCTGAAACCAGTTTACAGGCCTTGTGTTCAGTGGTGCTGACTCTAAACCCTGTTTACAGGCCCTGTGTTCAGTGCTGCTGATTCTAAAGTCAGTTTACAGGCCTTGTGTTCAGTGCTGCTGATTCTGAAGCCCGTTTACAGGCCCTGTGTTCAGTGGTGCTGATTCTAAAGCCCTTTTATAGGCTCTTCATTCAGTGGTGCTGATTCTAAAGCCTGTTTACAGGCCCTGTGTTCAGTGGTGCTGATTCTAAAGCCCTTTTATAGGCTCTTCGTTCAGTGGTGCTGATTCTAAAGCCTGTTTACAGGCCCTGTGTTCAGTGCTGCTGATTCTAAACCCTGTTAACAGGCCCTGTGTTCAGTGGTGCTGATTCTAAAGCCTGTTTACAGGCCCTGTGTTCAGTGCTGCTGATTCTAAAGCCTGTTCACAGGCCCTGTGTTCAGTGGTGCTGACTCTAAACCCTGTTTACAGGCCCTGTGTTCAGTGCTGCTGATTCTAAAGCCAGTTCACAGGCCCTGTGTTCAGTGGTGCTGACTCTAAACCCTGTTTACAGGCCCTGTGTTCAGTGCTGCTGATTCTGAAACCAGTTTACAGGCCCTGTGTTCAGTGCTGCTGATTCGAAAGCCAGTTTACAGGCCTTGTGTTCAGTGCTGCTGATTCTGAAGCCCGTTTACAGGCCCTGTGTTCAGTGGTGCTGATTCTAAAGCCCGTTTACAGGCCCTGTGTTCAGTGGTGCTGACTCTAAACCCTGTTTACAGGCCCTGTGTTCAGTGCTGCTGATTCTGAAACCAGTTTACAGGCCCTGTGTTCAGTGCTGCTGATTCTAAAGCCAGTTTACAGGCCTTGTGTTCAGTGCTGCTGATTCTAAAGCCAGTTTACAGGCCCTGTGTTCAGTGGTGCTGATTCTAAAGCCCTTTTATAGGCTCTTCGTTCAGTGGTGCTGATTCTAAAGCCCGTTTACAGGCCCTGTGTTCAGTGGTGCTGATTCTAAAGCCCGTTTACAGGCCCTGTGTTCAGTGCTGCTGATTCTAAAGCCTGTTCACAGGCCCTGTGTTCAATGCTGCTGATTCTGAAACCAGTTTCCAGGCCCTGCGTTCAGTGCTGCTGACTCTAAACCCTGTTTACAGGCCCTGTGTTCAGTGCTGCTGATTCTGAAACCAGTTTACAGGCCCTGTGTTCAGTGGTGCTGATTCTAAAGCCTGTTTACAGGCCCTGTGTTCAGTGGTGCTGATTCTAAAGCCCTCCTCTGTTACGGCCACGGCTGCAACTTTGTTTATTTTTATGTTTCCGCGTGTTTTTCCCTTCCCTTTTCCCTGTTCCTGTTCTCCCTGTTGTGTTTGTCTGTGTGTGATGTGGGTGCGGCTTCCTCCTCTGCATTCTCTGGCTCCCTCCTTGATTACAACAAATCTGCAACACCTGCGCTGTCTACTCACCTGCCATCAATTATCATCAGCCCTGCAGTGTATATCAACCCCGGTTTCTCCTTCATTCCTCGTCAGATCGTTCTTTCTCTCAGCTTCAGTGGTAGTTACATGCAGCAGTTCTTCCTGGCCGTGATTTCTTCCATGTTTATTTTCTTCATCGGTTTATATGTGTTTTCCTTTTCCCCCCGTGTTTAGGTTTTGTTCTCGCCTGTCTGTTTTGTTCGTTTATTCGTTTTCCCTGCGTGCCTGCCTACAAGCCAGCTTCCCTGCGTGCCTGCCTACAAGCCAGTTTCCCTGCGTGCCTTCCTACAAGCCAGCTTCCCTGCGTGCCTGCCTACAAGCCAGCTTCCCTGCGTGCCTGCCTACAAGCCAGCTTCCTGCTTGCCTGCCTACAAGCCAGCTTGCCTGCCTATAAGTCAGCTTCCCTGCTTGCCTGCCTACAAGCCAGCTTCCCTGCTTGCCTGCCTACAAGCCAGCTTCCCTGCTTGCCTGTCTACCAGCCAGCTTCCCTGCTTGCCTGCCTACAAGCCAGCTTGCCTGCCTACAAGCCAGCTTCCTGCTTGCCTGTCTGCCAGCCAGCTTCCCTGCTTGCCTGCCTACAAGCCAGCTTCCTGCTTGCCTGCCTACAAGCCAGCTTCCTGCTTGCCTGCCTACAAGCCAGCTTCCCTGCTTGCCTGTCTGCCAGCCAGCTTCCTGCTTGCCTGTCTGCCAGCCAGCTTCCCTGCTTGCCTGCCTGCCAGCCAGCTTCCCGGCCTGCCCGCTTCCTTGCCTGTCTGCCTGCCCACTTCCTTGCCTGCCTCCTTCGTCTGCCCTCACCATTGTTCCCTGTGCCAATCATCGTGTATATACTGTATATAATAAATACCCTCACCTTATCTCATCCTCTGTGTCAGTGTCCTGCATTTGGGTCCAGCCCGTGTATCAATCGTAACATCCTCTGTTCTTCCTATGATGTATATAACTGATCCAGACAGTATTTTTATAAACTCTGCTCCTACTGTGGTCACTTAACAATACGTTTTGTAATGTCATGTACTATCAGCTGTCTACTGTCTGGGAAACGGAGCCTCTTTTTTACATACTTTAGTAAGTCTCTCTGGATAATATACATCATATTAAGATTTTTACGCTTTTTTTCCCGATATAATTGTGTGCTCAGCCATTTCGTATTGGAACAGCTCACTGTACCTTAGCTGAAGGTGTACAGGGAGGAACTTATTTACCTAGTCAAACAGGTTCGGTGGTCAGACAGAGATATTTGTGCAATATTTAAAAAAGGATGCGAGGATAATAAATAATTACCCGCGGTGATAGATGAGCTGTAGCGACTCTGGCGTAAAGTTGTGATGTCATTCCATTGTGACGTCGTTTGACTTTCTCTGTCAGTTGAAGGTCAGGTGCCTTGTGATTCCCGTCTGCAGGTTATACCCGTGCCGGTCATATCCTGCCCTTTCTCTGTCTTCATCACAGAGAGCAACATTCAGTGTATCCAATACATCCAGTACAACATAAACATTTAATAATGACAAATGATCGCATTATTGCCAATGACATGCGTAAACTGGACGATGAGTATTTTATCAAAAATTTCTAAAACATATAGGCTAATTTATTAAATATATCAACAAATATATCATACAACAAAACTCTCTTAACAGGGGAAAAGCCCATTGAGCAAGACACTTTTGGGATAAATATCCAGCTATAAAGTATATATTGACAATATACAGAGACGGTACTGATATAATATATTGTAAGGTACATAAATTGCAGTATAGAATACATAAATAGCAGCTCTAACAGGATTCGCTCACGATTAGTAAACCTTTTTTGCATAGGCTAATTGCTCTTCATACCGTGTTCACAGCCAGGTTCTGCGGAAAATCATTAAGGAAACTCAACAATTATGACATTTGGAAATGAAGTAACCTGCATGTTATGCAGAAATGTCTCACTTTTATAACAAGCCAAATGTCACGAAAATTGGTTGAGAATTAAGCGAGTAACAGTAGATTTTATCAAGGGAAGTCTGTACCTCTCAGTACACTTACGTTTATTTAGACACGTATCTTGCCTGCCTTAATATGGCGGCCGCGCAGACGTATCGCTGCAACATACAACAGCAGCCTAAGTATATATATCTATGGCTGCCACGCCGTGCTACCTTAGTAGCTCCGTCCCTGTGTACAACACCTTCGCGTGAGCGGTTTTTGGCATGGAAGAAGCATACATTTATTCGACGCACGCCTGTACCACAAGAGGGCGCTCTAGACTATCACTTGATTACTCTGCCTTGAACGCCGCTTCGGAGTCGTAAAATAAATAATCACCTCAATGAGTTTGCCTCGTTTCGCGAATCGGGAGTCAGGTTTAAGGTCAACCTTAAACGACAAAAGAAGACAATAATGACATTGCACGATAAAAATGACATGAACCAGTCGTGTCCCAGATACAACGTGTGTGGAAATTTGAGGGGAGCAAAAACCAGAAGCACTTTGTTTTTGAGTAGTGAGTACGTTTCTGAGATACGGAGGGTTGAGATGTCCAGTGAAACAAATAACCCGCGTTAGTTTCAATTACAGTTTTTTTCAACTGCTAACATGCATTGGTCAAAACTGAAGTCACATTGTCAAAACTCTTCACACAGTCAGCGAACCAGAAGTCTATGTGGACCAAACAATTACAGTTTTTTTCAACTACTAACATGCATTGGTCAAAACTGAAGTCACATTGTCAAAACTCTTCACACAGTCAGCGCACCAGAAGTCTATGTGGACCAAACAATTACAGTTTTTTTCAATTGCTAACAAGCATCGGTCAATACTGAAGACACTTTTTCAAAACTCTTCATACAGTCTGCATTTCCAACATGCATCTTGGCCAAACAGTTAATCTCACTTCCAAAACTCACTCAAACCACCAAAACACTTCATACATGTCTCAAAATAAGGCAACAATTCTCACTCAGAAAGCATACATTGTCACTCATAACACACTGACCTAAAAAACACTAACGACAGGGAGCATTACATAAATTATGAACTTTTATCTTTGAAGTTTGAATGATTTTTCACATAAATCAGTATTTCATTATAGAATAAGAATAACACCTTTTCACTTTATTGACTGTACTAAAGTATATGTAACAACAATGAATCAGAAATGCAGAAATTTGCTTCAATATTGTTTATTTTTCTATATCTCTGCATATAGTAATTTACTTGTGAAAAATAAAAAGTTGAAACAAAAAATAGCAATTTCCTGAAATTCCAGGGCTGCAATAATAATCACCAAAAAACAACATGTATAGTATAATCACTCATACTGTACAGTACTGTGAGGGTTCTACTTCTCCCTCTCTCCTGCATTTGGCCACAAGTTCTCATCAACATCACATCTTATGTCTTCTCTGGCGATGCATCTTGGAAAGTATCTTTTGGAATGTCTAATCAAACCCTGGCAGTCTTTAGGATAAATGTCTCCACACCCCGCATTCATGGCATCCAGTAAGGACATCTGGTCATGTGGACGGTGGTCATACACCTTCCACCTCCACGCAGAGAAAAACTATTCTATGGGGCTTAGGAAGGGGGAGTATGGAGGCAGGAATAGTACTAACATCCTGGGATGTGCAGCAAACCAGTCTGTGACTGCAGCAGAGTGGTGGAATGCCACATTATCCCACACAACAATGAAGGTAGGGGAGTTTCCTGCCCCTCTCCTCCGCTGGCACAAGTCATTTATGCAGGTCATCCAGAAAAGAAATGAGCCTCTCTGTATTGTAGGGGCCAATGAGTGGTTTGTGTAACAGCAAACCATCATTGGACAGTGCTGCACACATTGTGACGTAATTCTGTTTTGAATGCGTTTTTAACAGTTTTGAAAACAGTGTGTTAGCATTTGAAAAATGTGCTGCAAATATATAGTGTTTTGCGGGTGGTGGAGTATGAATGAGAAAAGAGTTCATGGCTTTTGGAAAATGTGGTCATTGAATGCATTTTGTGTGAAAGCAATGAAAAATGATTAATTGTTTGGTCCACATAGACTTCTGGTTCGCTGACTGTGTGAAGAGTTTTGAAAATGTGACTTCAGTTTTGACCAAAGCATGTTAGCAGTTGAAAAAAACTGTAACAGTGAGAGACAGAATATTTAAAAAAAATCCCAGAAAATCACATTATATGAATTTTAAACATTTATTTGTGTTTTATTGAGGAAAATAAGTATTTCACCCCCTAGCAAAACAGCAAGAATTCTGGCTCCCACAGACCGGTTGTGTGACCAGGAGGCACACAGATTAGTCCTCTTACTTAATTAGTACTCCTAATTAAGTACTTGTTACCTGTATAAAAGACACCTGTCCACAGAATCAATCAATGAATCAGATTCCAACCTCTCCACAATGGGCAAGACCAAAGAATTGTCTAAGGACATCAGGGACAAAATTGTAGACCTGCACAAGACTGGAATGGGCTACAAGACCATTGGCAAGCAGCTTGGTGAGAAGGAGTTAACTGTTGGTGCGATAATTAGAAAATGGAAGAAACACCAATTGACCATCAATCTCCCTCGGTCTGGGGCTCCATGCAAGATCTCACCTCGTGGAGTGAACCTGATCATGAGAAAGGTGAGGGAACAACCCAGAACTACACGGCTGGAGCTTGTTGATGATCTCAAGGCAGCTGGGACCACAGTCACCAAGATGACCATTGGTAACACACTACGCCGTAATGGATTGAAATCCTGTAGTGCCCGCAAGGTCCCCCTGCTCAAGAAGGCATGTACAGGCCCGTCTGAAGTTTGCCAATGAGCACCTGGATGATTCAGAGGAGGCTTGGGAGAAAGTGCTGTGGTCAGATGAGACTAAAATCGAGCTCTTTGGCATCAACTCGACTTCGCCGTGTTTGGAGGAAGAAAAAAGCTGCCTTGGACCCCAAGAACACCATCCCCACCGTCAAGCATGGCGGTGGAAACATTATCTTTGGGGCTGTTTCTCTGCTAAGGGCACAGGACGACTTCACTGGATCGAGGGGAGGATGAATGGGGCCATGTACCGGGAAATCTTGGGTGAGAACCTCCTTCCCTCAGCCAGGACACTGAAAATGGATTTCTAAGGATTTGGAGAGGATTTGCAAAGAGGAGTAGGCCAAAATCCCTCCTGGGATCTGCGCAAACTTGGTGACCAACTACAAGAAACGTCTGACCGCTGTGCTTGCCAACAACGGTTTCTCCACCAAGTACTGAGTCATGTTTTGCTAGGGGGTGAAATACTTATTTTCCTCAATAAAACACAAATAAATGTTTAAAATTCATATAATGGGATTTTCTGGGATTTTTTTAAATATTCTGTCTCTCACTGTTAAGATGAACCTACCATGAAAATTATAGACCGTTCCTTTCTTTGTAAGGGGGCAAACTCACAAAATCAGCAGGGGGTGAAATACTTATTTTCCCCACTGTATATAGTGTTTTCGGGTGGTGGAGTATGAATGAGAAAAGAGTTCATGGATTTGGGAAAATGTGGTCATTGAATGCATTTTGTGTGAAAGCAATGAAAAATGATTAATTGTTTGGTCCACATAAACTTCTGGTTCGCTGACTGTGTGAAGAGTTTTGACAATGTGACTTCAGTTTTGACCAATGCATGTTAGCAGTTGAAAAAAACTGTAATCATTTTTCATTGCTTTCACACAAAATGCATTCAATGACCATATTTTCCTAAATCCATGAACTCCTTTCTCATTCATACTCCACCACCCGCAAAACACTATATATTTGCAGCACATTTTTCAAATGCTAACACATTGTTTTCAAAACTGTTAAAAACGCATTCAAAACAGAATTACGTCACAATGTGTGCAGCACTGTCCAATGATGGTTTGCTGTTACACAAACCACTCATTGGCCCCTACAATACAGAGAGGCTCATTTCTTTTCTGGATGACCTGCATAAATGACTTGTGCCAGCGGAGGAGAGAGGGGCAGGAAACTCCCTACCTTCATTGTTGTGTGGGATAATGTGGCATTCCACCACTCTGCTGCAGTCACAGACTGGTTTGCTGCACATCCCAGGATGTTAGTACTATTCCTGCCTCCATACTCCCCTTCCTAAACCCCATAGAATAGTTTTCTCTGTGTGGAGGTGGAAGGTGTATGACCACCCGTCCACATGACCAGATGTCCTTACTGGATGCCATGAATGTGGGGTGTGGAGACATTTATCCTAAAGACTGCCAGGGTTGGATTAGACATTCCAAAACGATACTTTCCAAGATGCATCGCCAGAGAAGACATAAGATGTGATGTTGATGAGAACTTGTGGCCAAATGCAGGAGAGAGGGAGAAGTAGAACCCTCACAGTACTGTACAGTATGAGTGATTATACTATACATGTTGTTTTTTTTGTGATTATTATTGCAGCCCTGAATTTCAGGAAATTGCTATTTTTGTTTCAACTTTTTTATTTTTCACAAGTAAATTACTATATGCAGAGATATAGAAAAAATAAACAATATTGAAGCAAAGTTCTGCATTTCTGATTCATTGTTGTTATACATATACTTTAGTACAGTCAATAAAGTGAAAAGGTGTTATTCTTATTTTATAATGAAATACTGATTTATGTGAAAAATCATTCAAACTTCAAAGATAAAAGTTCATAATTTATGTAATGCTCCCTGTTGTTAGTGTTTTTTAGGTCAGTGTGTTATGAGTGACAATGTATGCTTTCTGAGTGAGAATTGTTGCCTTATTTTGAGACATGTATGAAGTGTTTTGGTGGTTTGAGTGAGTTTTGGAAGTGAGATTAACTGTTTGGCCAAGATGCATGTTGGCAATGCAGACTGTATGAAGAGTTTTGAAAAAGTGTCTTCAGTATTGACCGATGCTTGTTAGCAATTGAAAAAAACTGTAAGATGAACCTACCATGAAATGTATAGACCGACCGTTCCGTTCCTTTCTTTGTAAGGGGGCAAACTCACAAAATCAGCAGGGGGTGAAATACTTATTTTCCCCACTGTATTTGCAGCACATTTTTCAAATGCTAACACACTGTTTTCAAAACTGTTCAAAACACATTCAAAACAGAATGATGGCAAATTTTGTGCATTTCTGCAGTAACCATATTGAAATATATAGAAAATCTTAGCAGAATATTTACAATAAAATGAAATAATAAAGACGCCGCAGGGGAAGAAATGTGATTGGACAGAGAGCAACCGTGGATGTCCCAGGCCAGAGAGGAGCTAACATCACAATGTGTGCAGCACTGTCCAATGAATGGTTTGCTGCTACACAAACCACTCAATGGCCCCTACAATACACAGAGGCTAATTTCTTTTCTGGATGACCTGCATAATCAATTTGTGCCAGCAGAGGAAAGAGGGGCAGGAAACTCCCCTACCTTCATTGTTGTGTGGGATAATGTGGCATTCCACCACTCTGTTGCAGTCACAGACTGGTTTGCTGCACATCCCAGGATGTTAGTACTATTCCTGCCTCCATACTCCCCCTTCCTAAACGCCATAGAGGAGTTTTTCTCTGCATGGAGGTGGAAGGTGTATGACCACCGTCCACATGACCAGATGTCCTTACTGGATGCCATGAGTGCGGGGTGTGGAGACATTTCTCCTGAAGACTGCCAGGGTTGGATTAGACATGCCAGCAGATACTTCCCAAGATGCATCGCCAGAGAAGACATAAGATGTGATGTCGATGAGAACTTGTGGCCAAATGCAGCAGAGAGGGAGAACTAGAACCCACAGTACTGTACAGTATGTACAGAGTGATTATACTTTACATGTTGTTGTTTTTTTTTAAATTATTACTGTATTGCAGCCCTGGAATTTCAGGAAATAGTTTTTTTTCAGGAAACTTTTTATTTTTTACAAGTAAATTCCTATATGCAAAGATATAGAAAAAATTAACGATATTGAAGCAAATTTCTGCATTTCTGATTCATTGTTGTTACATATACTTTAGTACAGTCAATAAAGTGAAAAGGTGTTATTCTTATTCTATAATGAAATACTGATTTATGTGAAAAATCATTAAAACTTCAAAGATAAAAGTTCATAATTTATGTAATGCTCCTGTTGCTAGTGTTTTTTAGGTCAGTGTGTTATGAGTGACAATGTATGCTTTCTGAGTGAGAATTGTTGCCTTATTTTGAGACATGTATGAAGTGTTTTGGTGGTTTGAGTGAGTTTTGGAAGTGAGATTAACTGTTTGGCTAAGATGCGTGTTGGTAATGCAGACTGTATGAAGAGTTTTGAAAAAGTGTCTTCAGTATTGACCGATGCTTGTTAGCAACTGAAAAAAACTGTAATGTAACCAGCAACACCGTGTGTCAACAATGCAATGACATAGCACCACAGTATTAATAAATAAGTCATGTTCATGAATGAATAAAAATTATCTCTCTTCTAGACCAAATAATCTCCCAACACTTACAGAGACAAGCTCTTTAAAACGTGCCATTGACGGACTCCCACAGAATTAAAAGGAAATATAAGTGAGTTGAATGGAAAGAATATGCAGGCCTCTGAAAATATGAAAGCAAACATTCCACTAATGCAGGGGTGTCCAAACTACGGCCCGCGATCCAACTGCGGCCCGCGGTCCATTTTTAATTGGCCCGCGGCCGCATTCCAATATAATGGAATATGGCCCGCGCATGAAACTTGCACTTGACTGAGTTGTAATTCTTAGTTTCACCAAGAACGCAACAGGGCTTTTTTCAATAACATCTAGACGGGTTCTGTGTATAATGTTCAAATGAAAAACCTTAAAAACGAAACCAAAAAAACTTTCAGTTCGTTCTGTTGTGGCTAGTTTTGTTTTCCCAGATTCGCTGGGACCCATTGGGACTCTGTGGGCAGATGTAATATGCCGGTCCTGGATGATGTGAAAATGTGAATTTATCCTGGTGAATGAAAGGCAGAAAAGTAGCCATCCTCCATAGAACAGAGAGAAAAGAGACTCACATCAGGCGTGTGTGTATGTGTGTGTGTGGGTGTGTGTATGAGGTGAGTGTGTGTGCATATGTGTGCAGTACTGTGTGTGTGTGTGTGTGTGTGTGTGTGTGTGTTTTGCACGCTGCAGTTCAGAAAGTGTGTGTGTATGAGGTGTGTGTGTGTGTGTGTAGTACGTGTGCTGCAGTACAGTGCGCTGTAGTACTGTGTGTGTGTTTGTTTGTTTTGGGATCTCTTTAAGCCTATCGGCTAATATTCCTACAGCAATCAACATACAGTATACAGTACAGTTAAAAAATAAAACAAAGTAAACTATAATAAAAAATAAAATAGAAGACAGAGTTGAAATAAAGAACAATAGCAAGTTAAAAGTAATTAGGCAGACATTATGAAAATACAATGAACAGTTATTATTATACAGATACATTTTTCTCATATGCACTATTGTAAAATAACAGTTTTCAGTAACATATGACAATTATTTCTCAAAATAACTTAATGACATGTTCCTGAAAGCATTTATCAGGTCATTCCATGCATTTCCTGCTCTTTAAATTAATTTAAATTAAGTTTAATGACTGTCTTTCTTTAGCTGGACAAAGTTTGCTATGGATTGCAGCTGGTCTTTTTAAATGATGGATTTTATGAAAAAAAGATGAATATGTTGTTTACTAGCATTTCTGAAATCAACAGCCAGCCTAGTGCATTATGCATATCAATGGAGGACATATCATAACCACACTGCAAAACTATTCTAGCAACCTTGTTCTGGGCAACTTCTAGTCTTCGTTGGTCACCAGCTTTTGCATAACTCCAAATGGAGCAGTAGTTTACTTGACTGAGCGTTATTGGTTGAGATATTAGTTTCAGAATCTGCACTGGAAGGAACTTTGCAATCCTTCTTATCATGTGAGAGGTTCTGATGGTTTTTGCATATAATTGAGGAATGTGAGCTGACCAAGATAGACTGTTATTTTAAATACACTTAATAACCGAACCTCAGAAACTTCTTCAATAGATTCCTCACCAATTTTCAGTTGCAGGTAAGGCTGATTTGTATATGTTTTGTTTAATATGTCTCTAGTAGAACCATATCAACATAGACTTAGTTTTCTTTCCATTTAATACCATCTTATGTAGAGTGACCCAATCTACATTTCATTCAAGATTAGTCTCAAGAGCCTCTTGAATCTGTCTCACAGAATTACCTGACACGTGGACTGATGTATCATCTGCAAGCAAACACACTTTAGATTTAGAGAGCACTAGAGGGAGACTGTTCGTATGCATTAAGAACAGAAGTGGTCCGAGGCAGCTTCCCTGTGGCACTCCACACTCACCTGAATGAGGTTGAGAGAAGGATGTACGTAACCTTGTTTCCGTCAGATAGAACTGTAACCACTTCAATGAGATTTCATCAAACCTATAAAGACTTAATTTCAATAACAATATTATATTAAGAGAACACCGTGGAGTCCGCTGATAAGAAGCACAGTTCACTCAGTCCCCTGATCTCCACCCTCTTGGCCATATCTTGTGGAGTTGCAGGCGACATCTATGGAATGTTTGTTTATCAAAGAGACACTGATACAGCGAAGCAGGCCAAATATGTCCAAATGAAACTAGGCCTGCAGAAGTACAGAGCCTTCATATACATGTTTATATAACATCACTTTAATCAAATGAATCTACAAAAGGATGCCTCTCTGGATTGGACTGACAAGGCCACAGTTTCCAAGGTTAGGTTACTAAAGGTCACAGTTTCCAAGGGTTAGGTTACTAAAGATCATGGTGTCACTGCTACATAAGGCTCCACCCTCAGACTGGTGCTCATTCAGCCAAACTCTGTGAAAAGAGAGAACAACCAGGGCCTGCACCTGTATTTCAATATGGAAAAGTGACATAGAACATTGCTCTGCCTTTGTGCATACATTGTCTCAGTTACATTATCTATCTTACAGCATGATTACAGGCATCATATTCAATAAATTCTTGTTTTTTTAATAAGAATAAGGTGGCACAATCAATAATATCTCCTGCATATTCATAATATGTCTTTGAAATAAACCATGAAACAAGCGTGATCACACCCAGATACTTTCTGCCTTTCTGCAGGTATTCTGACCTCATATTCCAAGAAAAAAAATAGGCCATTCTCCTCGTACTGACAGTATATTCCACACAGAGGGCATGGGATTGTGGTACAGGTGTGTTATCAGGCCGAACACATGGGAGGTATGTGAGGGTCACAGTCCCCTAGTTTGTGTCCCTTCAACCAAAACCTTCCTGCAGAATTAAGCACAGACACTTTGGTGGCAATGCGGTGTACTGGCGAAGATTCTGCAGGTTTGATTCTAAAGCAGGTGTGACTGGCTTTGTACCCTTGAGCAATATACAATGATTTAGTAAAGATGCAGCTGCTTTACTTCTCATAAACCTACTCTGTACCACAAGCCTAGTAGAAAGTGCCTCCATTTTATTTTCCTATTATCCAAAAGGTTATTTTTCAAATTGTTTTCTCAGACGGTATGTCCAAATGGATTCGTTTGATCTAAACTGGGAGTGGTTTCACACAAGAAGGAATAAATCACCTGTAAATAATCCACCTGTATAGAATTATCCAGGAACAACAACATTTGATTTAATTCCGGAGGCTTGCAGTACACATCTTCACACAGCTTGTGTGACTGTGTCCGTGAGTGTGTGTGTGTGTGAGAGAGTGAATGTGTGTGTGAGAGTGAGTGTGTGTATGTGTGTCTGTGTGTGAGTATGTGTGTGTGGGAGTTTTTGTGAGTGTGTGTGGGAGTTTGTGGGTGTGTGAGTATGTGTGTGTGGGAGTATGTGGGAGTGTATGTATGAGTGAGAGTTTGTGTGAGTGTGTGTGTGTGTGTGTGTGTGTGTGTGAGTGTGTGTTTGAGTGTGTGTGGGAGTGTGTGCGTGTGTGTGTGTGTTTGTGTGAGTGTGGGTGGGAGTATGTGTTTGTGAGTGAGTGTGTGAGTGTATGTGTGTGAGTATGTGTGTCTGGGATTGCGTATGGGTGTGTGTGTGAGTGTATGTGTGTGTGAGTTTGTGTGAGTGTGTGTGTGGGAGTATGTGTTTGTGAGTGAGTGTGTGAGTGTATGTGTGTGAGTATGTGTGTGTGGGAGTGCGTATGGGTGTGTGTGTGAGTGTATGTGTGTGTGAGTTTGTGTGAGTGTGTGTGTGGGAGTACGTGTAAGTGTTTTTAATTTAATTCAGGAGGCTTGCAGTACACATCTTCAGCCACAAGAGGCAATCATGAGGCAAACCAGATGAGCATGTGGAATGCAGGTTCATGTCCATGTGACACCAGACAGATGGGTAGATCATCATAATTACTCTGTATGTCACTCTAAACTGCCATTACCTCTGCTTCAGTACATCGGATGAGTTTATCAACTGCAACCCTGCTGTGATCAAAACGTGACGACACCGGAGAACGCAAGAAAACTGGTTTTACAAGAATAACGGCATTGGCACCGTTGAGCTCAGCCTTGTTGTGTCTTAGCCAGAATGCAAGGAATTTAGCTCTGTGATTCATAGGAACAGACAGAAGGGGTGTGTGTGTGTGTGCGTGTGTGTATGTTTGTGTGTGTGTGTGTCCTTACACTTCGCCCCTTACCTGTCCTGCTCTGCCATCTCAATGTAGCGCAGTAGGGCATAGTAGGGCTCACTGCTGGACAGGAGCAGAATGCCGGCCTGCGGGGAAGATAAGAAGGTGACACACAGGCCTCTGAGTCAACCTGAGCTGAGTTTCTGTGATATTTACACTTTAGGGCTCTCTCAAACGTCACATCCCCCAGGGCTCAAGAAAAGGAGATTAGTGTAAATACCCCAAATTTCCAAAATAGTACAAATAGCCCACATTTCCGAAATAGTGTAAATACCACACATTTCCCCAAATAGTGTAAATGCCCCAAATTTCCCATTCGTTATCTTTCCACCACACTGATACTTTGCCAAAGTTTTGGCAAAGAGAAGCATTTGGGATTTCTGTTACAGAGTGAAAAACCTTTTTGGGGGTCTTGCCCCACAAATTTGTACCACTATTCCATCCCCCCTAACACCAACAACCTGCATTATTACCCAGCCTGTCCTTGATGGTGGCGTTTTGATTACCAAACCCATAATCATGTGTCTTCCACTAAAATTACACTCTGGTACGCTATGGCTGACATGTAATGAAAACCTGGATCAATTTTGCAGCATTCCATTCCATTAACATCTTCTTCAAAAGGTAGTACAGGTTTGAAACCCAACTGCGCCAGACCGCCCCTGGCTGAGAGCCCTGATCGGGGGCGGTGTTCGGCTGTCTGCCGTGGTGTGTAACGGTGTCACTGACTGTAGTCGAGTGGTAGGTGTATCTACGGATCCCGGCTGTGTTACTTACGGCCACAAACTGATTGTTCTCCAGCTTGATGAGGTCTCCCATGTGCACGTTCATCCATTTCTTGTGTGTGTGTGTGTGTGTGTGTGTGTGTGTGTGTGAGTGTGTGAGTTTGTGTGAGTGTGTGTGTGAGTTTTGTGTGTGTGTGTAATGTGAGTATGTGTGTGTGGGAGTGTGTGCGAGTGTGTGTATGCGTGAGCTTGTGTGACTGTGTGTGGGAATGTGTGTGTGTGTGTGTGTGGGAGTATGTGGGAGTGTGGGAGTATCTGTGTGTGGGAGTGTGTGCATGTGTGTGAGAGTTTGTGTGTGTGTGTGTGGGAGTATGTGTGAGTGTGTGTGTGAGAGTTTGCGTGAGTGTGTGTGTGGGTGTATGTGTGTGTGTGAGTTTGTGTGAGTGTGTGTGTGTGTAAGTGTGTATGTGTGTGTGTGTGTGTATGTGTGTGTGTGTTTGTGTGTGTGAGACTTTGTGTGTGTGTGTTTAAGTGTATGTGTGTGTGTGTGAGTTTGTGTGTGTGTGTGTGTGTGTGTGAGTTTGTGTGAGTGTGTGTGTGTGTAAGTGTGTGTGAGTGTGTATGTGTGTGTGTGTGTGTGTGAGTTTGTGTGTGTGTGTGTGTGAGTTTGTGTGAGTGTGTGTATGTGTGTATGTGTGTGTGTGTAAGTGTGTGAGTGTGAGTGTGTATGTGTGTCTCTCTCTGTCATGTTTGAGGTGTTAACCTGAGCCAGCTCTCCCCACCCTCGATCATCTCTGTCTCGGGACATGGTCTTCAATGTGTTTGTATCTGTACTTATTAATATAAAGCATAAATAAACCAGCAGAGCGGGCAATCTGACCAACAGGTTTTTACTGACTGCTCTTGAAGAGGCGGTCTAGAAAAACTGCAGACCACTCCCACTGCTGCCGGGCAGCACCACTGAGACCAGGAAGTAGATGAATGTTTGTGTTTTCTCTCAGCTCCGACACTCAGACATTCAACCCGATGCAGATACCACATGACCAAATTTACACGGGTAGATGCTTTTAATTTTCATTAACAGAAAAAGCAGTGGCCGTCCCCACCTGTGCACACAGACCTCTTACACAGGCCTGAGCAAATGACAAACAATGTACCGCACAGATAAACAAACATTAGCAGAAGAATGTAATCACTCCCATGAAAAGCGGTGGGGGGGAAAACAGCAAATTTCCCTTCATTTTAAAACTCTTTCACTTCATTCCACAAGCTGTGCAGAGCTGTGCTCCTTCATTGATAGAAATGGGTGAAAAACAGAAAAAAAACAGAAATAAAAAATCACATCATCGTGGATGGAGTGCACGTGTTTTTATCATTAACAATACGCCGTCCTTCGTTAACATAGTCCCGTTTCGAGTTGGTGTTTTAACTAAAGTCACGCATTCATGAAGGACAGACACACAGTCCACAGTGTACAGATTTAAAGTTTAAAAAAATCTAACAAACGAACAAATAAGCGCTACGCCCGGCTCATGGGCGCTAAGAAGTGTGTAATCGGAGCAATGGCTGACCTTGGCTGCTGGCAGAGGCCTGGCTGTTCCCAAAACACAGACGTGACGGTGCAGCCACGTGGTGACGTTGCCACAAGGTTACAGCAGTGTTGTTATGGGAACGCTTTGTCTCTGCAGGGACACTAGGGGCCAAGGGGGGGCAGACTGGGGTTCGATGCTTTAACCTTCACTTTAAGTTATAAATTGAAGCACGTCTCAGGTTAGCAAGTCTTACGTTTTAAGGATTCAGACCCAATATTTTACTTTAATCTCGGTGACCACTAAGCTCATGGTGTGTAAGAATTTGAAATAAAAACAGAGGCACTCACTTACTCAAAGTCAAAGAGCGGGCATAGCTTGTGGTTACACTGTTTGGTTAAGTGGCACTGTGATTTGTGCCGGTGCTGTTCGGAGCGTTGCCGTGGTAATCTGTGCCGGTGCGGTTTGGAGCGTTGCTGTGGTGATCTGTGCCGGTGATGTTTGGAGCGTTGCTGTGGTGATCTGTGCCGGTGCTGTTTGGAGCGTTGCCGTGGTGGTCTGTGTCGGTGATGTTTGGTGTGTTGCCGTGGTGATCTGTGCCGGTGATTGTTGGTGCATTGCCATGGTGGTAGTTGCCAGGAGGCCCGGACGCTGGTACAGGCACATGTAGGAGTCCTGTAGCAGCCTCCTCACCAGATCGCCCGTGTCGCTGAGGTCGGCAGCAGCGAGCTCCTCCTCCAACTGCGACAGGAAATCCCCTACCTCCGGGCAGGCCCTGACTTCTGGGACGCTGTAGCCGTTCTGGTCGTCCCCTGGTGAGAGGAGAGCCACACACACGCATAAATACGGAGGACTGGTTCTGTGCTTAAAAACAGAGAGGCCCATTTCTTTTCTTCACTCTTCTTTTTCTCAAAATGCTCCGCAGCGACCATACAGTTATCAGCATCATCAGCCTCCTGAATAGGCTGCGTTTTAACAACCTTTGTAAAAATCTACCCCTCAGTCTACAAGAAAGCCACCATCACCCTTCCAGAATGCTTTCATACAACTCAACAACTAACAACATCAAACTCATCAAACTCAACAACAATTTAACCCCTCACACTTTTGTGACTGTTTGTTACAGTACAGCATGTTTCAAAAAATGGTCCGGGCTCACCACAGCGGTCTGCCATGCTGTCGAAGAAGAGCCAGGATTTGGGGGCGGGGCCGTATTTCACGTAGGAGACATAGTGGCTGGTGTGGATGCAGAGCACAGCAAACAGCTGCAGCACCTGCCTGGGGGCAGGGCCACTCGGTGGGGCGGGGCCACTCGGCACGGCCAGCTTCCTGGGGGCGTGGTCCTGCCGCAGCGGGTGAGAGTGCACCTGGGGGAAGGGATATATCGATCACAATATTTAACAGTTGGTAATAGTTGTACATTTGTACAAATGTTGTACAGTAAGTACAACATTTGTTTCTTTTTTTTTGTACCGTCTGACAGAGAGAACTGGAAGTGAAGGGTGTTTCTGAAGAAATGTCATTGGCTGGGAGAACATGCAGGTGGAGCAGTACTGCTTCATTCTCCCTGGCTGAAGCTTTACCTATGCCCTGCAGGTGGAGCAGTACTGTTTGATTCTCCCTGGCTGTAGTTTTACCTGTGTGCTGCAGGTGGAGCAGTACTGTTTGATTCTTCCTGGCTGTAGTTTTCGGTCCCGTAGGCACCCCACGCACTCTAGCTCCGCCCTCTGTCCACACAGGAAGCACTCCCGAGGAGCTGAGAGAGAAAGAGAGAAAATGAGAGAGAGACGTGTGTTCACCACCAAACCACACTACCACACCTGTGTAACATCTTCTACACCTGTGTCAGTGTTCACCCCCACACCCAAATGTCAAAACACATTTTCACAGTCCTCAGATCTGTGCTCAGTGCTAACACCTACCACATTCTAATTTAATTATGACTATGGAGAGCAGGCCAGGGTGTTATTACTGTTTTATATGACTATGGAGAGCAGACTTGGGTGTTATTACTGTTTTATATGACTATGGAGAGCAGACTTGGTTGTTATTACTGTTTTATATGACTATGGAGAGCAGACTTGGGTGTTATTACTGTTTTATATGACTATGGAGAGCAGACTTGGGTGTTATTACTGTTTTATATGACTATGGAGAGCAGGCCTGGGCGTTAGCATTGCTAGCGGTACCGTTATGCAGGAGGTCTGTAATGTCCAGCTCTGTGGAGGGAAGGATCCGGGGGAACATTTTGTACCCCTTCCCAAATCTGGGCATTTGGACCATCAAGCAGGATGGGATCTGGAGCAGGGAGACAAAAACAATCAGTCTGCATCTAGGGATGCTAGTTTTAAGAAATTTCCTTGATCAATCGTCGCCCACGTTAACAAACAATTAATCAATCAATCTTAAAAAAACCCAATAAGAATTATGAATGAAATGAAACACCATTCAGTAGGCCTAACAATGAAAACAATATTCCTTTTGAAATGAAAAGGGCTGTCCGACAGGGGAGGCTTGGCAACGTAAAAAAAAAAAAAAGGCCTACCTCCTAACTTTTGAGTCCCAACTCGTCCCCTTACTGGTTTCTATTTAGGAATATAAGCATATATCCAGGGGTGAGCCGTGTGCGCAACCTGTTTACAGTAAGACCAGCCTCTGAGAACACCCATTCCGATGGAACCGATGTCCCGGGATGCATAAATACAGTCGCGGCAAAAAAAGTATAATTTCACCAAAATCTCTGAGAAATGCAGAAGTAACGTTAGGCGTGCTTAGCAAATTCAAGAGACCATGCTATTGTCGGCTGAGGTACCGTTAGGCTATACAAAATCTAACAAAAATGTTTTGTTGTTGTAAATAGTTTTTGTGAAATATTGCTAGATATATTTGATAAAATCAACAAGGTTTTAACTGTTGTTCAAAGCAATATTATTACACCCACTAGAGTTTGTGCTATTGGATAACTCCGCTGTGCTGTGATATATAATCCTTCATTTGATATGCTTGATCAATCAAATTCTTAATCATCGATTAATCATTAACATCCCTAGTCTGCTCTTCCACTGCTCTTCCACTGTTCCATTGCTCATACAGGACGACTCAATGCAAAAGTTGTGTCCCAGCAAAACATTGTAATAGATGCAACTGTGTCTGTGAAATATATTTTCCAAAAACCATAAACCACTTGTATGAGGGAGTGAAACAGAAACAGTACACTAATGACCGTTACTATTTCATCTTATTATAACCATAAACGATGCTAAGGCCCCCGGGTCGGTGCCTTAGCACCGGTAAAGGCACTCGCCCGGAGTGCAGGTTGCCTGCTGTGTACGGGGCTCAATCCCGATTGGCTGTCCGCCCTAAGGGGAAGGGGGGAGGGAAAGCCGGCATGAGCTCGCCGCGAGCACAGAAAGCTTCCCTTTGGGCAAAACAAAGGAAGCGGTTCATTGCCGGCCCCTGTGATAGTGGCCGGTCCCGTAGTTGTGGGCGGCGGGCTCATGGTGGGAGGGTGAACTGAAGAAATTAAGGGTATAATTGGCCACCAAATTGGGAGAAAAACAAGGGAAAAAAATCATAAATATAAATGAAAAAACCTATAAATTACGCTAGTGTCTCCAGGCCCTCAGCCCAAAGCCACTGAAACACACTCTGAGTGGGTGCTGATTGCCTGGGAGAATATTCGTTTTTTTAGTTTGGATGGAAGATTAATGAAGTGCATTAAAGCAATACATTTACCTTGAATTAATGTTTTGTCACAGGAAATGTATTTGTGTTAAAAGAAACAATGTTACGCAACCTGATGTTAAACAAGGACTTCCTGTATACCAACCCACCTCTTCAAACTTGAGGTCACATGACAGGAAGGAAGTCTCCAGCAGCTGCTGCACTGTGGGTACTGGTCCCACCTGCTCTCGGTCCAGAATGATCTGGAAGGTGTAGGCGTCCTGGGTGGTCCCACTGCCTGATCTGAACCCCACAACAACAACAAAGCGTTATCAACATACCATTTTCATTCTCAATTTCAATGTTTGAGCCTTTTTCTACCTGGGGTATCATTCTCCACACTCCACTCCAGAATAGTGTGCAGGAGGGGTGTGGCTTACGATGCATGACATCAAAAACCCAACAAGGTATCGGGTGAGCTGCCTTCAAAATCTCAAGGTAAAAGGGACTGGATCACCTGTTTCATGTACATTCTAAATGTATTAAAAATATATACAGTGCCATGAAAAAGTATTTGCCCCCTTCCTTATTTCTTCTTTTTTTGCATATTTGTCACACTTAAATGTTTCAGATCATCAAACAAATTTTAATATTAGACAAAGACAACCTGAGTGAATACAAAATGCAGTTTTTAAATGATGATTTCATTTATTAAGGGAAAAAAGCTATCCAACCCTACCTGGACCTATGTGAAAAGTAATTGCCCCCCCCTAATAAATCAACCGATTAACCACATTTTTTTGAAAGCTGAGTTCAATTTCATAAGCCGCACCCAGGCCTGATTATTGCCAGACCTGTTGAATCTAGAAATCACTTAAATAGAACCTGTCTGACAAAGTGAAGTAGGCTAAAAGATCTCAAAAAGCAGCACATGATGCCGCGATCTAAAGAAATTCAAGAACAGATGAGAAACAAAGTCATTGACATCTATCAGTCTGGAAAGGGTTACAAAGCCATTTCTAAGGCTTTGGGACTCCAGCGAACCATGGTGAGAGCCATTATCTACAAATGGAGAAAACTTGGAACAGTGGTGAACCTTCCTAGGAGTGGCCGGCCTACCAAAAATTACTCCAAGAGCGCATCGACGACTCATCCAGGAGGTCACAAAAGACCCCAGACGAACATCTGAAGAACTGCAGGCCTCACTTGCCTCAGTTAATGTCAGTGTTCATGATTCCACAATAAGAAAGAGACTGGGCAAAAATGGCATCCATGGGAGAGTTCCAAGGCGAAAACCACTGCTGACCAAAAAGAACACAAAGGCTCGTCTCAAATTTGCCAAAAAACTTCTTGATGACCCCCAAAACTTTTGGGAAAATATTCTGTGGACTGACGAGTCAAAAGTGGAACTTTTTGAAGGTGTGGGTCCCGTTACATCTGGCATAAAACGAACACAGCATTCTATAATAAAAACATCATACCAACAGTCAAACATGGAGGTGGTAGTGTGATGGTCTGGGGCTGCTTTGCTGCTTCAGGACCCGGACGACTTGCGTAATTGATGGAACCATGAATTCTGCTCTCTACCAGAAAATCCTGAAGGAGAATGTCCGGCCATCAGTTCGTGACCTCAAGCTCAAGCGCACTTGGGTTATGGAGCAGGACAATGATCCGAAACACACCAGCAAGTCCACCTCTGAATGGCTCAATAAAAACAAAATGAAGGTTTTGGAGTGGCCTAGTCAAAGCCCGGACTTAAATCCGATTGAGATGCCGTGGCATGACCTTAAACAGGCAGTTCATGCTCGAAAACCCTCCAATGTGGCTGAATTAAAACAATTTTGCAAAGAAGACTGGGCCAAAATTCCTCCACAGCGATGCAAAAGACTCATTGCCAGTTATCGCAAACGTTTGATTGCAGTTGTTGCCGCCAAGGGTGGCACAACCAGTTATTAAGTTCAGGGGGGCAATTACTTTTTCACATGGGTGATATGGGTGTTGGATAACTTTTTTTTCCTTCAATAAATGAAATAATCATTTAAAAACTGTATTTTGTGTTTAATCGGGTTCTCCTTGTCTTATATTACATTTTGTATGAAGATCTGAAACCATTCAGTTTAACAAATATGCAAAAATAGAGGAAATCAGGAGGGGGGCAAATACCTTTTCACAGCACTGTAGATATATATTAAAATATCAACCCACATGAGGGGTGGCAAGGAGCACAGAGGGACAGCAGGGACAGGGGATGAGAAAGGGGAGTTACAGGACAGTGAGGAGCAGAAAGAGGAGTTACAGGACAGTGAGGAGCAGGAAGGAGAGGTACAGGACAGTAAGGAGCAGAAAGAGGATGTCAGGAGTGTAGTAGGGGTGGAACCAAATGCAGTCGCAAAAGAGACCCAAAATACGGAAATACGTTTAAGGTATTTATTTTCCTTAACGTAGGCAGGAACCGAAAACAAAACAATGGCTGTGGCGACCAAAGCAAATAACCAAAACAAAACAAAATGATAAACGAACTGGAGCAAACCAAACTAGCTAAACAGCAAATCCAAAACGTAATCCAAAACACGGATTTAACTAAACCGAGGAACTCTAATAATAAACAAAAACAAGAAACAACTTTACGAAGATGCGAGATCATGAGAACGAAAGCGAGTTTGTCTAGGCAAAACTAAACAATGTCCAAGCAATGAATGGAGAATGCCAGTAGATTAAATATCCTCCCGGTAAGTGATAACGGTTGTCCTTAATGACCTGGATTTAACTTGGTGCATTCTTGGCGTGTCTTTTGCTTTTCCTGATTGGTGATTTGGGGAAATTTCTGATTGCCGGTCGAATCGTTACAGAACCCCCCAGGACCGACTCCCGACGGTCCAGGAAGAGCCGCCTGCTGAGCCTTGAAGTCCCGGATGAGAGCCGGATCCAGAATCTACCTTGCCGGAATCCAGGACCGATCCGCCGGTCCGTATCCCTCCCAGTCCACCAGGTACTGGACTCCTGACTGCACTCGACGGGATTGGAGAAGACGGCGAACGGTGTACGCCGGGTGGCCGTTGATGAGACGAGGGGCGGGAGGAGGCTTAGCCGGTGGTGTGTGTGGCCCGACGAGCAGTGGCCGAAGACGGGAGACGTGGAATGTAGGGTGTACACGGCGCATCTCTGGAGGCAGTGAGAGACGATAAGCCACTGGATTAACCCGGCGGACCACTTTGAAGGGACCTACAAAACGTGGAACTAACTTGCGGTTCTCCACCTTGAGGGGTAGGTCCCGTGTTGATAACCAGACCCTCTGGCCAGGGTGAAATGTGAGCGCCGGGCGACGGAGACGGTCGGCTTGATTATGGTGTTGTTGGGTGGTGAGTTCGATGACCAACCTGGCTCTCTTCCAGGCTTGTTTGCATCATCGCACATGAAGCTCTGCTGAAGCTTTCCCTCTCCTGGTCAGGGAAGAGAGGAGGCTGGTAGCCGAACTGAGCAGCGAAGGGTGTTGTGGGCGTATTCAGCCCAAGGAAGATTGCGGCTCCAGGACTTGGGGTTGGATGCCGAGAGGCACCGCAGAGTCGTCTCCATGTCCTGGTTAACCCGCTCTGTCTGCCCGTTGGACTGGGGGTCCAGCAGTCTCCTGGGCCGAGGGCAGTTTGGGCAGGGGAATGAAATGGCAGGCCTTGGAAAAACGGTCAGGGTTGGGAGGGTTACTTTGTAAATGTAATTAGTGCCTGATTACTGATTACACGGCTCTGAAAGTAATCCGATACGAATACAGTTACATGTCTCAAAAAAGTAACGTAATCAGATTACTTTTAGAATACTTTTGGATTACTTACTTTTTCCATCACAGATGGGTATGTTTTGGGGTACAGGAGACATTGGGAAGCTGTTATATAGCCAAAGGTGGTGCTACTTAGTACTAAAAGGGTGCTCAAACTTTTGCACACGCCATGTTCACTTTTTTATTTGATCAGTAATACATTTAAATAGTTATTATGCATTACACTTTGAAAAAGGATGTCATGTTCAACTTTCCACTGTGTTGAGGTCAGGGTCAGCTTCTGTTCATTTAATAATAAATACTAATAAATTTGAGATGTCAATTTAGCTAAATATATGCAACATTGTATCTGCATTTTTTGTTGTAGTCGTCGTCATTAACATGTTATGGAATTAGAATGGACAGATTCAAAATTAATCATAATAAAAAGCAAAGGGATATTGAAAGGCAAGTTATTTTACTGTTTTGATGGCTCATCATGAGCATAACTCAAACACAGCATCTTAAACAATGTAATAACTTTTGAAACTTTTTTGGCACTGGAATAACAGCGACTTGTAAGGGATATGGCTTAGAAAAGTGCCAGTGTTGGCGGGCTGTGTAGCGGCGAATGCTCGGCAGTGCATAACGTAATTGACGTATAGTAGAGTACAATTGTCTACCAAATTGGGAGAAAACTGGGAAAAATAAAAAGAATAAAATAAAATGGCATCGTTTCAACAATAAAGAAAGCAGTATAAAATTAGCAGAGCAGTTAATGCGATGCCTCAAACCGTAGGCTAAGGTCAGGTAACAGCAAATTACTGCAGAACTGTGTTCATTAAACTGACTTACTCCAAGTGCTTTTTAAGATTGAAGTCGAGTCCTTTGATGCCGACAGTATCTTTATTCCTGGAAGACACAAGGTACACTGGACCGACAGATTTTTCCCATGTTCTTCTTTAAACTGGAAATTGTGTCGATAACGCCACAAACTAAAAGCTGACTTTTCTTCCATCTTGTCCCTATCAATGTTTGTCTGAGTGTGGGCGTGCACTTTTTTTTAAACGCATTTTTTTTTACGCAGTTTTTTGGTTCTGTGCAGCAGGGGTAGTTTTCGTGAGCTGTGTGATGATAATCATGTAGGCGTGATAATTTCATGCTGTAACTTTAGTAATGAATATCAGCTCATTAATGTTTGTAAGGAAAACTTTCCACCAAGCATTCCAAGAAGTAATCCAAAATGTATTCACTTCAGGTTTATTAAAGTAACTGTATTCAGATTACTCGTTTTTCAAATGTAACGCGAGCTGAATACAGTTACTTGATTTTTGTATTCTGATTACGTAACGCCGTTACATGTATTCCGTTACAACCCAACCCTGAAAACGGTCCACAACCACGAAAACCGCAGTGTGACCATGCGAAGGGGGTAGCCCTGTAACAAAGTCCATGGAGATGTGGGACCATGGGCGGCGGGGAATGGGCAGAGGATGGAGTAGCCCTTGGGGACGTGTCCGGGGGTTTTTGTGCTGGGTGCACACCGCGCAAGCCAGGACGAATGACCGGACCTCCTCGTCCATCTTGGGCCACCAGAACCGTCGACTAAGAAACTCCAGGGTGCGAGTCACCCCTGGATATCCGGTGAGACGAGAGGCGTGACCCCACTGTAGTACTCGGTTTCGAATGGCTGAGGGTACGAAACAACGGTTAGGCGGGCCATTGCCCGGGTCAGGTTCCGTTCGTAAGGCCCGACGAACCACGGTTTCAATGCCCCACTGGACCGGGGCAATGATGCGGCTTGGTGAGAGAATGGTCTCCACTGGGGCAACAGTGTCAGGAGCTTCAAAGATCCGGGAGAGAGAGTCGGGTGTCTGATTCTTAGACCCCGGACGGTAGGAAAGTGTGAACTGAAAATGATTGAAAAACAATGCCCACCTAGCTTGCCGGGGGTTCAGCCGCTTATCTACGGCTTATAAGCCGTAGATATTCCAAATTTTTATGATCGGTCCAAACAGTGAACGGGTGGACCAAGCCCTCCAGCCAGTGACGCCACTCCTCCAGCGCTTTTTTCACCGCCAGTAATTCGTGGTCCCCAATGTCGTAGTTGCACTCGGTGGGTGTCAAGCGGTGTGACAGGAAGGCGCATGGGCGGAGTTTGTTGTCTGGTTTAATCCGTTGAGATAGGACGGCTCCGATGCCTGTGTTAGAAGCGTCTACCTCAACTACGAAGGGCAGAGATGGGTCCGGAATAGTCAGGATGGGTGCTGAGGTGAAGCGATGTTTGAGACGTAGGAAGGCTTGTTCGGCTTCAGGTGTCCAGACGAATGCTTTTGCCTTACCCCGGGTCAGGTTGGTGAGTGGAACCGCCACCGTTCCGAAATCCCGGATGAATCGTCTGTAAAAATTGGCGAAGCCAAGGAAACATTGCACCTGTTTGACGGAGGTGGGGCGTGGCCAGTCTCTGACAGCCTGGGTCTTGGTTGGATCCATTTGGATGCTGCCTGCGTGTAAAATGAATCCCAGAAATGTGACCGTGGAAGCGTGGAACTCGCTCTTCTCCAGTTTAACGTAGAGTTGGTTCTTTAGGAGTAGCTGAAGGACATGTCGCACATGCTGTTCGTGTTCCTGGACGTTCCTGGAGAAAATGAGAATGTCGTCCAGGTACACAAACACAAAGCGGTTGAGTGCCTCTCTCAACACGTTGTTAATCAGTGCTTGGAATACTGACGGACTGTTGGAGAGCCCAAACGGCATGACGAGGTACTCGTAGAGCCCCGTCGGTGTGTTGAAGGCGGTTTTCCATTCATGCCCTTCGCGAATGCGCACTAAGTTGTATGCGCACCTGAGGTCCAGTTTGGAAAAGACAGTAGAACCCTGGAGCATCTCGAATGCCGTGGACATGAGGGGCAGAGGGTACCTGTTCTTCACCGTGATGTTGTTGAGGCCTCGGTAGTCGATACATGGCCGCAGGCCCCCATCCTTCTTCTCCATGGAGAAAAACCCTGCTCCCGCCGGCGAGGTGGAAGGACGGATGTGCCCGGCGGCCAGCGCCTCCCGGATGTAGGTACTCATCGCCATCGTCTCAGTTCTGGACAGATCTTGCCCCGGGGGGAACTGGTTCCCGGCAGTAGATCGATGGCACAGTCGTACGGATGGTGAGGTGGCAGAATGGAGGTGTGTTGCCTGCTGAACACCGCCTGGAGGTCACGGCACTCGGGCCCACTCCTGGATTTCCGGTTCCCAGCGTGAAACGGCAGTGGAAAGGTGAGGCAGTAGACAGGTGCCCTGACAAGCTAAACCCCAGCCCAGTATTTTCTCTGCATTCCAGTCGATGTGGGGGTTGTGCCTGCTTAGCCAGGGGTAGCTAAGCACGAGGGGTAGCTGGGGAGATTGTGTGACAAAGAACTCCATCCGCTCGGTGTGGTTCTCCCCGATGGTGACTTGGATGGGAATAGTCCGCTGCGTGATGGCACCGGATCCCAGTGTTTTGCCGTCCAGGGCTGTGACGGACAGAGGGGAGTCCAACGTCACCAGAGGGATTTGAAGTTGCCGCGCGAAATTAAAATCAATTAAATCCCCCGCCGCTCCGGAGTCAATGAGGGCTGGAGACGAGTGTTGCGAGCTGTTCCAGCGCAGGGAGATCGGTAGCACCAACCCCGTGAGGTGCTCAGAACCGGGAGTGACCGCTGCGCTTCTTACCACCCTCCCGGTGTGGTAGAAGCGTTGGCATTTCCCTGTAACTCCGGACAGGAACCCCGGTAATGCCCAAAACGACCACAGTACATACAGCAGTTTTACCTCCGGCGTCGTTCCCTTTCCGTGGTAGAGAGGCGGGTTCTACCCAACTGCATGGGTTCCTCCCGTTTACTGGGAAGAGCTTGAGGTGGCGAATGGAAAGCTGACGGGAGTGATTCAGTTCGTAGCGAGAGTAATGTCCGAGGTCGAGGAATGGGGTTGTTGTTACGGCGCTCGAGCCTGCGTTCCCGGTGTCGATTATCTAGCTGTATGGATAACTCTATGAGCCCTTCCCATTGCTCGATATGCCCATGGATCATGAGTTCATCCTTCAGCCCCTCGCTGAAACCTTGCCGAAATGCCGCTATCAATGCCTCGTTATTCCAGCGGCTCTCTGCGGCCAGGGTGCGGAACTCGATGACGTAAGCTGCCACCGTCCGACCTCCCTGCTGGATCCGGAGCAGCTGGTTAGCCGCTTCACGACCCCGGACCGGATGGTCGAACACCTTCCTCAACTCGGCACTGAATTGGAGATAGCTGTCGCAGATGTGTCCCTGTTCCTCCCAGATAGCCGTCGCCTATTGCAAAGCGGTTACGTTAAGAAGGGAGATGATATACGCTATCCGGGAGCGATCGCTGGGGAATTGTGAAGGTTGAAGTTCAAATGCCAGTGAGCACTGAGTGAGGAAACCGCGACATCCCGTGGGGTTACCGTTGTAACGTTCCGGTGCCGGGAGCCGCGGTTCGCGAGGTAAGCTGGCTTGGGTGTTGATCATGGGTTCCTGGTGAGGCTGAAAAACGGCGGTAGGGAGTGTAGTTTGAAGCAGCTTTGTGATGGTGTTGAATTGGCTGGCTGTTTGCTGGCTGAAAGTATTTCGTTGTTCTATCAGCAGAGCAATAGCCTGATCCTGCCGTCTGATGGAAACTTCCTGGTTCTGGATTGTTGTGCGCAGGAAGCTCTGGGTCGGCTCGGTTTCTGCTGGTTCCGTTGTTGGCATGGACATTCTGTCAGGAGTGTAGTAGGGGTGGAACCAAATGCAGTCGCGAAAGAGACCCAAAATACGGAAATACGTTTAAGGTATTTATTTTCCTTAACGTCGGCAGGAACCGAAAACAAAACAATGGCTCTGGCGACACGCAAATAACCAAAACAAAACAAAATGATAAATGAACTGGAGCAAACCAAACTAGCTAAACAGCAAATCCAAAACGTAATCCAAAACACGGATTTAACTAAACCGAGGAACTCTAATAATAAACAAAAACAAGAAACAACTTTGCGAAGATGCGAGATCATGAGAACAAAAGCGAGTATGTCTAGGCGAAACTAAACAATGTCCAAGCAATGAATGGAGAATGCCAGTTGATTAAATGTCCTCCCGGTAAGTGATAACAGCTGTCTGTAATGACCTGGATTTAACTTGGTGCATTCTTGGCGTGTCTTTTGCTTTTCCTGATTGGTGATTTGGGGAAATTTCTGATTGCCGGTCGAATCGTTACAGAGGAGGCGTATGACAGTGAAGAGCAGAAAGGGGAGGTGTATGACACTGAGGAGCAGAAAGGAGAGGTACACGACAGTGAGGAGCAGAAAGGGGAGGTACAGGACAGTGAAAAGAGGAGTCATCAGACCTGATCTTTAGAAGCGGCTCCACATGCAGCACTCTCTGAAGGAGCAGGGTGATGAACTCCTCTGGGTCTGGAGGAAGGAGGAGCAAACTGTGAGGAGGAAACTCGCCCAAAACAATGATTCCACAGCCTTCTGGGCTCAGAGATTATCAAGAAAACATCTGACATCAATAAAGGAGACCTATCATAACTTGTGAAATTATGAATGTGAATGTGAATAATGTGCCTGTAATTCATCCATCCATCTATCCATCCATCCATTTTCTACCGCTTCTCCGGGTCGGGTCGCGGGGCAGCGTCCTAAGCAGGGAGACCCAGACTTCCCTCTCCCGGCCACTTCGTCCAGCTCTTCCGGGGAATCCCGAGCGTTCCCAGGCCAGCCGAGAGACATAGTCTCTCCAGCGTGTCCTGGGTCTTCCCCCGGGCCTCCTCCCGGTGGGGCGTGCCCGGAACACCTCACCCGGGAGGCGTCAGGAGGCATCCTAACCAGATGCCCGAGCCACCTCATCTGGCTCCTCTCGACGCGGAGGAGCAGCGGCTCTACTCTGAGCCCCTCCCGGATGACCGAGCTCCTCACCCTATCTCTAAGGGAGAGCCCAGACACCCTGCGGAGGAAACTCATTTCAGCCGCTTGTATTCGCGATCTCGTTCTTTCGGTCACTACCCACAACTCGTGACCATAGGTGAGGGTAGGAACATAGATCGACCGGTAAATCGAGAGCTTTGCCTTTAGGCTCAGCTCCCTCTTTACCACGACAGACCGATGCAGCGTCTGCATCACTGCCGACGCCGCACCAATCCGCCTGTCGATCTCCCGCTCCATCCTTCCCTCACTCGTGAACAAGACCCCGAGGTATTTAAACTCCTCCACTTGGGGCAGGATCTCCTCCCGACCCGGAGAGTGCACTCCACCTTTTTCCGGCTGAGAACCATGGTCTCAGTTTGGAGGTGCTGATTCTCATACCAGCCGCTTCACACTCGGCTGCGAACCGCTCCAGCGAGCTGGAGGTCACGGCCCGATGAAGCCAACAGGACCACATCATCTGCAAAGAGCAGTGACCCAATCCTCAGGCCACCGAACCGGACCCCCTCAACGCCCGGCTGCGCCTAGATATTCTGTCCATAAAAGTTATGAACAGAACCGGTGACAAGGGCAGCCCTGGCGGAGTCCCAACCCTCACCAGGAACAAGTCCGACTTACTGCCAGCCATGCGGACCAAGCTCTGGCACCGGTCGTACAGGGACCGAATGGCCCCGTATCAAGGGGTCCGGTACCCCATACTCCCGGAGCACCCCCACAAGACTCCCGAGGGACACGGTCGAAAAGCCTTCTCCAAGTCCACAAAACATGTGTAGACTGGTTGGGCAAACTCCCATGCACCCTCCAGGACCCCGCGGAGGGTGTAGAGCTGGTCCACAGTTCGCGACCAGGACGAAACCACATTGCTCCTCCTGAATCCGAGGTTCAACCATCCGACAGACCCTCCTCTCCAGAACCCCTGAATAGACCTTACCAGGAGGCTGAGGAGTGTGATCCCCCTGTAGTTGGAACACACCCTCCGGTCCCCTTTCTTGAAGAGGGGACCACCACCCCGGTCTGCCAGTCCAGAGGCACTGCCCCCGATGTCCACGCGATGCTGCAGAGTCGTGTCAACCAAGACAGCCCCACAACATCCAGAGCCTTTGAGGACTCCGGGCGGATCTCATCCACCCCGAGGCCCTGCCACCACGGAGCTTTTTAACCACCGCGGCGACCTCAGCCCCAGAGATAGGAGAGCCCACCCCGAGTCCCAGACCCTGCTTCCTCGCTGGAAGGCGTGTCGGTGGGATTGAGGAGGTCTTCGATCCTCCACCGACCCACAACGTCCCAGTCGAGGTCAGCAGCGCCCCATCCCCACTGTACACAGTGTTGACAGTGCACTGCTTCCCCATCCTGAGACGCCGGATGGTGGTCCAGAACCTCCTCGAAGCCGTTCGGAAGTCGTTCTCCATGGCCTCACCGAGCTCCTCCCATGCTCGAGTTTTGCCTCAGCGACCGCCGAAGCCGCGCTCCGCTTGGCTCGCCGATACCTATCTGCTGCCTCCGGAGTCCCACAGGCCAAAAGGTCTGATAGGACTCCTTCTTCAGCTTGACGGCATCCTTCACTGCCGGTGTCCACCAGCGGGTTCGGGGATTACCGCCGCGACAGGCACCGACGACCTTGCGGCCACAGCTCCGGTCAGCCGCCTCGACAATAGAGGCACGGAACATGGCCCACTCGGACTCAATGTCCCCCGCCTCCCCCGGGACATGGTTGAAGCTCTCCCGGAGGTGGGAGTTGAAGCTCCTTCTGACAGGAGACTCTGCCAGACGTTCCCAGCAGACCCTCACACGTTTGGGCCTGCCAGGCCTGACCGGCATCCTCCCCCACCATCAGAGCCAACTCACCGCAGGTGGTGATCAGTTGACAGCTCCGCCCCTCTCTTCACCCGAGTGTCCAAGACATGCGGCCGCAAGTCCGACGACACGACCACAAAGTCGATCATTGAACTGCGGCCCAGGGTGTCCTGGTGCCAGGTGCATATATGGACACGCTTATGCTTGAACATGGTGTTCGTTATGGACAATCTGTGACAAGCACAGAAGTCCAACAACAAAGCACCATTCTGGTTCAGATCGGGGGGGCCGTTCCTCCCAATCACGCCCCTCCAGGTCTCACTATCGTTGCCCACGTGAGCATTGAAGTCTCCCAGCAAAAGCGAGAGTCCCCGGAAGGAGTGTTCTCAAACACCCCCTCCAAGGACTCCAAAAGGGTGGGTATTCTGAGCTGCTGTTTGGAGCATAAGCACAAACAACAGTCAGGACCCGTCCCCCACCCGAAGGCGGAGGGAGGCTACCCTCTCGTCTACCGGGTGAACCCCAGCGTACAGGCACCGAGCCGGGGGCAATAAGTATTCCCACCCCTGCTCGGCGCCTCCCACCAGGGGCAACTCCAGAGTGGAAGAGAGTCCAACCCCTCTCAAGGAGACTGGTTCCGGAGCCCATGCCGTGCGTCGAGGCGAGGCCGACTATATCTAGCCGGAACCTCTCGACCTCCCGCACCAGCTCAGGCTCCTTCCCGCCAGAGAGGTGACATTCCACGTCCCTAGAGCTAGCTTCTGCAGCCGAGGATCGGACCGCCAAGGCCCCTGCCTTCGGCCGCCGCCCATCTCACACTGCACCCGACCCCCTTGGCCCCTCCCATGGGTGGTGAGCCCATGGGAAGGGGGTCCTACGTTGCCTCTTCGGGCTGTGCCCGGCCGAGCCCCATAGGTGTAGGCTCGGCCACCAGGCGCTCGCCCTCGCGCCCTACCCCCGGGCCTGGCTCAAGGGGGGGGGCCCGGTGACCCGCGTCCGGGCGAGGGAAACGTATTTCCAATTTTGTTTGCCTGTAATTCAATTAAATGTAATACAACTGATGCACTTTGAGCTGAAAATAATATTCGGTACATATAAAACCGTGTGACGGATACATTGGCAGGGCTCAGACTATGGAAACATGCCCCTCATTACGTTCCATTAAAGAGCACTGAGCTCAGAAAGAAGATGAACTCTTTTTGATTTAAACGTTTTGTTAGAGGCCAGTACCTGTTACAGTAACTCCCAAAATCCACACTGAAATCATAAAAGAGAGAGAAAAAAGGAAGGAACATGCTGTAACAGGTGAGCGGAGGAGTGTACCTTTCTCCTCTGTCATGAATGAGTCACACCCCAGCTGCTTCCGGAAGCTCATCACCGCCTCAGCCGGGACGAAGCCATGTCTGAGAGGAATCATCACCAGTCACTACCTCAACACTACACACACTACACTACACTCACACTACATGCACATTACACACTACATACTACTTACACACACAGTACACACATTACATACATACTACATACTACATAGACAAACACTACACACTACATACACATACACTATAACACATATATGGTGACATGTGCCTGTTTACCTGCGCAGACGGTTGATGATGCGTTTCCTCAGGATATGCGGAAGTTCTTCCCCTGAGTCTCCGTGGCAACAGCACAGGTTGTCCAGGGTCATGGAGGAGCTAAACAGACTGCACACACAGAGGGGTGGAGTCAGTGACTGGCTGATCTGATTGGTCGATTGAACTTCATTACCTTGACATAATCTGCATTGTTGGTGTACAACAACAAATGCACAACTAAAAAAAACAACAACAACAGCATTGTTGTATCCATTGCTCTGTTAATATTAATATTACTATTATGGATGCAGGTGACCAGGTGTACAGACAGAGGGGAGCTCACCTGAACAGTGTAGCGTCCAGGTAGCAGGAGTTGTAGTGCCCCTGGATGCCCTTCATTCGACCAACCAGCAGAGACAGAGCCTCTGATTCTGGGATGGGCGGGGCGTCCTCAAACCCCTCCTCCAAAGGCAGGTCTGAGGGAAATCACACAAGAGGCATAAACACTGAAGCAGGGAAATCACACATGAGGCAGAAACACTGATGCAGGGAAATCACACAAGAGGCATAAACACTGAAGAAGGGAAATCACTTAACAGGCAGAAACACTGAAGCAGGGAAATCACACATGATGCAGAAACACTGAAATACACACAAATAGATAACTAAAGTACATAACTAAATAAATAATGTCCATCCTGATGGTATCTTCCAAGATCTCAGAGGCATGGGAATTTAACCCCCAACCCTGGCCTCACCTGGGGGGAGCTCGCAGTACTGGGGGGGCACGTCCATAGTTGGCGTAGACTGGAACCGCCCATCTGGCCTGCAGGCCCCCAGTGGCACAAACAGGGCCCTGTTCCCCTTGCAGGAGAAATAACGCTGTCCTCCCAACATCCCGTCCGTGCACCCACTCACCTCGTAATCCTGCAAGGGTTAAACACACCTGAGGTTATCTTTAACACAGTCCTGCAGGGGCTAAACACACCTGAGGTTATCTTTAACACAGTCCTGCAGGGGCTAAACACACCTGAGGTTATCTTTAACACAGTCCTGCAGGAGCTAAACACACCTGAGGTTATCTTTAACAGAGCCCTGCAGGGGCTAAACACACCTGAGGTTATCTTTAACACAGCCCTGCAGGGGCTAAACACACCTGAGGTCATAGGCGCCGATTTATGTTTCTGCCCGTGGGTGCCGCGCAGCGTATGCTAGGTGGAGTTTGCTATCAAATCAATGTAAATTTGGCTCCGTGCATTATTTTCCCCGTGGGTGCTCGGCCTTCTCCGTGGGTGCTCGGGCCCCGGAGCACCCACGGGATCGGCGCCTATGCCTGAGGTTATCTTTAACACAGCCCTGCAGGGGCTAAACACACCTGAGGGTGAGAGAGAAAAGCAACCAGAGACAAAGAATGAAGCAGAAGCAGACAGAGGGAAAGAGTGAAAGACAGAGAGAGAGGATTCAATTGTGTTTCAGGGGCTCACCAGCTCCACTCCTGCCCAGTCATCCATCTGTTCCTCGGGGACCCCTATCCACCGCATCACCCCATACATTATGACCTCTCCCTCCGTGTCCACCTTCACCTCCACCTCCACCATGGACCCCACCTCCAGGGGGCTCTGCAGGGCAGGGGGCCGGCTCACGCTAAGAGAGCTACCCCCCACCTGCCCACTGTGGGACCGTAGATTTGGGAGCGAGTTGATCCGCGAGATGGCCCTCTTACTGACAGCTGTGGGCATGGCAGAGGAAGTGTGTCACCTGACTGAACTGCTGACTCAGGTAACAGCTTTCAAAGAGCTCACCCACCCACAACACATGAACCTGTACTACTGAAGCCTGTTTTACCTGTTCTAAAAAACAACACTTCCCCCTGCACACACAGATATATGCATACACACACACACACACACACACACACACACACACACACACACACATACATAGACACATATATGCACACACACACACACATATAACACTGACCAGAAAACACAAAATGTCTGTCTTGAGATGGTAACCCAGAGAATACTCCATTTTACATATTATTTCTTATCATTGTCATTGTAAAAAATACACACACACACACAGACCACCAATCAGTTAGCTTGGTATTTTTGCCAAAGCACAATGGCATAAACTGCTGCAATAGTGGCTTATATGTGTTTTTTCTTCTTTTTCTTTTTTGCACAGACACTGTACAGATGCTGTGTAGATTCACTGACCTATATATCATCTGGATGTCTCATTACCTTCACTTAGCCCTCTATATGTTAGCCCACCCATACAGTGTATAGATTGGTGGATGGGGACAGAACTCTAATGCCCCCAGCTCACCAGACACCAGGACACGGGGGACTGACCTTGCGGCATCCTGTCTCTGTTGGTGGAGAGGTTTCGGTGGTTGGCGGGGTAATTGGGGACCACCTGGACGATGTCCCCCACACTGACCAGCGGGAGCGGGGAGCCCTTCTTGGACTGCTGTTTTTGGTCCGTGTCCTGCGTCCACATTTGGAGGGAAAACAGGGACGAGGCATTACTCGTCTATGATCAATCTATGGTTGTTCTTACCATGTATTAATGCACATCTTGTAAGTCGCTCTGGATAAGAGCGTCTGCTAAATGCTTAAAATGTAATGTAAATGTAATTACTACGGTGAACACCGTGTTGCCATAGTGCAGACGGGCCCAGGCGGAAGTGTCATGGCATTAGGTGGGTGATGTGCGTCAGCCATGGCAAGTCACATCGCTTCTTTTTGAAGCTATATGAAGATCGATATGAAAGCAGGGCTACTCAACAACCAAGCAGGTTTTCCCAGCATGCTTTGCACAGTTATCACCCGGAGACCAGGGGAGGGAAGGTACGTTACTTTCACAAACAAATGAATCATTCAGTATGGCTTTTAAGCACCTTTTCAGTACGGCGTATAAGCACCCGCTGGAACAAAAGACACTGCAGCCCCACAGAACCAGGGCCGAGCAGGAGGAACATGGGCAAGCTAAAAAGAGCGGCAAAACACTTTCTTCTGTGGAAACTGTAGGCTTACATAACCCCTCCCACCCCTACAGCCCTGCATCCATGAATGTAATGGAACTGAAGCAGAGGTGAACATCTGACTTGGCGTATGTTTTTCATCCAAGAAGAGGGGGAAGGAAAGCCAGCAAGAGTTTGCCGTGTGCACGTGGCTCTGTGTGTTTCAGAGTTACGGACGGTCAAAGGCTTCGCGGGTTCTGTCTCGGAGGAGGCTGCCCAGAGTTGCAGAGGTGATCTCGGAGTAGGGGGGGGGTTAGTTCAAAAATAAGAGGGTGCGATTGGCCACGGAATTGGGAGAAAATGAGAGAGATCTGAAATAAATGTTAAAAAGTAACTGATCTCCCGTAGCAACACACTGTGATTCATACAAGTCACTAAGAGCTCACCACAAACTCCCCCATCGCTAAGAGCTCACCCCAAACTCCCCCATCGCTAAGAGCTCACCCCAAACTCTAATGGGGAAAATGGCTCCCTCACATCACATCTGTGAGCAACAGCAGTGTGAGCGTACTATTTCTCGACCTCATTTACTCCATCTCTACCCCACAGCTGTGATTATGTTGGATGCACGTGCACCGCTTCTTTGTTCTTACCACAAACTCCACCTCAAACCCCAGCATGAGCAGATCCCCGGGGTTTTCGCGCCTCCCAATCTGCATCAAGTTTTTGACCAGGCCCGGCTGGAGGCCCTTCTTGTGCCTCACTACCACCAGGTCGTTCTGGCCCACATCACAGACCGCGCCAAACAGCTGAGGGTTGCACAGGAGCTCCAGCCGCTTGGGCGGAGGGGACACGAACAGCAGCAGCTGCGCCTGATGTTGAGAGAGCGGGTACACGTCCGTGCGCTTCACCACCCCGCCCATCTTACAGCTGCCAGAGCTGCCGAACACCTGGCACACCAGCTCCCCGCTCTGCGTCTCCGCCTCCACCCTGCCGATGCAGCCTTTGGTCGCCCCCTTGCGGCCGCTCCTGGCCTTGCCCCGGGTGACGATAAAGAACCGGTCATTCCGCTCCTCTTTGCGCTCCATCGGCACCCGCTGGCCCGTCCGTGGGTCTGCCTTCGCAGAGCTCCGAGGAGGTTGTGTGACAGCAGGCATCCTGTCAGGGGTAAGATTCTCCGCGTTATCTCACAAGCAGTGATGTCACCACCAGTCCTGTGAGCTGCGAAAACACTGGCATGTGACATGCAAAACTTTTCAGCTCGACTGATACTCTTCGAAACCAGTGTGGTCAGTTGCAGACAGTCCCCCCCTAGCATCTTAATCTGATACGAGCGCCCAATCACGTCATTTACTGAAGAGAAAAACTAAACAAAACGTATTCTAGAAGAATCTTGGTAGTTAGTACACGCCACTAAACGTTTTGTAGTTTTTTACTTGGGAGTAAAAATTGATTTTATCCGAGTACACAGTTCACGAAACATACCGAGAAAGCATACAAGCATACAAGCATTCGTTCAACATGGATTTAGTAAGTACGAATCCTAAAGACAACCAAATAATCCGTGCACCCTCATTCCGGACTTGGAGCACTCGTTCCGTGTTTTAATGCATTACAAAATGATATTCGGTTATGGCGACGAAATCCACTGAAATACCACTGATTTTGTGATTGTTTTGTCGCTTCAAAAATCGCGTTTTCCCCATTCAAATGTCTTCACCCAAATCAAAGTAATATTCGGCTGGCCAATTTCCGTATGTTGGCACCAAAGTTACAAGCCCCCAAAGATGACACGTAGACAATTGTACATCGTATACATATAAACAGTTGTACTTACCGTTTGGTGTTTGGAGCCTCGTTGTTTTGCCAGCAGCTACTTGTGGTTATCGGGCATTATGTCTGACTGGTCAAGTTTACCTGAGCGCTGTGGCGTTTAAGGAAGCTGGAGCTGAGTAATATGACCCGTCAGTGACTGTACTCAGAAGCCACGACTACAAGGTTGTTGGGTTGCTCAGAGTGCGTGGGATGTTTACAAAAGCAAAACATTTTTTTTTTTTAATCCTCCGAGATCAATTAATCACATGCCCTTTCCCCTTTTTAAATACGCGGACACATTTTCCAGATAAGCCAGGCTGATAAATGTCCTGGGTGTATATACTAAATATATAATTTAGTTGCGTTTCTCGTTCCACCTATTCGATATATTGGGCTATGCACGGACATAATCAAAATAATGTAGACTACAATAACATGTATATTATTTCGATGATGCAGGAAGTGTCGCATTTGTATTATTATATAATATATGCATTATTATAAAAAGGCGACATTTCCAACATCAAACGAAGTAGCTTTACAATGTGCACCGAATGACTATGTCGACAATTTTTTAACTATCGTTCTCGTTTGATTGTACACGGTACATCGTTATTCACTCTGTGAAAACTGCCTAACTTTATTTCCCGTAGTGGTGTAGCACATTAGAGACGGACATTCATAAACGGAGTGGATTATATAACACAACTGCAGTTTAAAATGATACTAGGAAATCATGGGTGACTGTTCTTGTGACTGGATCAAGTCCTGTTTGTATTGATGAAGTTGAGCCCTTGAAAGCACAGCCAGACGTAATCTAACAATTCCACAATCTAACAATCTAATTCAATTTTGAGGCAAAGTAGACAGTAAATGTCAATGGGGTATATATTTGATGTGGAACTGACATCTTAGTATCCATGACAAACGGTCGGATACGGTCGGAGTTTTGTAGAAACTTCACAATCTGTCCATCTTTAGTGCCCAACATTGATGAATTGCAGAGAGAATGCAATTGAAAATTGAGTCATTGGATCCAAACACAGAGGTTTGAAGGATTCAAACAAGCAGACGGATTCATCCTGAGTGTTTATAGATTTTTTTGTTTATTGTTGTTGTCTGGTATCTGCATTTCAGAACAGAGGGACTGCCGTCAAAAAATGTACATAGCAAAACCCACGTGCAACCACATAAGGCAGGTAAAAAAATAAACACATACCAGACAAACTGGTTGGACACAGAACACTTGAGAGTCAGTTTTTATTTGTAATCGGGAGAGGGCATAAATATCACTCCCTTGTTTTTCAGTCCGTTCACATTTACTGCGTTCTCTTTGTTAAGCTGCCATGTTTTCAAGGCAGAAATTGATTATATAAATCCTCAATTCAACAGCCCCAATCAAAAAACAAACTTATATACATACATTCTAAGTAAAACATTTTATCGTAACAATGTAAAAGGTACAAACATTTTTCCCCCTAATGTTTTCAAAATACGCCCCCCCCCTCGAAGTTTGTGACTCCCTGACTCTCATATCACTGCCTACACTTATCTTCACCCATAGAGGGCGCCACATGCCATATTCCTTTTCCCACTATACACAGTACATCTAAAGGTCAGTATTTCTAAAAGAACCAGATGTATCATTTTAACTTATAGCTGATAACGTTTATTTTTAAACTACATAATCATTGACTATAATTTCCAGTAACAAGATTGGGAAAATGCGAGTTTGTGATTTTTCTAACAGTCTAACGGCAGAACAAATGATTTTACATGAAAATTAAGTCAAATAAATATTCTCAATAAAACGACCCCCCCTCTCACTCCGTGTTCAGTCTGTCACCTTTCACCCCTGGAGGCTGCAATTTTGTAAAACTAGCTAGTGGTAAAAAAACGTCTTGCAACTAGGGGCTCCCCCTCAGGATAGTTCCTGGAAAGTGGAGTAAGTAGACTTCCTTATAAAGCAGTGCACTGTTTTTGAGTCTGCAGCCTCAGCAGAGAGAAAGGGTTGAACCGTTGTGAGTTTCTTGAAACTGGATCTAAATTGAGAAAAAAAAACGTTTATCCCAAACAATCAGGAGGAGAGTTTGGGAAGGAAAATAACAGGAAGAGGAATCACTAGATCTTTTTTTTTAATTGCCTGAATGTTTCTTGTCTATATTCATTTCAGTATGTTCTTCCAACACACAAACACACAGACCCCTCATTGTACAGAAGGATAAAAAAATGGCCACTGCTAAAACTTTTGACTCACAAAAAAATGTAAAACAGTATGTACATTTACACCCATATACCATACGTAATACATCATTTAGTATACATTCACATACTTCAGCACCATAGTTCATCTTTTTTTCCTTTTTATGATTAAATATGAGTAGATATTCAGATGGAGTTGTTGTGAAAGATAGAGAGGGGAGGTGGGGGATGGGGGAGAAGAGGTTTGGTCATGCGCCTTCCACAGAGAACCTGAGGCAAATGTCTTGATTTGACAACGGTGACTGAGATCAGCCAATAGTGTGAGGGAACATCTGTGGAGGCCTGGGGGAAGTGGGTCCTGTGACAGCCCCAAATTTCAGGTGAAGAGCAGGTGCTGATAGGCTGATAGGGAGAGAAATGCAAAGCGTGGCAGGTGTGTTTCACCTGTTCCACTTCAGTGCGGTGAGCTCAGCTGCTGCAGGCTTCACTGCGGCCCTAAAAGCCAGCTGACCTCATTCCTGCGCTCACAATGGAGTCATCAAATCATCAAACCTGCGCCCCTTCTCTAGAGGCCAGATGAACGGGGAAGGGGTTCTGGACTGCCCTGACCTTTGAGGTCAAGCCATCGTAGTCTTTACAACGACACTGAGCTGCGCTACATTTTCATAACTAAAAAGGGAGGCCATTTCTCACTCTCTTCCCCCGGCACGATATGAGATAAATGGGTTTTTATTGCGTTCGATTGTATTTGTCTATTGTAGATGAGACAATACTTTATTGTCTGCTAACACAGAAAATAGTTTTGCATATATGAGATAAGAGGGCTTTACCTCTTGTGCCTGTGCTGGCCCTGTGGCCCTCTGGCTCTGGCCCATTTGAAAAGTGGTGGATGCCATCCAGGAGAGCCTGTCCTTATACTCTCTTCTGACAATAAGCAAACCTTTTACAAAACCATCCCCTTTTACCAAACCATCCCCTTTTTTACTGCTTTCTTGCCTGGAGCTCATTAGCTGAGAGAGGTTTCATCAACGCAATAATAGTGTAATGGAGTTGCTTCTGCCTGCAGTGAGTTTCAAACCAAGGGATCTCGATGCGACAAGAGAGCGATTTAGCTCGCTGAGCTAAAGACTCCAGTCCCTAACTCTGGGAACTAATCACAGTCTTATCCACGTCACTTCCTGTAGCGGACGCTCACGTACCAGAGCTCATCCGCTACAATAGCAACAATTGGCTGACAGTCATGAGGTGTGAGGGGGTAAGGGTGTGTAGAGGGGGGGGTGTGCGTGTATATTTGTAGAGGGGGAGCGGTGTGTGTGTTTGTATAGAGGGGGCGGTGTGTGTGTGTGTGTGTAGCAGGGAGGGGACAGTGTGTGTGTGTGTGTGTGTGTGTGTGTGTAGAGGGGGCGGTGTGTATGTGTGTAGAGAGGTTTTGCATGTGGGGTGGAGGTGATAATGCCCTGGCTGGGTGTGAACCCCCTCCTGGCTCCCTCAGTGGTTGCAGGCGCGCAGGCCCGGCTGGTGCAGGATGGGCCTGTGGGTGTGGCCCACACGGCGTGGCAACCGGTCCCGGGCAGCGTTCTGGCGTTGCCTGCGGTTACGTGCGAGGAGCCGGTGATCGGCGTGAGCCCAGTCTCGCTGCATGCGGCCCACCTGCGTCACCGTCATGGCCCCTGCGCGGGGGGCCAAATTACGCAGCCCCGGCCTCGGCATGCCACTCCGTGCTGTAGGGAGGGGCGGCTCCACCATTCTGCAGGGGAAGAGGGTGTCCCATCGTCACGGTTTTGGGAGATGAAGGACGGATGTCCCATCACAGCCGCAACAAAAAAAAGTTTTTATGTAAAAACGCATTATGATTTTGAAAAACACATTATGTAGCAGGCACATAAATATGTTCACGGAGCGTAATAACTGTGGTTTGGAAACACTCCTGCAGATCCCTGAGAATTTGCAGAAAATTGTGCTGCTAATCAAAATGTATAGTTACATTAAATAATTGTTATGAATATTGGTGATGCTGCATGTTTCTCTTTAAAATGTCAGTAATCGGCAGGAATTTTACTGGTGTTTAAGGATGAAAGAATTTGGAGATCTGGTATGAGATCGCAGTGCAGTGCAGGTTGCAGGTTACAGTGTGGTCACAGTGCGGTGGTGATGTGTTCGTAGTGTGGTCATATTGCGGTCGTAGTGGGGTCGTAGTGGGGTCGTATTGCGATGCCGCAGCCCTCACCTTACACTGCTGGTCAAGCTGACCAGACTAGCCACGACCTCTTCGGTGGCGGCCTGGTCACCATGGGAACCGTAGACAGACAAGCCGGGGAGATCGATAAAGATGTCGTCCAAGGGGTTGGACTCTGTAATGGTTGACCAACAGACTCTCATTCAATCAGAAGTGCAATATTAAGGCAGAAGAACTACGTTGCTGTACGGGTTGTGTTGGGAGTTTGTTTGAGGGATGTTTTCATGCTTTTTGGAGTACACTGAGTGGAAACCCCATCCGCTCTCATTCATTTTGGCTAAGGTGGCTCATGCCTTTGGAAAACCAACTGGCTGTATCTCACCAAGCAATGGGAATATGTACACACAAAAAAACAACCATCTGGAACAATCAAACAGCATCGTGAGTGAGTCGTAAATCGGTTGCCTTTTCCAGTCTTCTTCTTCGTCGTTTGGGTATATTCTTTTCCTGCTCCCCTAGGCTCGGGGCCGAGGGGCTATCCTTTTACCACCTCAAGCCTAGGGGGGGTTCACCCAGGCTATATTTCGGGCACACCTCCAGCAGCCATGTCACCGTGTCGTCATCCAAAACCGACAGACCATGGATCCCATTGGGTGCCCGATAAATCGGGCAATCCAGGATGACATGGTCTGCGGTTTGTTCCTCTGCGCCACACTCGCAGGCCACGCAGGAGGCCAAGCCCCATCTGTGCATCGATGAGCAGAAATGCCCGACGCCAGTCCGGAGGCGGTTAAGCCTCACCACGCCAGTCGGGGCAGGTCCACCCCGATGGGGGAGGACCGGCGTCTGGGATGAAGTCACGGAGTCTAGAGGTGTTTTTCTCCCACTCCGTGCTCCAGGTGTAATCCACCCACCGTGCCGCACTGATATTAAGGTCGCTGCATTGCTGCAGGAGTTCCCGTGTGCGGCAGGCACAAATGGGTGTCTCGACTTGAGGCGCCGGGAGGCTCAGCTGTTAGAGTGAGCCTTTCATGAAGCAGATGGTTTGGCTCCATGGCCCGGCATGCGAGACGTGCTATGGCTCCAAGCACGGCGAAGCCCAGCGGGCTGGATGCCTGCAAGGATGGAGAGGTTGTCCACAGGAGTGGGACGCAGGCATCCTGTCACAATGCGCAATGCTTCATTGATAGGCGTATCGATGAGGCGGGTGTGAGCACTGCGACACCATACTGGCGCGCAGTACTCACTAGTCGAGTAGACAAGGGCCAGGGCAGCCGTGCGCAGTGTTCTTGCCCCGCGCCCCAGCCTGACCCGACTAGTCGCCTCATCAATGCCACGCGAGATGTTAGCTTCTTGCGCAGTGACGCGAGGTGTCGGCGAAACGTGAGCGACCTGTCCAGTGTCACGCCGAGGCACGTTGGCTCAGCGCAACATGGCAGGGGTATTCCGCCGATATTTACTCGGGCTCACGTTTGTTCTCCTTGTTGTAAAGATGGAAGGCTGCCGACACCGTCTTTGCCTCGCTGAGCTTCAATCTCCATTTCTGGAGGTATGCCACTAGTGTCTTCATATCCTGGCCTAATGTCCCCTCAATGACTGCCAGTCTCAGCAGAGTACACCAACGCGAGGTCATCTGCGTAGGCATACTTCCGAGACTGTGTCAGGCAAGTCATAGGTGTAGATGTTATAGAGGAGGGGGCCAGGACCGATCCTGGGGACGCCGTTCTTGAGGCGTCGTAACCTACTTCGCTGTCCGCTACCGGTGGTGAGGTGGTGAAGCTGCGATTTCGGACAAGCTCCATGATCATTCTGACCATGTGCCTGTCTGGCAGCAGGCGGAGCAGCTTGCAGGTGAGGCCGCGATGCCATACGGTATCGTAGGCAGCCGTCAGATCGACAAAAACGGCTCCAGCCTTCTTTTTGGGCGAGAAGCTGTCCTCGATGTCTTGGGTCAACAAAGTGACTTGGTCTACGGTCGATCTCCCCGCGTCGGAACCCAGCCTGCTCCCGGGGGAGCAGTGGGTCAACAATCGGTTCGACGGGCGTAGATAAGACGCTCAAGGATCTTGAAGGGGATGCAGAGCAAAGAGATGGGACGGTAGCTCTTAGGGTCCCCTTCAGGCTTATTCGCCCGGGATCGCGACAACTAGGGCTCTTCTCCAGATTTTGGGGATCTTCAGTTGGCGCAAGCAGGAAGAGAGGAAAGCTCTTAACCAGGACTTCAGAGCAGGTGCAGCATGGAGTATAAGCTCCGGGCAGATGGAGTCAGGGCCGGAGCTTTTCCTGGCTTTATGTGCTGGAGGGCAGTAGCGAACTCCTCCGGTGTGAATTCACCGGAGATGTTGTCGCTACTAGGTGTTGGGGCCCTCAGAGGTCAGACACTTATTTTGCCACGAGTCGTGATGACTCGCGGTCTTTACCCTCGTATACCCCATTTTTCACAAATTGAGATGCGATTTTATTTGCAGAAATGGGGCAGTGACGAGGGAGTGTCTTGACCTGCCAGTGAGGTTGTTCAGGATACTCCATGCCTTGCGGCTGGAGTGTGAGAAGTCGATGGTATTGACAGCCTCCTCCCAGCGCTCTTGTCTCCTCCGACCGAGTCTTGACAACAGGGCTGTAGCAGCCCTGCTTGACTCGGTTCCTGCAGGAGCCGGAGGAAGGCGCAGTAAAGATTCTCACCTCCGCATCCCAGCATGGTTTGTAGCTATTGCGACGTCCACGTGGGATGGATTTTTGGCCGCTTTCACTAGCACACTGCAGAAGTCCTGGTATGCCTCATCCACACTGTTGGTATTAGGCGATGGAAGATGCCTCGTGGATTTGTTGGTGAGGAGGCGGAAGCGTTTCCAGTTGGCCTTTCGGAAATTCCATCGCTTCACCCCGGCTCACTCGGGACAATGTCCACAAGTTTGGGTACGGTTATCAGCGATGGTCGATGTTGGGACCGTGGGAAATTTCGAGCACACGTCTGTCAGGGAGCTGGTTGTCTCGCCCGACACTCGCGAAAGCCAGGTCTGGATTAGTCCCAGTATTCCAGCGACCGGAGAGAAAACTGGCTGGACCCTTGGGATCATGTAACAAGGTCAGGCAGTTGTTGGCTGCCCAGGCAGCCAGGTTCTCTCCGTCGGGTGTGTTAGTGTTGTACCCCAGTCTTCATGCTGGCAATTGAAGTCGCCAACATAAAGACAGGGGTGAGGGAACACCGGACAGACGCTGGCGTGAATCGCGAGTGAGGAGGCTTGTAGACGTTCACGATTTTTAAACCGGCAACGTCCATGCACAACCACTCAATCTCCGAGTCAGCTGGAGATTGGTCGGCGGAGTCCAGCTCAACCTTTCGTGGACAAACGTGGCGAGGCCATGCTTCCTGCTCAGGATAGACCCAGCTAGTGCGAAATTTTGTAGCACTAGCTTGTCTGCTGAGACGCAGTGGGTTTCCTGGAGGAGGATGACGAGGGCCTTGAAGGTATAGGCCAGCTTTTCGATGACACTGATCTTACTGGTGGTGAGCCCTTCGGTGTTCAGCTGCAGTATTCTGGGTTGGAGGCCGGTGGAGCAAGCCCCACCGGCTCTCTCCTCCCGACTGCTGCCGAGCACCAGCCGGGTGAGGCCCTTAATTGGCAAACTCGGTTTCTCTTATGACTAGGGGTCATAATTTACTGACGGGAGGCACCACGAGAAGGTGTTTGCCATGCCTTTTCCAGTGTAGCGAAGCATGGATAACTCAGCTCGGCCATGACCTGAAAGGATTTATTTTAGTTTGCTGAAACTAGTCCAGACTAGATTTCCAAACAATTTTGCTTTTTGGCAGATGCTTTTTATCTAAAGCAACTTACAAAAGTACATTCGCATGGCTAGAGATCATCAGCTAGAGCTATCAAAAAGTAAGTTACAGTCTCACATTGCCGACGTTCATGCTTAAAAGCGTGTCATACAAACTGAAAAGTCTGAAAAGGTGAGTTTTCAGTCTTTTTCGGAAGATAGGTAGAGAACCTGCTGTCCTGACTGAGTGAGGAAGATCATTCCACCATCTTAGGGACCAGGGCAGGGAAGAGGAACGGCTACCAGGTACATAGGGAATGGCTACCAGGTGTGCGGAGAGACGGAGGAGGAGGCCGACTGGAGAGATCTGGAAGGGATCCAACCGTCAAAGCGCTTAGCTCCACGCACGGTGCACAAGAGGTCGCCAGTTCTGAATCTCATGAGCCTTGGCGCAGCATGGTCAACGCCTTTCGATCGGGGGCAGGTGGCATTCTGACTACAAAGCCGTTATGCAGTTACTCAAACAGGGCATTGTGGGTAGGGACTGACCCCGAAGGAACAGCTGACAAGGTTCCAAAGTTTGAGGAACAATGGAAAAATGGAAAAAGTGAGTGGCTAAAAATAGTACTAGATCCGATAAGCTGGTAACGCGACGCAAAATGTTGCTTATGTTCGCAAAGTGAATGATTTAAATTGATTTAAACATACAAATACAAGAAGTGAACTATATTCACTGATACCGTGATATACCGAAAACCGTGATATTGAGTAGTATGATTATCATACCGTGAAAATTAAATTTCCCTTGTTCCAAACAAGTTCTGTCAATTCACAGAAAAAACGTGTCACACGCACACTTACTGGTAACATCCCCTGATTGTTATCATTCAGTCATGATAAAACATTGAGGAAGGATATGTGTCAGTAACATTTTAAGAATGTCCTGGATGCCCCACCCATCCCCACCCTCCCTCCCCCACACAAATACCTACCTTCCTGCCTACCGCACACACAAATAGTCCTCTCCCCCTTCCCTGATCCACCCCTTCCCCTATCCCCCCACCCCTCCGCCCTGCCCCTCCCCGCCCCGCCCTCTCACCAGTTATACTGACGAGCAGCCACCCCTCCTCCTCCGCCTCCAGCACGCTCGGCTTGGGCCCCTTCAGGTCTTTCGACGTGTCCTCCACCTCTCCAAAAAGCAGCCTGCTGATTCGCTGGAACATGGCGAAAGGGGTGGGAGGTGTGGGGTCCACTGAGGAGAGCTGCAAGCGTTGCAATCGTTCACTCTCTGTTTATGAGCGGCGAGCCCTCGTTTGGCTCTCTCCTCTCAGTGCGAACTGTTCCTCTTTCCTCGGCCTCACCGGCAGAAATCACAGTGGGGGGAAGCGAGTGAGTGAGTGCAGATATCACTGCGCAAATTAGAGGCTTCGTCTGGCGTCTTGGCAGCAAAGGCCTGGTCATTTAAGAGACAGGAAGAAAGAGGAAACATATTAAGACATATAACAGGAGCTACACCACCTGTCCTATTGGCTGAAGCTAAGCAGAGCTAGGATTAGTTAGTACTTGGGAGACTTCCTGGGAAACCATGCTGCAGCCACAAGTGGTGGTGGCAGTCTTTCCCTCTGGACATTACAGTGACACAGTGATGGGAACACTGTGCGGTAGGAGGTGCTGTCTTTTGAAAGCAATGTTAAACCAAAGGCCTGGCTAGTGGCCATTAATCATCCCATGGTGCTTATCGCAAAGAGTGTGGCAGGGTGTGCAATCCCTCAATCTGGCAACATGTATCATTCTGTAGTTTGAGGAATGAACCCCTCCCTCTCCATCTCAACAGATGAGTGGTGAGCGTTCATATCTAATGGGTGTGGCACAGCACACTCACAATGCTAGCCTTTCAGGTTCATATCTAATGGGTGTGGCACAGCACACTCACAATGCTAGCCTTTCAGGTTCATATCTAATGGGTGTAGCACAGCACACTCACAATGCTAGCCTTTCAGGTTCATATCTAATGGGTGTGGCACAGCACACTCACAATGCTAGCCTTTCAGGTTCATATCTAATGGGTGTAGCACAGCACACTCACAATGCTAGCCTTTCAGGTTCATATCTAATGGGTGTAGCACAGCACACTCACAATGCTAGCCTTTCAGGTTCATATCTAATGGGTGTAGCACAGCACACTCACAATGCTAGCCTTTCAGGTTCATATCTAATGGGTGTAGCACAGCACACTCACAATGCTAGCCATTCAGGTCGAACAGGGATTTATTTACATTGTTAATAGTCCGGTACACACACCTATCCAGGAAAGGAATGTGCATTTTGAATGATCTGGTGCGATGTCCTGACAACATTTTTTTATGGGCCTGGTGGAACGGCAGTATACCATTTCAAAATGGCAGATAGAGGATTTCAGAAGGTAACTTGGTGAGTTTGTATCCAAGCTCTCACAAGGAGAAAATTTGGTTCAGATTCACTGACCTCTATAAAGCGTGGAATATGGCTGGCATACTGAATAAAGCCATCCGGTTGATGTAAAAGTCTGTGGGAATTGACCCAACATGACCCCCTTCAGACATGACCAAAAATAACTGGAATTACACCAGGCCTCAGGCCAGGGAAGGGTACTGCTCCACCAGTTCTTACATCACAGGCAGGGCCGGATCTAGGCATAGGCTAACTAGGCAGGTGCCTAGTGTCTAATTGCCACAGGGAGGCCCAGACAGAGGGATTAAAAAATATATATATAAAATATTTTTTACATTTACATTTTTTTAAAATATTTTCGGATAAAAACTCCAATCTAAAGCTTTATTTCAATGTATTATTTTTGACAGTAATACACAACATAAGCACCTTGCAATTTGCCCGAAAAGTATTTTCGGTTCAGTGCTTGCTATGTTAGCTGGGTCCTTTCATCAATGCTTTGTCCTTTCACAATCAGTGATGGGCATGTATAAGAAGCTCAGAGAGCTAGGCCTGGGCGATGCATTCCCCAACGTGGAAATATGCCTTCGCTTATGTCTGGCATAAATATAACGCCATAAAACGTGCCTGGGATCAACAGTGAAGGAAAAGAAACCGAGCGCCTTTGCGTTGTTGGCGATTGAAAATGAATTTACCACTTCCATGGATTATGATGAAAGTCAAGAGAAAGCATCCGTAAATGTGAGTACACTTTTCATTTAAATACCTAACTATGAATAAGTAAAGACAAATTATAAAATTAAATGTAAAATGCAACTAAATAAATGAAACGTAATGGCCTATACCGCTATAAATACACGAGTATCAAATTGCCTATAAATACCTAAATATTAATAAACTACAACAAAGCTAAATATATATACCTACCTAAACTAATAATAATAATAATATGTGGCAGTTAAAAGGTGGTTGGGTTTGTTTACAAAGTATTGAAATGTGCGCGTTTGTCGGGTGGGGCCGAAAAAAATGGTTTGCCTCGTGTAGTCCATCTACTGATCACAGGGATGCGCTGCTCTAATCTGTGTGAGCTGTCCCTATACTGTATATTATTGAATATACTGTAATATATTTTAAGTGTATGGTCAATATATTGAAAATATAATGATACATATATTTTAATATATTTCAATACATTTCATTTCTGTAAGGGATAACTCTGCTGCTGATAATAGAGCTAAACATATTTCTTTAGAATTTTTTCATGTTTGTTTAGTCCCTAACCAATTTGGCTCTGAATCTTAAAAGATAGCCAGGGTCGGTTTTGACCTTAATGTAAAATAGTTTGTCTTCTCTTGAGAGTGCGTTTACGTCTCCTTGACCATAACTGCCCAGAGCTTTGGGGAGGAGCTTTGCAAACAAAAACAACCCCTCACGTGTCGTATGATAATCTACTATGACGTCAGTTAGGCTCCTCCGCGGAACGCGCCTGTCTAGTTCAATGGGAAGAAATATTCTGCATTTGAAAAATAAAAACACTACTGGGACGTTTAAAACTCCAAACGAACGTCCACCCAAGCGGTCACAGCGGACCTCTGTATTTCGAGCGCCCGTCAGCCTGAAATGAGCTCTTTCCCCTTATTAGGCGCGGAGGAAGGAGGTGTTTACTCTGCTCGCTCCAGGAGCAGCAGCAGTTTGGTGAAGCTGTGTTTACATATGAAACACACTACTTAAAAAAAAATTTGTAGGCGACATTTTTTCCGGCGAGCAATTAAAAGGGCGAGCGAATCCGTTGAATTAGGGCAGGTGCAGAGAGTAAAGGTTAGACGTAGACAGCATTATGTTCGTGCAATCTGTTAGCTCCCCCAGCCGCTGCACAAACGATGGTATCGGGGCAATCATAGACAACGAAACGAGGATTGGTGTACGGGAGTAGATAAATCAATCCAGATGTATTTTTTTCTTTAAAATAAGTTATTTCATACACAACTAGTTAGAGAGAAAAATTACAACGCTTGCATCATCTCACAGCAAGTCGCCAGCTTGCTGGATTAGGTTGCATTATAACGGAATTTTTCCTATAACATTAGTAGCCTACGCGTTATTGTGCTGTAGGGATACTATGCGGGACTGCATTCAATCGAATGCAGTGTTCTATACTACGTATGTATGATAGGAGTATCATCGTAAGAGGATGTAACGTTCTATATGTATATAATGTAAAGTTTGGAGTTTCCATGTAACCTATATGTGTTCAGAATCAATAGCAGTTGGAGCAAGGTCATTGACGCATAACACCTCGTGTGTTAGGCGCAACATTTTTAACACTGTAGAAATAGATAAATGACTTACTTGTCTTCGATGTTTTATTCAAGTTGAAAACCCGATGAGTAAGCAAGTAAACCAAAAATAGCAAGCAAGTCTTTATGTAGCCTTTAAAGCACACCTTTAGGTAGCCTTTAAATTAGGTAGTTATTAACCCGTAATAAAACGTAGCTAAGGCTTTCTTCTCAGAAGAAGGTATCCATGTAAAACGTAATGTACAGTGTCGTGTTTATAACAAAATCAACATCAGTTTTACACTTTGTTTTTTTTCTACCCTGTTTATATATTTATATACCCTAGTTGATCCCTGGATCAGAATATAGAACACAGCTGATCGTGGGATCACAATACTCTTAGTGACGCCCTTTCCCCTCCCACTTGATCCGGGAAAACCAATGACAAAATTACACAAGCCGAGGGGGCGGGGGCTGTCACCTTCGTCAGTGGAAGGAGCGGAACGGGCTGAGGGGAGACTCGGGTACACGCGCATAGATATACATTTACATTTAAGCATTAAGCATATAAAAACGTATACGTCTGTACGGCCGCCATATTGGCGCGGGCAAGATCCGCGTCTAAACAAACGCATCTGTATTGAAAGATGCAGACTTGACCCTGATCAAATCTACTTTAACTCACTTAATTCTCAATCAATATTTGTGAAATTTTTCTTGTTAGAAATTTCTGAATAACTTAATTTCACGGACCAGCTATTTGTAAAAAACTCATTTTTAACTATTATACATGAGTTGTTATAAACTTGTTAGGTTGCCAGGTTTTTGGAAAATCGTTGAGGAAACTCAACAATTGTGACATGTTTGTTTCGACGCAAATCTTTCCCGCACCAATATGGCGGCCATGTAGACGCATCTGAACAGGGTGTATGAGGCATCTACGTTTTTATATCTATGTACATGCGCATATTTTGTTCAAATGCAAGTAAAATAGATAGGCTATAGCGTACTATTCTCACGCCACAGAAGGTAAGCCTTGAAACAAAAGCCCAGACTGTTACCCAGCCATTTACGACATTATGAAACATATTTCATAACCTCTTATGTTACAAAAAGTGTCCAAGTGTTGACTTAAAAAAGGTTACACTTTGGAAATGGTAGTTGTAAATCCACACACTTCATTAAACCTTTAGGAATGTATATAGGAGTCAAATGTTTGTTGACATATGGCCATGGCTTAAAATACGTTTAAGGAGGAAAATAACATTAAAACTATAATCACAGCTACAATACGCAAGCGGCTGCCAGACGCCGTTAACCAACTGCTCGTGAATGGTGCCGACAGCTTAGTCTGAAGCGTCCATAGTGGGAGCAAACGGTGCATTAGGCAGTGGATGCGCCAGCATGGTCGCATTAGCGAGGGCCTGTTTCGTGTCAGTGAAAGCCTTGGTCATCTCCTCAGACCAGCTGACGGTGAAATTGGCGGACTTGACCTTGAGGGCCTCATAAAGGGGCCGCATGAGCTGGGCCGCCTGGGGGACGAAGCGATGGTAAAAGTTCACCATGCCCAAAAACTCCTGCAGGGCCCTAATGGTGAGCAGTCACTGAAAATCCCTCACAGCCTCAACTTTTGAAGGCACGGATTGACGATCAGGCCGTGCTGGCTGAGTCGCTCGAAGAGAGTGGCGGTGGACATGCTCTGATCTGGAGGAGCTGGCAACAAGAATGTCATCCAGGTAAATGAACAGGCATGGCAGGTCCTGTGTCCATAAGGCGTTGGAAAGCCTGGGTGGCATTCTTAAGACCAAAAAGCATACAGAGCAATTCGAACACTTAACACTTTGTTGTACGTCGCTCTGGATAAGAGCGTCTGCCAAATGCCTGTAATGTCATGTACAGTTCGAATGGGGTGATCACTGCGGTTTTCGGGACATCGGGGGGACCACTGCGGTTTTCGGGACGTACTGCGTCTGGACAGGGACTTGAGTGAATGAGGTCAACTTTAGAAAAAGTCACGTTACTGGCCAGATGGGCTGAAAAGTCTTGTATGTGCAGAATCAGGTAGCAGTCGGGGGTCATGACATCATTGAGATACCGGTAATAGCCGCATGGGCGCCAACCGCCACCTGGCTAAGGCACAATGTGGAGGGGCGAGGCCCACGGGCTGTTCAAACAATGAATGATGCCGAGGCGCTGCATCGTGTCGAACTACCCGAGTCGAACTCCCCAGGTTGAGATGCAGAGTGCGGGCATAGACAGGCTTTGATGGGATGTGATGACAGTTGGGATGTGATGTTCTATCCTGTGCTTGGTGGCGGTGGACAAGAAAGTGGGCTTTGTGAGGACCGGAAACCACCGGCAAGGAGACGTGAAAACCTGTCAGATGCGGAGAGTGCGCTGGACAACTTTGTCGTGCCTGAACCACTGAGAGAAAACAAGTCCCACAATAAAAGCTGCCCGCCAAAACACAGCACCATGTTTAGTTTCCCGAAAGTTTGGATGTAACTACCGTTGGCGGTTTCGAGGGCGGGGCCGTCGCGGATATCTTTAATAGGAGAGTTAGCTAAACCTGACCGCATTTGCCCTGGTAGCTGTTGTAAGAACAATTCCCTGAAGAGGAAACACGGCCTGTGATTGCCTAGGAGGGATAACATGTGACCCATTAGCTCTGAGAGCTTGGAGTCGCCAAGGCACGGATAGAGAGAGAAGCTGATGAGCACGCTCGGATTCAGTTAAACCAAAGGTCTCCAGGAGCTCCGTTTTCAGCGTTGCATACATATCTTCCCCGGGGGGGGGGCCTGGAAAATACTCACGACTCTGTCCGCAGTGGGGCTGCTGAGTGAAGAAACAACGTAATAATACTTAGTGTCATCCTCTGTGATTTTTGGGATTGCGAACTGAGCCTCGGCCTGGGCAAGCTAAGCGGCAGCTTGCCCTTCCCAAAACTGTGTTCATTACCATCTAGAATAAAGCGTAAATAAAAAAACGGGTCACCAATGTAGGAGTCACGGGAAACAAAGACACTGCTAGACTTTTTGTTTACTGCAAAATAAAACTGAACCATTTATTCTCTCCTTTCCAAACACACTAACACAACTAACGCGCAGGAATGTGACGTTATTCTCCCCACGTCACAGAATCGACTCTCTTAAAGGTCCCTTGCTCTAATAGCTTAACCTAGGACCGAACATGTCACAAGGTGATATTTACATTAGCAATTTCCCTGTGAACTATGTGGTATCCCCCACAATGTCACAGTGGTGCACTGTCTTCAAATTCTCCGTGTATACTTGCTCTCCTCTTGCTTTTCCCTTTCATTTACAGTAGTTGGGACAGCTGGCCACTCAGGGCACAGCTCAGTTTGAATGCAGAATTTTAGCAGCCAATGAGATGCTACAATTTGAAAAACGGCCAGTGGATAACCGCGGGTGGTGAAGCAGATCCCGATGGGGCCCAACCTCCACCTCCCCCACCATCCAGAACCTGAGAATAAAACGTACTACCATCCACTCTGCCTTGTTTCTGATCCACTCACTCACATGCACGCACACACTCAGACACACTCACTCACTCGCATGCATGCACGCACGCACTCACACACACACACACACATACTCACTCAAACACACACGCACTCACTCACACACTCTGTTGGGGAGGCTAATGTGGATTGTATAATCTTGTTTTGGTTCTTTATTCACCCCCGTGTGTCGGTCAGAACACATAGGCAGACAACTTCTCTCTTCTTTGGTTGTTTATTAAAGCAATCAACCCTTTACAATTGGGTTGCTGAATCAAGGCGTATATGTACGTGTGTGTGTTTACACACCGACACGCCTGCTCTTAGTATGTGTGTGCACTGACACACCTGATCCTCATGTTTGTGTGTGGTTTCTGGAAGATAAAACAAATATGAAGTACAATTAACATACATAACGGCACTTCAACACATCATTCATAACCAGCTCTCATAACCTACATACAGGGCATAATGAATGAGTTAATAAGTACCAGCCTCAGTAAACGGCAGCTAAACTGCCCTACTCATGACCAAATTAGCATCCCGGAAATGCCGCCACAAGAGGGCACAGAGCACGCCCGGATACAAACACTAACTGTATCACAGCTATTCAATATACACTACCGGTCAAAGGTTTTAGAACACCCCCATTTCCCAGTTTTGACTGAAATTTAAGCAGTTTAAGTCCAGTGAATAACCTGAAATGGTACAAAGGTAAGCGGTAAACTGCCAGAGGTAAAAACAAAAAAAGTTTAGGTTACCAAAAACTGAAAAATAATGAAGAACGGTCGGGCTGGAAAGAGTTAAGGAGACGCAGCTCATCCGGGAAACTGTCTTCTTGAGCTCTCTCCTCCTCCGGTTGGATGTTTGGCTTTACTGGTCACTTGTCTGGAAGTTGGTTCCATCGGTTTAGCTCTGCAAGGTCTCTCAGGGTCTTACTTCTTGTGATGTCTTCAGCTGAGTTCCTTGCTGAATCCACATAATACCATGCATGGAGGTCAGTAAGCTTTTGGATCTCAGCCACCCTGGTGCCGATGAAAACTTTGAAGCGACAAGACTCCAACTACAGCTAGGTAAGAACCATAGTGGAGTCTGTCCACAGGATGGTCTGGTCAACCTTTAGAGTGAGCTCTTTCTAGATTTGGCAAGCTGGGCTCCACTCACAGCTGCGCAGAACTCCAATCTTTGCATGGAATGGAGTCGCTTAGGAGCACCTCTGGACCTGGCAATGAGGAATGACAGGTGAGTCTTACCCTGGCTGTCTTCTGTTTTGAGGTAGGCTATGGAGCCATAAGCTCCCTTGGATGCTCTCTGGTGACACTGGACTGGTCCACGTCGGCAGGTAAGTAGCCCCTGGGCAGGTGGATGGATGGTACTACCCGCAGCTCTCCTTCCCAGTCGTTCCAGGCCTGCAGGAGATCCTGAGGGAGGAGGGGGTCATCCCAGTCCCGTTGTTTGTCCCAGAGGCATTGGACCAGTGCCTTGGTACGGGTGGTGTAGGGCAGAATGAATCCCAGGCGTCATACTGGCTGGCTAGTACCTTGTACACTTTCCGCATAGTTGGCACTCCTTAGACTTCTGGTCGGTGCTTGTACCCTAAGGTGTCAGATTGGCAGTGCCAGCTGAGCCCTAAGGTAGATTCTGGAGCCTCTGTTTTGTCTTGGGCTAGCCAGAGCTCTAGGCTGTCAGATCTGACCTCCTTTGGTAGGTGGTTAACGATGCTTGGCAGATTTCTGGCCCAGTGGTGGAGCTCGAACCCGCCAGATGCTAGGAGCTCTCAGAGATTGTCTATAAGCTCTCTGGCCTCAGCTGGGGTTAGCAGGCTCTGGAGACAGTTATCAACGTAGAAACATTTTTCCAACGAAGATCGAACTTCGTCGCCAGGCTCACTGTGATCTGTGACATGCTTCTGCAGTGTGAAGGTCGCACAGTATGGGCTCAAAGGGAAGTACCTTCCACTTGAAGATGTCCAGTGGCTCGTCTATCTTCACATCGTGCCACATAAATCTCAAGAGGGGCCTGTCCTCAGGTAGGAGGCGGACTTGATTGATGAAACATCCCCTTAATGTCCCCACTGATTGCGACGGGATGCTCACAGAAGTGCAGTAGTACTCCTAGGAGTGACGCACCCAGTGTTGGTCCAGGTAGTAGGGACTCCTTCAGGCTCAGACCCTGGAACTGGAAGGAGAAATTAAATACAAGGTGATTCTTGCCGTTGTGACTCACCATGTGGTGGGGGATGTACCACAATTCTCCTTCGTGGTTGAGTGCACTGAAGCTTAACTTACATGCTGAGCATGTCTGGATCAACTTCTGAATCTCTGTGCTGTAGGCTGTGGCTCGCTCCGGGTCCTTAGCGAGCCATCTTCCTGTGCTTCTAAGGCTTAGCATCACCACCTCCTTTGGAGCTCGGAAGGAGGGTATGTCTTTCTTTTGGAGCAGTGGGCTAGTGTAGCGGAGCACTCCATCTACCTCTACGCATACTGTCTTAGCTTCGAGCAAGGCTACAGCTTCATGGTCCTGCCTGGACTGGGTCACCATCTTCTCATTTCTGTAAGGAAGAAGAGTAGAAGAGTGTCTACCTGCCAGAGCTTCTCCACGTTTCTGAACAGCTCCGAGTTTGCTGGGGCTATGGACGTCAGTAGACACTGCTGTGGCCGGAAGTGTTTCTCGATTAACCTTGCCGGACCCTGAAGTGTCCAACCTAGTCTGGTCTGAATGGCGGCTGGTCCACCCGGAGGCTCGATGGGGGTGATCAGCCAAGGATGGTCCGCACCAATGAGGACAAGAGACTTGGCGTGGTCAAACTGCTGTAGGGGAGACTAACTAGGTGCTTGTACCGTCTCTGGAGACTAGACTAGGCTACTGGATACGAATGGTCTGCTAGTCCAAGCCGAGTATCTGTGAAGGCTCCTTCAATGAGGAAACTCCTCAGAGCCTCAGAGCTAGGTCTTCTGGGGTCCCCTGAAGTCCAAGCTTCCGTGCGACAGCTGGAAGGAGCATGGTGCGCTCTGACCCATCGTCCAGTATAGCATAGGTGTCAACAGTACAGTTTGCATGGTGTAGGAGCACTCTGACCACCTTTAACAGCACACGGCTGCAGTCAATCAGTCTGTCCAGGTACAGTACCTCTGTGGCTGTTACCAAGCAACTCTCCTCTTTGTGTGCCTCCTTAATTGTTCTGGCGTTGAAGAACTTGTAGATGCTTGCCCTGGCAGAGGCCGCAGGACTTCTTGAGTTTATACTGAGTCACCTGATGGGACCTTCCACATCGCCAGCATTTCTTGTTAGTCTGGATCCACTCCGTTTCTTGCTCCTTGGTGAACTTCTGGATGTGTTAATGTTCAGAGTTTTCACAATATGGACAGTATGGCTTAGCTTTACCTCCCCTCTTCTCCGAGGCGAAGGCCGCATTCTTCTCCGGACTCTCCATGGCTCCATGAAGAACAGAGGCTGTGTGCTTTCCATACCTTCCCTCAAACTTCTGCTGGTGCTTCTCTTTCTGCCCCTTGTCTGACGTCTGGCCGTCGAAGTCTTGACACTCATACTGTAGCCACTCCGAAAAGTCATGTAGGGTGTAGACGGCACCTGGTTGGTGAAACATGCAGCGGTGGAAGTCTGACCTCATCTCAGGGGGTATCTTACTGAGTAGACATGCTAAATGAGACCCACACCTTAGTTCACTGTCGCCTTTTGGACGCAGTGTCTTCAGCATGCCCACTAAGGACTGGACCTGTAGACCGAACTTCTCGAAAGGCGGCAGCGTCTCCACTGCGGACGTCAGGTGAATCCATAATCCTGGCAATTCTCTTCAGGGCAATCTGATGCGCTGTCCATACTTCTCATTGAGGGCCGCCATTGTGTCAGAGTATGGGGGCAGGGAGTTGAGGTATGAGTCGGCCACTAGGCATGCCTCCTCCAGTTTCAGGTGATCCACTAGAATCTGGTACTTGAAGAGTTCAGTCGCGTGGGCTGGCATTGGGTTTCCTAGAGCGATCTTCAGCCGAGTGAACTGACTGGGGTCTCGAGTACTGAAGTCGGTAATGGTTGACCTCCTATATGTTGGCTCTGATCCAGCTGCCGTGACATAAGAGGAACGCATAGGGGGTTGCTCTTCTGGCCTAGGTGCCCATGTGGGAGGGCCACATCTAGGAGCTGGTGAGTACTCTGCTCTCCACTGGCTGGTGAACCCTTGCTCTCCATAAGCTGCTGAGTGAGGGGAAGCCCAATGTGGTTTGGGCTGCCGGATCTGTGTACTTGGATAGGGCGGTGCTCCCCAGGGACTGGCTTGTTGTGATACTTCCAGGGTGGAGGGTCTCTGGAGGGAGGAGGGTGATAGTTTGTGGATGGTTTGTTCCGGCTGCCAGCACTCATCCTGATTTCCTGGAGCTTGTGCATTACCTTGTCCAGGAAGTCCATCACATGATCCTTTACTGGTTGCCTTTCCTCCTCAGGCCAATTCTCTCCGTCATCCTCTTCTACTGGAGGGGGGAGGTTGACAGGCAGAGGAGTGCTGACAGGCCACGCTCCTAGGCTGGGCAGTTGTGGAATGGGCTGTGCCGTGGCGTGGCTGACTGCAGCTGGCACTGCTTCCATGGTACTGCAGACAGTCTCCACTAGCTTTCTCATGTCCTACTTTACCTCATGAAGCCGCTTGAAGTCTCGGTGAATTGCCTGTTGGGACTGGTGAAACAGCATGTTCTCCTTCCTGATTACCTTCAGCTCATCTCTGAAGAGTGTTGGCAGCTCCCTGAATTCCCTGTACGCGCCATCCTGTTCATCCGGATCCCTCCCATGGTGACCAGAGTGTGGGTTAGCATGAGGATTACTGAGTGGTGTCTACATCTCGGGAGTAAAGTTGAACCAATCTGGCTCAAAGGACTAATGCTGGGGAGGCTAATGTGGACTGTATAATCTTCTTGTTTTGGTTCTTTATTCGCCCCCGTGTGTCGGTCAGAACACATAGGCAGACAACTTCTCTCTTCTTTGGTTGTTTATTAAAGCAATCAACCCTTTACAATTGTGTTGCTGAATCAAGGCGTATATGTACGTGTGTGTGTTTACACACCGACACGCCTGCTCTTAGTATGTGTGTGCACTGACACACTTGATCCTAATGTTTGTGTGTGGTTTCTGGAAGATAAAACAAATACGAAGTACAATTAACATGCATAACGGCACTTCAACACATCATTCATAACCAGCTCTCATAACCTACATACAGTGAATAATGAATCAGCTAAGTACCAGCCTCAGTAAACGGCAGCTAAACTGCCGTAAGCATTACCAAAGTAGCATCCCGGAAATGCCGCCATGAGAGCGCACAGAGCACGTGCTGAACATGCACAGAGCATGCCCGGATACAAACATTAGCTGTAGCATGCAATATGCAATATATGCATCGTACATCCACAAAAAACACTCAAACAGGCTAAACGTAATTTACACCCGTATCAGTGGATGATGATAATTAACACGTTTAAGGCAACAGCTGAAGAATGAATGGCATGATGTCCTACCCGGAGAAAAGTGGCTAGCTAAACTAGCTTCTAACATGTGGTTTCTCTAACCAGAATATTAATGATAGCAACAGCAATTATATCTACAATGACACATAAACGTGTACACTTACTGTGGTCATAAACGCACCCGGGACTCAACACAATGCGAATATCTACATCCGACTATAACTAAAGTTTAAGTTGTATCTCGTGAAGAACAGAGAACACAGGGAAGCAGCAGTCGGGAACTTTCTCCACTTGCTTTACGAAAGTCTGCTTGCCCCAGAATGCACTGCTCTCCTTCCCCCGATAGGCTGAGCTCCGGCTCTTCTTCTCACACACACACACTCACTCACTCACACATACTCACTCACTCACTCACTCGCTCTCTCTCTCACACACACACACACACACACACACACACACACAAACATGTGCACAATCCCTCATACGCACATACAACAAACACACAATAAGCTACAACCACACAGCAACACACACTCACTCCCTCAACAGTGTTTTCCAACCACACTGTCTCATATTGACACACTGAGTATCATACTGGCACATTGTCTCATACTAACACACTGAGTATTGTTAGGAACACATACACTTTCCTTGTTTTGGTATGTTTTTTTTTTTTTTTAACGGACGTCAACGACGTGGCAGGAGCAGTCCCTTTACTCTGGTTTTTAAAAGGTGTACTCAATGCCTGGATATGAGGGCTAAAGTGATGCAATACTTGGGACTTGTTTGGAAGGACAAGACAGCCAACTTTTGTTTGAAAGGCCTTGGGTTTGAAAGCACCAGCAGAAGGAGGTTTCTGCCCCCCCGGTTTGTTTTCCATTTTTGTTGAACTTTTTGGTGTGGGACAGACACAGGAACCTGGACATGAACTGCCTTCTATATAACAACTTGAAGGACAACGCAAAACACAGCCCTGGCTTGTGCTGCGGCTGAAGGCCGGGCTAGTCGAGGTGGAAACCTGCCGACTGGGTGAGTTGCCCACCCCTCTTTTCTCATGGGTTTGGGACTGCCTCACCTCAAGTGCCTGCGGACGTTTTCTTTTGGTTATACACAAATACACTGGTACACGATACTTAGATTAGGCTCGCCTCTAGTAGAATACCTAGGGTTAGGGAGGGATTTAGGGGTGCAGTCGTAACAAGTGGGGGCTCATGTCAGAAATCTACAGATTATATATGACTAGTTAGAGTGTCGTTTTGTAGTGTGTTACTGAGTGACTTTGTAACGGTGTATTTCCATCAGAATATAGCTGATAAATCGCTGGATGCCAGGTGTTCATTCTGTGCGGGGTAAGACTTTCCGGTGTCCGGCGCATATTTGTATTTGGCTATTTTGTATTTGTATTTTCAGATTGTGTATAATTTGTGAACAAAAACAATTATGAGTGAATTTCAGCCTGCTGACTTCCTTCAAGAGAAGCTCACTATTCACGATTGATATCAGCTGAATTGTGCCAGCTTGCTGAACACCTAAATGTGTTTTTACCTGTGGAGCTTAAGAAAGCAGACATGGAAAAGGTGTGCTCATCTGAATCTGAGCCATTGGATTATGAAACAAGAATTTCTGGGTATTTTTCCGTGGTGTTGTGCTCTCAGCTATAACACGAGATGAGAATGGAGTTCATCTGGAACCTGAGTCTGGAGTGCTCTTTAGCAGAAACTTTTTCCCCCTCATATTGATAACCCAGAGAAAATGCTCACTCGTGCTAATCCGATAAAGGAGCAACAAGTTGATACCGTTATCAGGGAGACCTCTGAAACTGCCTATACTGCTGAGGTACCTGAAGGGTGTTTTACGAATAATTTTTCAGACCAGGGCTCTAATTTCATGTCCGGTGTATACAATAATACAATACAATAAAATCATTTAGCAGGCCCTTTTATCCAAAGTGACTTACAGACAGTGCATTCAGCTCAAGTGAATGAACAACTGCTTGATGCTACAATGTCTAAGCACATAATTTGTCAAGTAAGTAAGTAAGCTGCATAAACAACACAAGTGCTAATTACAAGGAAAGTGCTTCAAGACGTAGTTGAAGAAGTACTGCATGAGTTGTATATCAAAAAATGTAGATCTTTGGCCTGTCCTCCCCAGTCTCAGGGAGTATTAGAGAGACATCACCAAATATTAAAAACAGTGATGCAGACATATTTTGTTCACTAACCACGGGAGTGGGACAAGTGTGTGCATTTTCTTTTATTTGCCATTCGAGATGCTGTCAGTGAGTATACAGAATATAGCTCATTTGAGTTGATTTATGGACATGAGGTGAAGGGTCCTTTGAAATTAGTGAAGGAAAGGTTTTGTATGACAAGATACTCAATATATGGGATTAGCGTCAGAATACAAATTACGACTTTTGTCTGCTTGTGCCACTACCAAAGATCACCTCAAGGGGGCGCAAGGAACCATGAAAACCCAGAAATATCCATCTCTCTTGGTAGACTGATGTAGATGCAGGAGGTGGTACCCATATCGTGTGAACCCTTAGACACTAGCTCGTATCAGGGAAGAAGCCTCTTATATGTGTAGCCAGTAGGACTGATAGACACCCGCTGCTCCGATATCCAGTCCCCGCCCAGAATAAAGTTATAAGTTCACGTGAGGTCAGATCCCTCCAGAACTGCCAAACTATCGTGGGACACGAGTGTGTCCGTCTGGCTGCTTCGCTGAAGAATTAGCTGGTAGGTAGGATTATTGTCATAATATTGTCATTTTAATTGTCTGGTATTTAGCGCTCTGCTGCGGTATTGTGTTACAGTTTTTTACGATTGCCTTGACTCATTTTGCACAACAGAGTTTCAATGTGCAAAACTCTTACAGTTTTTCTCAATCGCTTACACACTATAACGCCATCTACCAAAAGACAGACCCATTTCCCAAAACTGTAACACTATTCCCCTGTTTTCACACATGATTCAGATTTGTTGAACCTTTTGTGAAAAACTCTACATACAACTCCCTTCATATATCACTGGCTGCACTATGTGCTCATTTAGAAAGCACTGGCATTCAATATCATTAACTCAAGTGATCACAACTTGAACCCAATTACGTAACACACAATTCCCCAGGAGGAAACACTAAGAGTAAACATTGTTCACACACCAATCAGAACCTTAGGATGGATAGATAGATAAAAGGGCCATGGGTCAGTTCACTTGTTTTGGAACAATGGATCTACAAAGACCTGAAGGCAGAGGAAGAGGATGGTGCAAGTATGGTTTTTCATACTGTATACAGCAGTATATACTGTAGTACAGGCTATATGATGGCCTACTTTTGTAGGCTTGTTTAGATATTACAGTTTAGATTTAACACTTTGTTGTACGTCGCTCTGGATAAGAGCGTCTGCCAAATGCCTATAATGTAATGTAATGTAATGTAATACAGTTGAGGCTTGCCAGGGGTGGATAAGGCATGCAAGGGTTTTTCTCCCCCGCTGCCTGGCTAGGGCTAATATTGCCTGTGATGTTGATGAGAATCTCTGGCCTGACCCAGACCGGAGACGGGATGCTGAGGCAGAATAAATGTGATTTCTTTCTTTATGTACAAACTGTTATTTTTTTTCATTGGTTTATATTGGTAAATACATGGAAATTATTTTACTGTATTCTACATTCTTTATGTATCGGTTGTATATTTTTACAGTACATTTACTTTTTCACTCAATTTCAGTTTATTTTACTACAGTATATTGAGGAATTAAAATTTTAGCAAATGTATACATGTGTTGTGTCTTTATATTGTGTTCATCATGTAAAGAGGTTGTTCTGGGGGAAATACCGATGATGGTCATTTGACCGAAACGTCTGTCTCTTTTGTCTATTAAAATACTTTAAATTAAACATCGAGCCTTCGCCTCGTTTGGGATATTCCCTCTTCTACACACAGTGTGCGGGTTCCACCTACATTCATTTGTTCTGGGGAAAACCATAAGCGCCATTATTCATTGCAGTAACAGGTTTTTACGGTAGTGTTTTGAATTGATCTCACCAGTGTGTAATGGCTATTTTGTAGTGTATTTGATGCCTTTTGTGTGATGTCTGAAGGCAAAGTTTGGTTTAGATGTAAGATTACATGGTTTTGAGAGGAGAGTTTGGTTTTGACATGGAAGTTTGAAGTTTGTGAAGATAAGTGTGCAGTTATGCATTTGTGTTTAGAGTTTTGGGAAATGGAGCATAATTTCAAGAAATGTGTCTTAGCAATAAAAAAAACTGTAATACAGAATGCCATACTGCTCATTTTGGGCTCAAAATCAAATATTGCATGCAAAATAAAAATAATTGAACCAAATTAGATTGTATATCATGCAAAAGTTTATCATAGCGTCAGAACATGGGATATGCTCATTGTTGAAGTTTAAATACAACGGTCATTATCAAATAATGCTGTCAAACACAAAATAATCATTTTGTCATCAAAACAGACTATGCAAGGGTCATTTCCTCGTAAGTACTGGAAATGATGCACAGCAAGCATCCCCTGTGATAGACTGAAGTATATATATATATATATATATATATATTTGTCACCTGTCTGTATATAGCTATATATATATAGCTTGTGTTTTTATGGAAGACAAACAAAATATTATATTAGATTACTGTATACTGTATGTGCTTTTGCATGTACAGATGTAAATAATCAGAAAAAGTCTAAAAGAGGTGCCTAAAATGATTTAAAAAATGTATTGATCTTGTTGAAATGCCTATGTTATGCCTTGGGAGATTTCGTTATCTGCCAGAATGTTTCGTTGTATTTCGTTGATCCTTATGTCATTTCTTTGAACCGCCATGTCCACTAGCGCCCTCTCCTGCTGGGCAGACAGAAGACGGCCACGTCCTCCACTTGGTGGTTTTCTTTCAGTTCTGAAGTACAATACAGATAATAATTACAACAAGGATAATTCACACCCACACTTTAGTAGTTATGAAATATACTGTAACAATCAGCAATATCATCAATATTACACTTACTGTAATTTAAATATACAGTTAGAGTAAATTACAGGTATAGACTTACCAATTATCTTTCTTAAAAAGTCTTATTATAGATGCCACGGTTGACCTTTTTAGGTTTGGCTGAACAACCCTTCCAGCTTGCGTTACTGTTAGACCTATGTTTATAACATGGTCGATCACAGTGGCTCTAATTTCATTGGACACAACAGCACGTCTTCTGACTCCTCGACCTCGACCACGTCCCTGTCCTGTCCCTGTCCCTGTCCCTGTCCCTGTCCCTGTCCCTGTCCTTCATTACGAACCTCATCGGCCTGCTCCATGTTGTCAGAAACTGCCATTCAGGTTTCTAAGCAGCCTTTTATGTAGTGGTGAAGAGATTATCAATTGTGTTGCAGTGCTACTCACCTGGGCAGGCTTGATGGAAGTAATGAGACATTACTACAAACACCTGTTGAATTGGTTTAGTGATCTGCATTTGTAGTAATGAGCATTTGAACATTGTTGTAATATTAGGTGGCTGTATTGTGGGAATGGAGCATATGATTTAGAGTTTGGCACTTTGTATTACGTAAGGGCTGTATGAGCCATTTTGAAAAAGTAAACTGAATGGAAAAATGTGCCAAAGGAATCGAGAAACTAAGTTTTGCACTTTGTATATCAGCATAGGATGTAGTGTCTTATTCTGCAAGTCAGTTTGGCACTTTGCATTTTGAGTTTTGTACATTGAAATTCTGCTGTGCAAAATGAGTCAAAGCAATCGTAAAAAACGAATGCATTGAAATGCCTCGCTGCTGCAGTGTAGTAGCTGAGTCGGAGCCTTCCCAACGCGCCCAAACAGCAAACTTCACTGTTCGCTAAGCGAGGCCGGGTATGCGTTTTTTTTTTTTTCAATCACTTTGGCACTAGTTTCAGAACCTTGATGGTCATTTTTCAAAACTCAAAACGGTCACCAACTTTCAAAACATTGCATTGTGTATTCATATCTTTAAAGAAACCTTGCACTCACAGAATCATTGGTTCAAACAACGAATTTTTCATGAAATACCATAGGGACATTTCTTTAGATCACCCACACACAAGATACAGATAGTTTCACTGTTAAGTTGTATCACCATTAAATATTGTAGTACAAAATATGTGATACATGTTTCATCATGTGCTACACGTAATGCCACTGTAAAAGGACTAGTAGAGAGAATACCACAGACGCAGTGGAATCATTGAACAAATCTGAAATGTATTGATAAATACAAACTGTAAATGACAACATAGGTTCCCTTTGAATGAAAGCTAAAATTTGCTAAAAAAGAAAGAGTCCTGCAAAACAAACTGCAGTGTTCCTCACCTGGCTAAGAAAAAAAAGCAAAACAAAGGATCAATCACTCATCACTCCCATCAACACGGTCTTGTGGATTTGGCCACAGGTTCTCATCCACATCAACATGGATGTTTTCATTCGCCAAACATCTTGGAAAGAACCTTCGGGCATGGCGAATCCAGGCCTGACACTGGTCTGCTGTGATGTCGTTGCATGCGTCATCCATGGCCTGGAGAATGGTCACTTGTTGATGCGGACGCCTATCATACACTTTCCACCTCCATGTGGTTTAGGAAAGGAGTGTATGGGGGCAAGTACACGGTGATGAATTGTGGATGGGCCTGAAACCATGCCTGCACCAGTTGAGCATGGTGGAACCTGACATTGTCCCACACAATGACATGTATCACACCAACAGCTCTACAGACTAGAGTTAGCTCATCAAGGCAGGCACCAAGGAGCTCTGCATTGAATGCGCCAATACGAGGTACAATACGATGCGCCCCACCACACCATCTTCTGATATAGCCACACACATGCTGATGTTGGCCCCACGTTGTCCGGGTACTTGGATAGTTGCCCCGCTGGCCAATTAAATTCCGACCTCTCCTCCTTGTCTTGGCCAGGTTGAAGCCTGCCTCATCCACAAAAACTAATTAGTGATGGTTTTCGTCAGCATCCAGGGCCATCAGCCTCTATGTAAAAAGCCATGTTGGAAAGAGAATTATTGATTACAGTACAATGATGGGGAATTTTTCACAAACGGGTATCATGAAACTGAACATACCTGAACATACTCAATCCTCAGTTGCTTCACTGTCTGCATTTCGTCTCAAAAGGCACACGGTACAACTGTTTTAGGGACACCTGGTGCCTTTTCAGAACGCGTGCAATGGTCTGCAAACTTATGGCTTCCACATTGTTGAAGATGTGTCACATTCCCTTTGTTCCTGTCTTGATTTTCCTTTGTCTTGTTTCTCCCTTGTGATTGTTTGTGTTAATTGTTTTATTATTTTCCATTATTCAATTATCATCCCTCATTACTCCTCCATCATGCTCACCTGTTGCCAATTCCGTCGTCCGTTCCGGCACACCAGCTTCCCATCAAGATCATCAGCCCTGCAGTATATCTACCTCGGTTTTCAAGTCATTCATCGTCAGATCGTTGTTTTCCCTTCTCGGTAGAAACTGACTTCAGAAAGCCTTATCTTATACTCGGTGTTTACTGTTCTTTGTGTGTTGAGTTACATTTATGTTTACCCTTGTTCCTGCTGTCTCCCTTTGTGTTCAGGTTCATTCCTCATCTATCTGCCAGCTCTGTCCGTCCTGCCAGCCCCGCCTGCCTGCACGCTTAGCTTGCCCCCTGGTTCCCTCATCCTGTCTGCCCAGTCATCTTGTCCACTCCTCCGGTGCATCCCTTCCATTGTCCAGCTCATCGTCTTCCACTACCTCTGTCATTACTATTATTATTAAATCATCACTCCATTCTAACCTTGTCTGTGTCTGCGTTTGGGTTCGTTCCTGTCGACATAACAAGATGTCTTCATTGTCCAGGATGTGCTGTCTGATTTCTGTAAGGCGAATGTCATTTCTGGCCCGGACCAAATTGACCACAGCCCGCTCTTGTTCGTCAGTCAGGAGTCTGCCTCTGCCTCCACTATTGGGTCTAGTCTCAATTATGTAGGGAGAATTACAGGAAGAGCATGCCATCATACTGTAGAACACATTTTCATAGTCACATTACCTACTCTGTGCTACACATTGGCATGCAGTGTACAGTCATTTGACAATTAAGAGTAGCCTACAGTACTGCAATGTTTACTGTAGTGCATGTTGAAGACTTACCAGTTCTCATGGTGGAAAGTTCTGATGATTGAGGCCACGGTTGATCTTCTGAGGTTTGGTTGAATCATTCTTGCGGCCTCAATCATTGTCATGCCATGATTTATGACATGGTGTACAACCATTACTCTGATCTCATTGGAGACTCTTTGCTGTTGCTGCCGCTGTCTTGGTCCGTGGCCTTGTCCTCGACCCCGTTCCCCCACACCTCTCAAATGGGGCCCATGGCCACCTCTCAGAGGGGGTGCTTGTCCCCTGCCATTCCTTTGACCACCACGTCTTCCTCCTCCTGCTTGACCTCTATGGTGCCCACCTGCCTGCTCCATGTTGTATCACTATGTTGCTGTGGATGCCACATATTTATACCCATACCACAAGGTGAAATCAATCATCAGTAACTAATTGGTGTCAATGGTGGTATCAGTCAATCCCGTTATCCTGAAACTTTCATGATCTGAACATGGGATATTGTTCCTCAGTTTCCATAAGACTACGCTTTAAGAGTAATGCAACAGTTACTTGTCATTTTGAGCAGTTGTATCAATTGATAGTTAGATCATTGTAATGAAATGAATAGACAGTCATCTCAAATGTAATGTGTGAATTGCATTTTGAAATGGTTATACTTTGATGTTAAGTTGTGTCATTTTGAACAGGTGATTTTAGTTCAATGAACAAATGATCTATGGTTTATGTGTATTGTATCCAAGAAAATGGAAAAAGTGTTAATTGAAAAGTTTTGAAAAATGACATCAAGGTTCTGAAACTTACTGAAAAACTGTAATTATTATTTATTTATTTATTTTATTTTATTTTTTATTTTACCCGGTTTTTCTCCGGTTAATTGGCTACCCGTTTTTGGTAACCAATTAACCACTGTGCTTAGTTAAATCCCCCTTCCCTCATTTTTGGCTGCCATAGTCCTGTGACCAGCAGTGACAATGTCATCGCGGCACTCGTCGTGCCGTTGACTGTAATTCCGGTACCCCAGAACCACTCCTGTGCGCAGTGAACAGTGTGTGTCGGCTTCCCTCCCCCCCTCCCTGGAGTGGACAGCCAATTGCTGCCCCGATGGCACTCCTGACCAGAGCCGACTCTGGCGTGACGGGGTATCAAACCCCGGTCGCCGTGGTCAGCGCCGGACGTTGAAACCACTAGACCACGTGGGAGGCCCTCCAAGGTCTAATTTAACCGTGTCTGATGCACCATCCCTCGCTAAACTAATCTAGCATTCATGCATTGTTATGGCAGTAGACGTTAAGTGCGGTGGGTTTTGATGTAGAACATTTTTATCAGTGGCACTTATTGTATGAGCATACGAGCTAAAGTATGCACGGCTATGGTGTGCGAATCACACTTCAGCTTTGGGTTGTGTTGTGTTCTATGGGCATGTATTTGGTTATGTGTGTAAGTAGGAGAATTGAATTATTTCCCTGCTATACCACTACAATATCTGGTTTTGCCATCTGCATTGGATCAGACCAACAAATGGCTGCTTACTGGGAACAGTAAAATGGGAAGGTAGGCTAAGTGTATAGTATTGGTGTCATCTTTATCTGCTTTGTCTGAACTGAATATCATGTTTTGAATGTACTAGGAACTGAAGTAAGCAGGAGATTGTATGCTAATGTTATAGTATTTGTATCCATTGCATCTATGTGTTGTCTGAACTGAATATCATGTTTGCATGTACTAGGAACGGAAATGAGCAGGAGACTTAAAACTTGTACCTGAGGCAACAGCTCAACTGCAAGCAACCACTGTTTTCCCATCTAATTGTTAGTATTGCTAGGTTGTGAGTGCAAACATTCTACCCTTACCGGTGGTGTATTCCCATTCATGTATAAGTGTGCCCGATACTAGCTGTGGCCTGCTTTGTTTTGTTGATTTTCCTGCTTTATGATATGGAGGCTTAGGCCCTTCTTTTCTGGCTTCCGGGGGCAGTAGGCCCTTACCCGGCTGGAGCAGGTTATAATAGCGACTGGTGCTTTCCTTTGCCCGTTCCCTACTTTTCAGCACATCTTGGAGTGCCGTGTAATTTTTGTGTGAAGTGCAACAATACTTTGCTGTGTTTAGTGTGCATCTTGAGGGCCTCTAGTGTTCCCCCCCTCTCCCATAGCCTCCACGCCCTCCAAGGTAGGGGAAGGGAAGGGTCAGTCGTGCTTCCGCACCTCCTCCCTTAGAGTGGGGCAAGTCAGCCACACTCCAGCCCCCCTACTTTGGTCAAACCCACCGAGACTCGGTCAAGGCTCCATCTTAGCCCTTGCCTCCTTATTCTCCCTGGAGTTAGGACCTTCTGCTTGCATGGTTGATCCCTGGAGCCTCTTTTATGTTTCGGTTTTGGGGCACAGCTCTGGTAGAGGGACCTCTTGGTAACCACACTACTGGCCTGCGAGCCTCTGAAGGTGGATAACTGCACTTGTATGATCTGTAAAAATGTTGATGTGAAAATGATAGGTTTTGGCTGTGAGACTCACCTGCTACTACGTAGATAAACCCCCACCTTTAAATAGAAAATATTTGTTTTCAACCCAAATTAAAATAAAGCATATATTTTTGTATCTAAACCTCTGACTTGGTTCATTTAGTTGAACCCCCTCTGTGGCGAACCCATTAGATCACGACTCGGGGGGTCTCTCTCCCCTTATTAGAGGGTGGTGTAGTCTTTCCCGCTTTATATTTAAAGCTTACTGCTTCTACCTGTTAGCATATGCTTGAGCATAATATAATTGAGCCAAGTAAGATTAATTGGCCTGTGGTAAATGTGGTTAAACCAGACAGAAACAGTAAGACTTTGTATAGATTAGGCTAGTCAATGGTTAAGTCAATGCAGTAACAAAAAACTATTCTTATCCTAGTCCCAGAATTGAGGATTGTAATTTACAGAATTGGTGCTGCTAAATTTGTTTCCAAATTCGACCTTTTAAAGGGTTACTGGCGAGTCTAACCGTGCAAAAGACGTGTCTGCGTTTGAGACTCCTCATTTCAATCATTTCCAATGATAATGGATGCCAATATGACAAATAAACGCTGGAATTTTAGCTGCCAGCTGCTCTTCTTCGCAATGCATTTTTAGTCCGAAACAATGTCACTCCGTTAACGTGCAGGATTCACCGGTAAACGCAGAAGACGCTCCCGCGGTCCGCGCCTCAGCGCATCTGTTTTTGTCAAATGGCCCCGGCTGTCACGTTCCTGAGCTCCGATTGCGACGGGTTGTGTTTTTTGGGCGGAGATAGGGGGGCTGTTCACTCCTGCCCCAACAGGCGGCTGTATTTAGAGGGACGAGCGCTCACAATCTGCACATGATCGCACGCGCGGTGGCAGGACATCTGTCTCGTGGTGGGAAACAAAGTGCAGCTGCGCACATCGTGTGTGGATTTCGCTTGTCCGAAATCCCATCCCGTCCAGCGAGCGCTGATTCATAGACTGGCAGAGTTCTTCCTCTTCTTCCTCTGCAATTTCTAGCAAGAGATCCTGCCCCGAATTCGAGAAACACAAAATCTTCAGCGTGTGAGACAAAAAACAAACAAACAAACAAACAAAAAAGCTACAGAATGCCTCGATCTTTCCTGGTGAAGAAGTATTTTACAAGCAAAAAGCCGAATTACAGCGAACTTGAAAGCCAGAATGGTAAGTCAGTCATTTTATTTTTAGTGCGAATAATTATGTTTAATTCAAGAAGATTTTAAAGTGTTGGCTTTAACAATCTGGCGTTTAAACCGTCTAGTTTTGCCATCAATGTTTTATCTTAACTTATGTGTGTTTTATGAGTTTATGTGTGATAAACAGACGCCCCTTTTCATATATGCGAACCGATAAGCGCATAACTGCAGATACAAAGTTAAATATATGTAAATGTACAGTTATTACAAACTGTAACAAATTGTAAAATAAAAATCAAAGACGGAGAAGGTTGAATTTATTTCAGAAGTGCTTTTGGACATGTCCGTGACTCAAGTAAGAGCCGTATACATAGCGTCCATTGATTTAGCGACCTCGTGTCTAAGACAGGAAACAAATAGCTTAATAGCTTGCAGTTTGCTCTCTGCAGACTAATTGGTTAAAGCAAAAACTCCTGACATTTTTCAAGCTATGTAGAGAATGTCACTAGATTGTAAGATGTGCTGGCGAAACGCACAGACGTCACCGGAAAGGCCGCGAGACTTAATTAAATTGACACTACTTAAAACCCAAGAGAGATTTTATAAAACGGTTCCAGTGGTGCCCGTGAGATATTCTGCAGGGAACTGTTCCGTTTAGGACAACAGTAGAACAGATTTTGAGAGGTGAAGGTATAAGTTTAACCCCTCCCCCCTTGTAATTGAGTGTATATATATAGCGCCTTTCACAATCTCAAAGCACTTGTGAAGGGGGTGCTATTTCCAACTGTCACCAGTTTGCATCACCCACCATGATGCACGGTAGCCATTTTGCAACAGAACGCTCACCACACATCCATTAAGGTGGAGAGGCAGGGAATTATTGAGCCAATTAAACAGGGGTGATTAAGTGGAATAGCTTTGGAATTAGCTTTGGAATTTGAGCAGGACGCTGGGGAACCTTCTGCTCTTTGTGATAAGCACCATGGGATCTTTAATGACCACAGTGAGTCAGGACTTTGGTTTACCATTCATGGTGTCTCCTACTGCACAGTGTCCCCATCAATGTAAGTGTGTCCTCCTGGCTGTGGTGTGGAGGGAAGCTGTGAAAGTTGATTTGAGACAATGGGAACAGATGTGAGACCCCTGTACAGCAGTGTACTGTACTGGGTCAGGAGTTCTGCTTGTAACCCAAAGGTTTCAGGTCTGATTGTTAGCTTAATGGCGGCAGTGTAGTATAATGGTTAGGGAACTAGGCTTGTAACCAAGAGGCTGCAGGTTTGATTCCCAGATGGGGCACTGCTGTTGTACCCTTGAGCAAGCTACTTATCCTGAGTTACTTCATATCCAGCTCTATAAATGGATCATATGTAAAAGGAAAGGCACTTCTGCTAAAGTTCTAGATGTAAATGTGATGTGAGGCGTTTCCCTTCCTCCACAGACAGGGCGGTTCTGCTGGAGAGGCCCCCTCTCGCTGAGCTATTGCCTGGCGGTAACGCTAACACCACAAGCTTGGTGTGGAACCTCGACCTCCTGCCTGACCTCCTCACCCCCGTGGGACCCCTGGACCTGAGCCCCCCCGCCAGCAGCAGCGGGGAGGAGGAGGATGAGGGGTGCACCTCAGACCCCACTAGCCCTGAGGCCGCCGCCCAGTACCAGTGCCCCCTCTGCAGCAAGAGCTATGGTGGTCCCTCCGCCCTGTCCCGTCACCGGCTGTCCCACCACCCCCCTGCTGCCCGGCCGGCCTTCTGCTGTAAACACTGCCCCAAGGAGTACAGCAGCCTGGGGGCGCTAAAGATGCACATCCGCTCCCACACCCTGCCCTGCGTCTGCCCCACCTGCGGCAAAGCCTTCTCCAGAGCCTGGCTCCTGCGCGGACACATCCGTACGCACACCGGTCAGTACTGCGTCAGTATACCCAAGAACAAGGGGGGTAGATGCAGAATAACGCAAGAGCAAGGGGGGTAGATACAGAATAACACAAAAACTGGCGCCGGCTGGTCAGAGGAATGTGAGGACAGTTAAAATCTTCCCAACTTCTGATTTCGCCCAAAATATAGTTGGGGGAAGAGAACAGTTATGCTGAATAAAGGGAGAGGGGCGTGTTTTACACAAGGCAGCATGGAGCTCGGGGTAAAATGGAGGCTTGTTTATCCAGAGAGAACATTTGGAGTGGGTGGGCTCCACTCTCCAGAAGGAACATTAGCATGAGCTACACTAATCAGTTCGTGAAATTTCTGCCCTACTAGATGTGCCCCGGTCAACTGTAAGTGCTATTATTGTGAAGTGGAAGCGCCTAGGAGCAACAACAGCTCGGCCACGAAGTGGTAGACCACGCGAACTCACAGAGCGGGGCCGATGAGTGCTGAAATGCATAGCGCGTAAAAATCGGCTATCATCTGCTGCATCACTCACTACAGAGTACCATGCGCAATACCAAGCGTTGGCTTGAGTGGTGTAATACACGCCGCAACTGGACTCTGGAGCAGTGGAAACGTGTTCTTTGGAGTGATGAATCACGCTTCACTATCTGGCAGTCTGATGGATGAATCTGGGTTTGGTGGATGCCAGGAGAACGCTACCTTCCGGAATGCATAGTGCCTACTCTAAAGTTTGGTGGAGGAGGGATAATGGTCTGGGGCTGTTTCTCAGGGTTTGGAATAGGCCCCTTGGTTCCAGTGAAGGGTATTCGTAATGCTACAGGATACGAAGACATCTTAGCCAATTGGGCACTTCCAACGTTGTGGCAACAGTTTGGGGAAGGCCCTTTGCTGTTCCAGCATGACTGTGCCCCTGTGCACAAAGCGAGGTCCATAAAGACATGGTTAGACGAGTTTGGTGTGGAGGAACTCGATTGGCCTGCACAGATCCCTGACCTCAACCCTATTGAACACCTTTGGGAGGAATTAGAACGCCGATTGCGAGCCAGGCCTTCTCGTCCAACATCAGTGCCTGACCTCACAGATGCTCTTTTGGCTGAATGGGCACAAATTCCCACAGACACACTCCAAAATCTTGTGGAAAGCCTTCCCAGAAGAGTGGCAGCTGTCATAGCCGCAAAGGGGGGTCCAACTCCATATTAATGCCCATGGTTTTAGAATGGGATGTCCAACAAGCTCATATAGGTGTGATGGTCAGGTGTCCACTGACCTTTGGCCATATAGTGTATATTGATGGAATGATTCATTTAACATTTTCTTTCATTGTTTTTCTTATTGGTTTGGAATGCAGAACTACTTATTGATTTGGTGATTTGACTAAAGACACTTTAAAACTCACCCTCCCTCTCTTTCTTTCTCCCCCTCTCTCCCTCTGTTTCCCTCTCCACCCCCCTCTCTCTCAGGTGAGCGCCCGTTCTCCTGCCCTCACTGTGAGCGGGCCTTTGCGGACCGCTCCAATCTGCGGGCTCACCTGCAGACGCATGTGCAGGTGAAGCGTCACCACTGCAGCGCCTGCCCTCGCAGCTTCAGCCGCGTGTCACTACTGCACAAGCACAACCTGGCCGGCTGCAGCCCCGCCCCCGTCTGAGCTCCGCCCGCTGAAGCTGGCGCATTCCAATTCAACGCATCTTCTGAATGTTCATGAAGGGGTGTGACCAAAGACGATACTAAAAGTTTGGTTCTGTGATGCAGCACCACTTGCTTTCTAAAGCGGATCCAATTAACATTTCTGCACCTTAAATTGCTCTCCCGTTATGTGGTTCTGGCTTCCTACAGCGTTGGGAGTGAGAGACATAACTCTGCCAAGCGTGATCATCATCTCCTGTCGTGTTGTCTCTCGGCCGTGTTTGTGATTGTCTCAGGTTTGGTATGTTCTCAGGGTGGGAAAGACTGACGGCGTGTTAGACCGCTCCTGTAGCGGGGCTCCTTGCCATGTCGGACCGCCGTGGACTGCGGCCTGCCCCCTCCCTCTAAAAGCAAACAGTAGCAATCACTGAGAGTCAGGAATGGGGTGTGGGGGTGACCCCCAGATCCTCCTGATCTGGATGTGTCTAAAAGCCTCACTCTGCCTGGATCAGCTTCAGTACTGTCACGTCAAAGCCTCCTCACTCTGCCTAGATCAGCTTCAGTACTGTCACGTCAAAGCCTCCTCACTCTGCCTGGGTCAGCTTCAGTGCAGTCACATCAAAGCCTCCTCACTCTGCCTTGATCAGCTTCAGTATTGTCTCAGTAAAGCCACCTCACTGTTCTATCTCTGCCTCTCCTGACAAAGTGAGTCGGGTCTCTCTCCATTTACAGGTCAATGTGGTGTGTGTGTGTGTGTGTGTGTGTGTGTGTGTGTGTGTGTGTGTGTGTGTGTGTGTGTGTGTGTACTGCTTATGTCTATACAGTAGTTAGTGTGTGAGTGTTTGTAATTATCTGTACAGGTGTGTGCATGTGTGTATATATGTCTGTTGAGGTGTGTGTGCATGTGAGTGTACATTTGAGTGCATGAGTGTGTGCGAGTGTGTGAGTGCATGAGTATACATGTTAGGGTGCATGTGTGAGTGCATGAGTGTACATGTTAGCGTGCATGTGTGAGTGCATGAGTGTGCATGTGTGCCTGTGTGTATTTGTCTGTCCAGGTGTGTGTGGCCCTGTTAACACATCTCTCTCAGACCCTTTAATAACGATGTGCACTCCTGTTCTTTTTATTCCGTCTTTCTAGCCACTCTTTCATACTTTGTATAACTGAGCAGCATTCAATAAAATCATTTATATTTGTAAAAACAAGGCTGTTGTCTCTATCACTGCAGTAATACAAGTTGGAGGGAGAAGCGGTTAGGTACATGTACCGCAGCATGCGTTTACATAGCAGGTGCATGCATCCATGGGAATTTACATATCACACATTTATTGGGCTGAATATTTAAACTCGTCAGGTTTACCCCCTGAGCGACTCGCTCAGGGGGTACAACGGTAGGTGCTCCACCCAGAGTTTAACCTGCAGCCTCCACCAAATGCAAAGGCGGCGCCTCATATTTCTCCCCCCTGCGCGATTCTGTGAAATGCAAAGTATCACATTCGTTCATTCACATGAACAGATGCGTAAATAACGTTAACAAAGCATTAACTAACGTATTTATGGAGCATTAACAATTGTGATACGCGTGAACTAGCCCATAAATAAATGGATACGTTAAAACCCCTTACCCCTCAAACATTAAAGAGAAAATAGCATGATCGGTTCATGAAAAAAATATACATTCTATTCATCAAAATAAATGATTGCATTTCATGTTAAATACTGGAATATTAGTATTAGAGACAGGTTGGAATTATTCCTGGAAAATAGTATTATAAGGGAGAGCCAACATGTTTTTTTCCTAACAAACCTGGACTTTTTTGAAGAGGCTACAAAATGTTTTGACTTGAACCAGGCTTATGGTATATATTTGGACTTGGACTGTCAAAAATCATTTGACACGGTACCACACGAGAGGCTCATTTTCAAAGTGAAGTAGGAGTTACAGGAGTTATTTCAGAGTGGGTTCATAATTGGCTCCAAGGGTGAATACAAAGAGTAACAGTAGGTGGGGTGCAGTGGTGGCTGGTGAACAAAAGTTTTGATGTAGCAACCGCCCCCCGCCCATTTTAAAACAGCACTCACTGTCTTTATATGTGTATAAACAACATATAATTTAGCAGATAAACCCAACATATTATGTCCATGAGCTTTTATTCAAAAGACATGTAACTGACATAACAACCTCTTCTTTGCTGTAGGCATTTCTATTTGATGCAATACTTAAACACAGACATTTCAGGTTAATGGACAAGGAGTTACTTGGACTTCTGACAAAATAGAAAAATCTGACAGGAAGGAGGGCAGAGGGAAGGGTCTGCTGGTCTTCTGATGATTAGAGTGGGGAAGCAGGAATGTGCTGCAAATGGAGATATAAAACATATATTACGTCAAGTGAACAACTATTCAAGTTAGATAGATTGATAAAATAAATCTGAAGCAATAAGACTTACCAATGGTAAGAGCTGTTGGTTCTCTGACAGGATGATGCTGAGAGCAATGGAAGGGGACTACAGGAGGGCTAAGCTGGACTTGAGAGAGCTTGGCATAACAGAGCAGTAAAGTAATGGGATAACAACTTACAGCTGTTCTGCTGCAATGGAAGTAAATTAAGCCTTGAAAGTTGATGCAAACAATTCCTACAGGTGTCCCAACTTTTGTTGATTACTTACAAACCCTCTGTCTGTATAAAAGCAGTGTTGGAACAGATTGTGTTACTACATCCTCTGAAGCATTATTTGGACAATATTGCACTGCAGAAAGTAGTATATTGCTATCATAATGGCGAGAAAAAGGCAATTAACAAAGGAAGACAGACAGACCATTATAACCCTTAAAAGTGTAGGTCTTTCCTTTAGAGAAATTGCAAAGAAGGCCAAGGTGTCAGTGAGTACAGTTTCCGACCTTCCGCAATCGGTCAGGACCGCGGAATCACTTGCGATCTTGAACTCTGTCCATCTAGCTAAATTGTCTTCACCACTGTTTACTTGTTCAACACTATACTCCAAAAAAAATAAAAAATAAAAAATAATTTCCTTCCCAGTGTTACAGGTATGGTACGCAGATGCCTGCAATGATGTCTATTGCTGTATTACTGCACTGATCTCGTGCGCTAACTATGATTGTTCCTACCATGTATTAATGCACATCTTGTAAGTCGCTCTGGATAAGAGCGTCTGCTAAATGCTTAAAATGTAAATGTAAAATGTCCTACACCATCAAAAGGCACTTGGAAACTGGAGGAAACTCTGACAGGAAGAGGTCTGGCAGACCCAAAGCCACAACAAAATCAGAAGACAAGAGTCAACAGCTTGCATGATAGGTGGCTCACAGGACAACAGCTTCAAGCACAGCTTAACACTGGTTGAAGTAAGGAAGTCTCAGTTTCAACTGTGATGAGAAGACTTGGAGCTGCAGGTTTGACAGGTCGAGTGGCAGTAAGAAAGCTTAGATGGCAAAATAAGAAAAAGAGGCTTGAAGCACCGCCAGTGGACTACTGAAGACTGGAAGAAGGTCTTATGGACCGATTAATAAAAATTTGAAATCTTCGTTTCATCACGCAGGGTTTTTGTACGCCGTCGAGTAGGCAAAAGGATGGTTCCTCAGTGTGTGACATCAACTGTCAAACATGGAGGAGGAAGCATGATAGTCTGGGGCTCATTTGCTAGATCCAGAGTCGGCGACTTGCACAGAGTGACTGGCACTCTGAACAAAAAGGGCTACCACAGCATTTTGCAGCGCCATGCAATACCCTCTGGCCTACATCTAGTTGGTCAGGGGTTCATCCTACAGCAAGATAATGACCCAAAACATACCTCTAGGCTATGTCAGAACTACCTTAGAAGAAGAGAACAAGACGGTAAGCTTCAAATCATGGAATGGCCAGGACAGTCTCCAGTCTTAAAACCCATTGAGCTGGTTTGGGTTGAACTGGACAGAAGGGTGAAAGCAAAGAAACCTACAAGTGCAACACATTTGTCGGAACTTCTGCAAGTGTTGGGAAGAACTTTCCGAACAATGTTTGATTTCCATTGTAGAAAGAATGCCACAAGTGTGTTCGGTTGTTATATCTGCAAAAGGTGGCTACTTTGATGAGTCAAAAATGTAGATACAATTTTGTTAAACAAAATCATTCCATGATTTCATTTTTTTCTCCAATTGTTTATTTGTTCTATGCTTTCATTTCAGAGTACATTGAAACATTAAACTGCGTAAATTTAAATAAAAACAGGAAAAATTGAGGTGTTCTAAAACGTTTGACCGGTAGTGTAGTATATATACAAGAACCACCAACAACTACTACACTAATCACTAATTTATGCTAATCTCTCTCTCTTGATATCTCTCACCTCACGCTTCGACTTCCAAAAGGAAAAGGAATGATGGAGGATTCGAGAACACGTTTAACCCTTTCCTGCCTGGGCGGAATGTTCCATTTATTATCATAACATGTACGATAGTTTGCTTGTATAAAACCATATATTTAAACATGATACACCTTGCTCTTTCAAATGATATGACATACAATACCACAATATTAATACACTTTTAATAAGTCAAGGAACCCCCCCCCAAATAAATGTTTATCTTCTAAGAAAATCTATGTTTTCCCTATTTTGTAAGCATTTAGAATCTGACATCAGAATATACACCGATCAGCCACAACATTAAAACCACTGAAAGGTGAAGTGAATAACATTGATAATCTCGTTACACCTGACAAGGGGTGGGATATATTAGGCAGCAAGTAAACAGTCAGTTCTTGAAGTTGATGTGTTGGAGGCAGGAAAAATGGGCAAGCGTAAGGATCTGAGCGACTTTGACAAGGGCTAAATTGTGATGGGTAGACGACTGGGTCAGAGCATCTCCAAAACGACAGGTCTTGTGGGGTGTTCCCGGTATGCAGTGGTTAGTACCTACCAAAAGTGGTCCAAGGAAGGACAATTGGTGAACCGGCGACAGCGTCATGGGCGCCCAAGGCTCATTGATGCACGTGGGGAGCGAAGGCTAGCCCGTCTGGTCTATCCCACAGAAGAGCTACTGTAGCGCAAATTGCTGAAAAAGTTAATGGTGGCTATGATAGAAGGTGTCAGAACACACAGTGCATCGCAGCTTGCTGCGTATGGGGCTGCGTAGCCGCAGACCGGTCAGAGTGCCCATGCTGACCCCTGTCCACCACCGAAAGCGCCTACAATGGGCACGTGCGCATCAGAACTGGACCATGGAGCAATGGAAGAAGGTGGGCTGGTCTGATGAATCACGTTTTCTTTTACATCATGTGGATGGCCGGGTGCGTGTGCGTTGTTTACCTGGGGAAGAGATGGCACCAGGATGCACTATGGGAAGAAGGCAAGCCGGCGGAGGCAGTGTGATGCTCTGGGCAATGTTCTGCTGGGAAGCCTTGGGTACTGGCATTCATCTGGATGTTACTTTGACATGTACCACCTACCTAAACAATGTTGCAGACCAAGTACACCCCTTCATGGCAACGGTATTCCCTGATGGCAGTGGCCTCTTTCAGCAGGATAATGCGCCCTGCCACCAGTGCTTAATTAGTAAAATAAGAGATGCCGAGGCTCAACTCACCTCCCCCAACCACACGCCCCCCCGCGGAGGAAAAAGGGTAAACTTTTCTGACCTCTGTGTCGCTGCATTTCTGTCCCTCCCTCTGGTCTAATGGTCCAGGTGCTTCCATAGGACAGTCATGCTCCTCGCCTCTCTCTCTCCGCTATCCTTCTGCCTCCCTTTACTTCTCCCATCGTCTGCTCCTCGGTGCCCTTTGGCAAGCCACGTCCAGGCATATGGGGTTGGGTTGAAACTTTCCAGTGGTGGAGCAACAAGGGTTAAAAACAGGAGCGATGACATGGTTGCTGTTTTTAAAGATGCTCTTGTTGACATGCAGATTAAATTCATTTGTGAGAAACCTCTCTCGCACTCTGTGCTGGAAATTGCTACGGTGTTCACAGAGGTTAAGAGATCCTTCAAGGGCTGTGTAACTTGTTCTCCCGATTTCTCTGTGAACACTCTGAAAGCCCGAATTGTTTCTCGGTTGTTAAGTCTGTTAAAATATGCGTTGTTGTCGCATTTTAGATATTTATGAGCCCGGGGCTCTGATTCTGAGTAAGACATTTGCCAGGGCGCAAAATCTGATTCTTGGCATTTGCCGGGGCTGTGCCCCAGCTAGCCCCGGCACAAATTAAGCACTGCCTGCCACACTGCAAAAATTGTTCAGGAATGGTTTGAGGATCATGACAAAGAGTTCAAGGTGTTGGCCTCCAAATTCCACAGATCTCAATCCGATCAAGCATCTGTGGGATGTGCTGGACCAACAAGTCCGATCCATGGAGGCATTACCTCACAACTTACAGGATCTGCTGCTAACGTCTTGGTGCCAGATACCACAGGACACCTTCAGAGGTCTTGGAGTCCATGCCTTGATGGGTCAGAGCTGTTTTGGTGGTGCGAGGGGGACCTACACATTATTAGGCAGGTGGTTTTAATGTTGTGGCTGATCGGTGTAAATACCTTTTACAGTGTAAGAGTTACAGGTTTTTTAGTGACTAATGGTGTTTTTCCTAAATTCTATGTATGGAATATTCCGTAGTCAGACACTTTCTTATCTGGATAGTAGAATAAACATATCTGACATATTACAAATACAATTTTGTCTTGCATATGATAATACAATACATACACAAGCAATATAAGATTACTAAATTGTAATTTAAACATTTTATTGTAAAAAATACAAGGTTAGGAGGATGCATTGTCTCATTAAAACCTGAAAAACGTTCAGGTTACACAGCCATATTTTAGTAAGGTCATAAAAAAACACTAACACAAGAAATATTGTAATATTGCAATATAGGTGTGGAGGGCGTCGGTCTCGGCCATGTGGGAGTGGCATGGTTGCCTTTGTTTTGCATGTGGTGGAGGCCTTTGAAGCAGGGAGACTTTCCGGGGGCAGGTTTGGCACTCTCACAGGGTGTGAGAGTGAACTGTCGCCCGGAAGGTTGCTCCAAAGGCCATGGTTGATTTAATTGGTGTCAATCAGTTAATTGATATGGAAGTCAATTGGTTGATTGGGTGTCTGTGAGAATGTGAATTGTTTGGTGTGGAATGATTGTGATTGGGTGATTGCCTCACGAGTCCCACCTGAGCCAGGCAGAAAGTAAGCCTATTTAAGAGCAGATGGGGCGAGTGGGGAATCAGTTAGTCTTTGTCTTGCGTGTGTATGGAGTTAGTCTTGTCTTGTCATTATGTGTGTGTGTGTGTGTGTGTGTGTGTGTGTGTGTGTGTGTGTGTGTGTGTGTGTGTGTGTGTGCGTGCGTGCGTGCGTGCGTGCGTGCGTGCGTGCGTGCGTGCGTGCGTGCGTGCGTGCGTGCGTGCGTGCGTGCGTGCGTGCGTGCGTGCGTGCGAGTGAGTGAGTGAACGTATGTTGTTGAATGTTGGATGTTTGATGTTTGTTGAGTTTTGTGTGCGTTTGTCGAAAGTGAGTAGAGTGCTTCTTGTGTGTGTGGGAAAGAGGGAGAAGAGTGCACTAAGAGTGTCCACCTTTCTCCCTTGGTGTGAACGTGATAGAGAGCGTGAGGGCGCCCTGAAAGAGGGTCTGCCTCTCACCCTCGGTTTTATTTGTGTGATTGAAAGAGAACTCGCACTCGGGCAGTGGAGAGTATTTCTGGGCAACAGCCCGAGAACTCTCACTGTGGGGAGTGGCGAGTGTCTGAATGGGTTGAAAAGAGCACTTGGACTGCAAAGTTCGAGTGTCTCAGTATGCATGGGTGGGAAGCACTTGAAAGGTCACTGAATATGTGTGTGCCTGGGGAGGTTCCAGGGGAACTCCAGAAGAAGAGGCGCGGTGTCCCGTAAGTTATGATTATTTGAGTTTGTTATTTTAGTTTGTTGTTTTTACCCGAAAGCTTCGGAGGTGAGTAGGGTTAAGATTTTGGTGTTTGTGTTTGTATTTGTTATATGTTAACCTGCTACTCCCACTGTCTCTTCCCCATGTCTGGGGGTAGAGACAGGAAAAAATCTATAAAAACCTGGTCCGTAGACCGACAAACTCCACTCCGTCTCCTGTCTGCTCTGTTCCCATCCAGGGATTGTCACGTGGCGTGTGACAATAGGGCAGGGGTCACTAACAGGCGGACCGCGGTCCGGGTCCGGACCCAGAAGCCGTCCTATCCGGACCGCGTCCAAAAACCGATAAATTCGGAGAATTACTACATTTTGACGGAGCATTTCAATTTTAACCGGCGCAGCTTTTCTAGCATTTACGGCACTGGTTTATCATCTCACGTGCTAAAAACGTACATTTTCTTACGTTTTCTTAACTTTTGCGCCCCTCGGAATTTTGCGTAGCACCCGCCCCGGTCCGCGAAATAAATGATCTGGTCTCAGCTTTTTTTCGCGTAGCACCCCCCCCCCCCCGTGGCCATTTTATCTAACTGGACCGCTTAGAATTTTACTTGAAGACCCCTGCAATAGGGTAACAATATGACCTACAATATCAATTTATGTATAAATTAAGTTATAAAGTTCATGGTCCTCATCTTGAACTCCCTCCTCAACAATGAGCCGAAGCACATCTGGCATCAAAGTCCTCCTCCTCCTCTTGCTGAAGGACTACATCAGATGCTCTAACTGGGTCCCCACGATCCATTTCTAAAACACAAACATGACAAAAATGTCAATTAAAACTTGCTCCAGCAAATAAGGGAATAATCAATAAGAAGGAATAGCCTATACAACTACCATTCAATTTGCTTGCAAGGTGAAGATACATTTTATTACTCAAAGATATGTTATAACTTGCATTTGAGAAAGCATGTACTGTACATCATTTCATATCTGATAATACATAGTTAACTAAAATAGTAGGGTAATGTATGACTATTGTAGTCTGTTAAGCCTCATGAGCCTTAAGGACTATTTGTTTTTTTCTGTATCCCACCATTTTCCAGGAGTTCATCTCGATCGCCTTTTAAGGGGTCAGGGAATAATTTTCCAGTTTCCCACATTAGCTCTAATGGAAAATTTCAATTGTGAAGCGTTGTGTGACAACCTGTTTGTAAATGGCGCTATACAAAAATAAAGATTGATTGATTGATTGATAGTCCCAAACTTGAACTAGCTAGCTGGACCAATGTGTCATTTAGCAACCAAAATTCTGATTTATCCAATGGATTTTTCATTCATCTCATACAATCAGAAGGCTTACCGTTTCTAGAAAACATATAATATATAAACAGACATCTAAATGTAGCTAGCTAGTGGGACGCATTGGCAGACAGGTTGTAATGTTAGCCAAAAGACCAATCAAAGTTTTCCCTGTAGCTCCCACAGCTAGAGAGTTAGCCTATCTATCTAACAAGCTAATCAAAATAGCTAGCTGTTTAGATTTCATTTTTATCTCCTATACCAATTACAAATATTGATAAAAGTGCAGATCAGTTATCAAAAACAATATTAGAAAACATAAAAAAAGAAAACATAATATATAAACGGACACCTAAATGTAGCTAGCTAGTAGGATGCATTTACAGATGGATTGCTATTTTGGCTAACATTACAACCCAAGTTTCCCACCTGTAGCTGCCACAGCTAACTACTCTATCTATCTAATCTATCTATCTATCTATCTAGCTGTTTAGTTTGTTTTACCTCTGATACCCAATAACAAATATTCTTATCAGTTATCAAATATAATATTAGATAACATACAAAAAGAAAAATACCTTGCAGCACTTCTTTTTGGGTGATGTGGAGTGCCTTTTCGTCAAGTGCACCTTGAATCCAACTGTTTGCTAGCAAGCTAACGTTAGCTAATGCCTGAGGAGGCATTTTCTACATTTCTGATTCACTACAAAAATGTATTCATATCCTTGAAATATGACGATGGCATTAATAAAGTTAAAGAATAAAGAAAATGTATATCATGTTCACCTCAGGGAAAAGCCAGGTCTGGCTTTGCCTTCAAATCTCATTGTCTAACGTCACTCAGCTTGCTCCACAGGCGTGAAAAGTTCATCTCACAGATGTTTTATCAAAATAATAAAACTATCCTGAAGATACATAATATATTACCAGCATTTTAAAAAACTTGATGGATTGCAAGGAGCAGAGGCGCCTGCTTCTGGCGCCCACTTCAATGGTTTCAATGGTGTCAATCATCTTCATGTCGCGAACGCACAACGATCGCGCATCATTCGAAAGACTAGCAGTGCTTCACTGGGTGGGCTTTAAAATGCACCATAAGCCATTATTGTCCAATCAAAGATGCAACAACATATAAAGTACTATATTGCGTTACATTGAGTTGTATCAGCTTCACTGAAGTACCTTTTAATAACCTGAGGGTGGTGCTATTTTACACTATACATTTCTTTTTTAAAGTTAGACTTTTTTGGCTTGATTCACAGAGGAAATGGTCGTTGTGATGATACTTAGGCATTTAAAAAATATGTTTTATGTGATATGTGTGTGAGGTTTTCTTGTTCCAAACCACGGCTGCAGTGAACACTTGTATCCCGGACGAATGCTTTGACCGTTACGCCACCTGAGGCCCCTTTCTCTTCTTTTTCAGTAAAGATCCTATATCGCACTCAACAAGACAATTATCTCATCAGACTCCCTACTCATGTGTTCTGAGACATATTTTACCATATGTAATTATATATTTTATTTGTAGCTGCTTATGCGTCATGTGTTTATTTATTTTTTTATATTTTTTTTAAATACATTTGTTTATTATATTGTATTGTACTATTATATTGTCCTTGCAAGTGCTTTGAATGCCCTGTTTGAAAAGCGCTTCATAAATATGTTAATAACATATATAATATGTTAATATGTTAACATAAATAAGTTTATTATTAGTAGTAGTAGTAATAGTAGTACGGTAGTATAATTTCTATGTAAAAATTCTCAAACTATGGAAACCCATATAAATTCATATCATAGTTTCACGTTTTTGGCCTGGGCTGTGGTAGTGAGATGCTTCCCTCAGGAACATGTGAATTCCAAAGGCTTACCTGGAAAAGGATGCAAAATAATCAAATAAATAATGTTTATTTATTTAGTAAAACACACAATGATACAATCCAATCTCTACACCTGCAGCTGCACCTGTTCACAGCTCCACCTGAGAGCAGAGAACACATGATCATCTCCACACCTGCACCTGTTCACCTCGTTTTCCTAACCTGCCGGCCCGCTTCATTTGAGTAACCCTCCTGCGTTCACGGCACTGTGTTTTGATCTGACATGCAGTCAAATTATCCAGTCATGTCTGTGGGCCTGTGACCTCGCTGCAGTCGGGAGATCACAGACCAGTGTGTGTGTTTGTGTGAGAGAGAGAGAGAGAGAGAGAGAGAGAGAGAGAGTGTGATAAGTGTAAGAGAGTACCAGGGATAACTCATTTAAGTGTGTGTGTATAAGTGTGCTTGTGTGTGAGAGTGTGTGTGTGTGTGTATGCATGAGTGTGTGCATGTACGTATGTGAGAGAGAGAGAGTGTGTGTGTTTGTGTGTGAGAGTGTGTGCATGTGAGAGAGACAAAGTGTGTGTGAGAGAGTGTATCAGTGTGTGTATAAGTGTGTGTGTGTGTGTGTGTTTGTGTGCCTGTGAGAGTGTGTGTGTGTGTGTGTTTGAGCATGCGTGTGTGTGAGAGTGTGTGTGTGTGAGAGAGAGTGTGCATGTGTATGTGAGAGAGAGACAGAGTATGTGTGTTTGTGTGTATGTGCGTCTGTGAGAGAGAGAGTGTGTGTGTGTGTGTTTGAGCATGTGCGTGTGTGTGAGAGTGTGTGCATGTGTATGTGAGAGAGACAGAGTGTGTGTGTGTGCATGTGTGTATGTGTGTGTGTGTGTGTGTGTGTGAGAGAGAGAGAGTGAGTGTGTGTGTGTGTGTGTGTGTGTGTGTGTACCGTCCTACTTCACACTAAGCATCAGATGAATTTCTTTCTGACATTAAGGGTCTTAAAGAGGAAACTGCACCATGATAAAACCCTGCCCTCTAGTGGAGCTTTGGCATTAATGCAATGGAATGGAATAGTGGCAAATTACAATTTAACAGTTGCATGCCAAATGGATTTTATTTTCACATTTTCGCTAACGTTGTGCACCAGCACACCCAAAGCCGCTGTCATTTCAATAATTCCTTTGGCTTTAATCTACTTACTTACTGTGAAGATGACAGAGGTGGGTCAAATCTGTACTCATGTAAAAGTAAAGTTACTTCATGGCAAATTAAGTGAAGCCGAAGTGAAATTAGCCGTCCAACAAAACTACTTGAGCAAGAGTAAAAATGTATTTCATCCAAAAACTACTCAAGTACAAGTTGCAAATTGTATTTGGAATATATATATTCTTTTTAGTAATTCATGGAAAGCATACAACTGGTTAACTTCCAGGACAGAACATGTCAACTAACATGACAGAATTGCAACAATTGTTACATTTGGAGATTACCCTTTGTGAGTAAATACAGGCAAGCAGGGGCCTCGGATAGCATAGCGGTCTAAAGCACCCGCATTGACTGGTGCTTTGCAAGTGTGAGCTGTCTATTGCGGTTGCGGTTCGAAACCCGTCTGCATCAGACCGGCACGCAAAATGTTACGATATAAGGCAAATACATGTCTTAGAGAGATCGGAGATTATCTGTGCAATAAGGGTTGTGTCCACAAACACTGGATAGAGAGAGAGAGAATGTGTGTGTGTGTGAGGGAGAGAGAGAGAGAGAGAGAGACAGGGATAACTTGTGCACACAGGCAGAGTGCCAAACAGCACGTGGAATGGAGGGAGGTGGAAAGAAAGTGAGAGAGAGATGAGGGAGAAAAAGAGACTGGGGGAGTGTGTGGGGAGGGGCAGAAGAGGGAACAGATTCAACATACTGAACAGTAAAGGTAAGGATGCACACAATCCATGAGAAATAAATGATACTATACGCACTTAAGCTTCTAATCCTATTGAAAGTCACCCTGGGTAGCTGTTTACTGCGGTTATAATTATTTTTGGGATTACAATTATGATTGTGTCTATGATTATTAATTTATTAAAATGTTTGTATTTACAGTATATAGCTGAATCCCATATCCATGACTAGCACTAAAATCACAAGAATATAAGAATACATAATGAAAATCTAGGCTTATCATTTACAGTAGCAAATAAGGTAAGTTCAACAACAATAAAAGCATAACTATTGGTTTATTTCACATTAAATTATTTTCACACATGAGAGCAATTCTGCTTTTTTTGGCATAGAGTGAAAGTGCATGTGTGTGTTTAGCACGTGTCCAGGTGGATTTTACTCAGGTGGGGGTGATCTAGGCAGCAATTCCCACAGACCACACTGGCAAATGCAACAGGCTTGAGGGGTGGTGGTTATTTTGAAACATGCATAGCTACGGATACCATGACAGGAGTGGAACCTAAGATTTTTTTAAATCCACAACAGGGGCGTCGTTTGGACACGAACACATTTGGGGCTCAGCCCACGGACAAATCGTTCAGCGGGGTGAGTAGATAGGGGGGGAGGAGTGTTTTGTTTCAAGTCATCTGAGAGTATTGAGAATGTTTGCACGCCTGGTACTGTAGAGTAGACCACAGGTGCCAGAGCCTCACAACAGCTTGCAATAAAATAAATAAAATGCCGCAACACAGCGTCTCTTGCTAATGTGTGCAACTTTATTGACTAAAGAGATTACATGTTTCGGACACGTCTGTCCTTCATCAGTAACAGACGTGATCAGCAAATGGCAATAGTATCTAATTACATAGGCTCCCTATAAGTTACAAGTGTAGAACAATGGCACAAATATTTACAATATTTACAAGTTTCTTTGAAACGTTTCAATAACAATATGAATTCATGAAAGACATGGACCGCCGCATGGTGGCTTCCCAACATCATAAATACCTATACAGGATTCCTACATCATAAAGCCAACAATAATTCATCATTAGACCTTTCGGCGTTTAAGAGTTTGTAGTGTGACTATCCAATAGACTTAACGCTTTTTTTAATAACAGGTCAAAATCTCTGCCTCTAGGTGGAAATGTAGGTTTTTCTATACCACAAAACCGTAATTCAGATGTGCATGTTGTGTTTAGTCATAGAAATGAAGTCCTGCCTTCTAATACTGCTCTTGTGTTCATTAATGCGTTGTTTTAAGGCTCTAGTTGTTTTCCCAATATGTTTTTTCCACAAGGGCATCGAATCATGTACAGTGGCATGCCATTGATTTGTAGCAGTCTACAGCTCATATTTTCAATTACGTTGTGTGGAAAAATAAAGAACTCGGCAATTGCTGAAATATGGGATAAATCGGTGAGAAATCACAATAAGGGAGCAGGCGGGTAAAATGGGAGTTGGCAGGTATACTATTATTTATTTACATATTGAAATCTGAACATACTAAAGCAGCCATTCTGGAGCTTTCCATTTCAAAAACTATATACAACACGCAATATAAAACCCAGCCCGAATTTAAGATTTGATTATGGTTAAGGAATGTGTGTTATGAATAAATTGGACTGATTTTGAGATATAAGTGTATGAGCACTGTTTGATTTGAGATGGAATGACCCACCTCGAAATGGTTTTTGGTTGAGGGTGTGAATTCCCCCCCTTATTAAACACGCATGTTTCGTCGTGTACCGTGATTAGTCGCCTAAATAAGACTATTGTTCTACCACTCAAAGGTATCTAATATTACTTTGTGCAGCCGTGTCACATGATTGCCTTCAGCCACCTGCAGTCTGGGCGGCTCTTTTTCCAGTAGAACGCTCCGAAGTGATGGCTAGCCGAAATTAAGGACTTGGCTAACGTTGACTGAGACGGGTGGCTAGCTACGGGTGTACAAGACGCAACTTTAACAGGTTTCATTTTTATATTTTAACTGAATGTGTTGTGTGAAGAACATGTTGTTTTACGTTACGTTTGTTCTATTGGGTTATGGAGTGACATCTGTTCGGCTTGCTCGACAGACCGCTAGCTAAGTTAGTCGGCCGTGAGCTAGATGGCTTGTTTTTCGTTCGCTTTGGGCTCTTGCTGGGGGTTTACGGACCGCATGAATCGCTAACGTTAGCTAGCTACAGTATATAGCGCTACTTCCCACTTGTGGAAGGTGGCAAACGGGAGGCCTCAGTATATTTGTATTCGTTTAGCTAACGTTAGAAAATACACTTGTATTTCAAACGTTTCTAACCTAAAATTCAACATATCTCTGTTTGATAACATTCAGTAAATAGCCAATTTGCCTGTTTACTAGCAGTTAGCCACCTAATAGTTGTCTGGCTAGCAACCTTGCGAATAGGTAACTAGCTAGCTAACGTTAACCATTCACATCTTGCAAATATTATCCAGCTAGGTAGTTCAATTCTTGATGTGGTTTTTAATACAACATGAAAATAGGCTAACTTGCATGGCTGTTTGTAGAACACTTGTTATGTTTTTTTAGACTAGCTAGCTAATGTCATGTTCATTATCTAGCTAACAATTGCATCGCTACTGGGTATCTGGCTAACGTTAGCTAGCTAAGTAATCAATTTTAGGTTAGTTAATAATATGTTGACTTAGGTTAGGTTGCCGTCTTGCCCTTTCGTTTCTGCTTTGTGTTTTGACACATGAATGTATCTATCACAAATCTATAGACGGCTAGCTTGCTACTAGATAATCACTGTAGCTAGCTAGCTAACGTTAGCCAACTGGTTTGTCTGGTTTTAGGTTGGTCCGACATGGTCATTACGTTTATTTTCTGAGTGGGTTAACTACTATATGAGACAAATGGTATTGTCGGTATTGGGCCGCTGTTCTAGTTCGAAAGTGGTGGTGATGTATTTATCCAGCTTCGACCGTAAGTCTCGACCGCTACACTCAGGGTACAATGCCATTAGCTACACATAAACCCATCTGAAATTTAGAGCAGAGATGGTGGGCTTAAACGGGTGGATGAGTCCTTATCTAATACCCCCTTCCAAGATGAAAACCTGGCATAGCATGCCAAGGCTGATGTCCGCTTGCTTCGTGTATTTGGAGGCAGTCCTGCGGTCTGAACGTTGTTCGCCATGAGTAATGCAGGCTTGCTTGCCTAGTTTAATGATGGGTAATATTTTCGTTAACGGTGTGTTTTGCGAATTAGCCAAATTGATTTCGTTGGTTCTATTCATCGTGCTCACCTGCAGGGGAGGTTTGTCTCATGCTATGGCCTTATGTTCCGTTCTGCCATCTTACGATAATGGATTGAATTTATATCGTACCTTTTGTGGATCTGAAGGTGCTTTGATGGGGAACCCCCTACTCTTTGGGTAACCTGTCAGTGAAGCAGGAATGGATTTTTGTTTACATTATGTGCCAGCAGCTCACTAAAACGGCTTCCCTTTCAGGGGTGTGATTCACCCAACAAGAGAAAATTGAGCACACCCAATGATTCTGTTGTGCCTACAGCAGTCAGTCTGGAATATCATGCTAATGTCAGGAACAATGGGCAATTCACTTCAGCAAAGTCCGCAAAGATGCTGCCATTGGCTTTCCCTCGACAATCCAGTTAGATGTAGACCACACAATTAATTGTGTACAGTACAGTAATTAAACTGTCAAGTTGATCATTTTTGAGAGGTGCTTCCGCTGACCCAGAATTCTCTAGCATGATCTCACACCCTCCAACACCACCACTCCACATGTCCAAAGCTTCCTTTTTTACTTTTCCCTGCCCTAAAATAATCACAATTTCATATTTTAATTTGTAATTCTTCTTTTCAAAGACTCCGTTGTTCCTCAGTTGTGAACAAACTAAGCCGTAATGTGATTGCTATGATTCCAGTCCGTGCTGATGGAACTGGTGTGGAATTGCACGTGTGAAAATGGTTGTTAAGCATTCTCTTGCTGATTGGTTCCTAGCTGTTCTGAGGACAGGTCCATGGGACCCACGAGGGCGACAGGGGATTTGGGCAACAAGAGATGAGAGCCACATGTGGGTGAGGTAAGTTTCTTCCAGTGCAACACTTTCCAAAGTTACTGACTGCACCATCTCTATGGAATGGATGTCTATGACTGCGGGGGCCTCATTTTTCCCCAACACAGTTTCGTTTGTGTGACAAAGCAAATGGATGCCAGCCCCTCCTCTGTGTCCAAGCAAATTGAAGCAGTAGTGATACCCCCTCCAGCCCAACCCCGCTCACACTAATGAATTGATACATGGGCCACTGGTAGACTTCCGCATGTGACAGGATCTCTAAAGCTAAGCTGAAAGGCCTTTGTTCGTTACATAATCCCCCTTTCCTGACACGCAATCCTTGATCATGCCCCCAATTATCAGTTGTGGGATTAATTTTCTAACAGTACATGCGGCTGTGAGCATTAATTCTCAGTAAATAAAGCAAAGTCCCAGATACTGATAATGTGAATTAATTTTTGGGTTGGCTGCTGATTCAGTTTTCAGTATTTCTCTGCTGCTTGGAGATTAATTACATCGGATGTAACCAGTCACATGGCAGTATGTGCTGGAAGAAGATGCTGAACAAGCTATGGGATCTCTTGGCAGTAAATCCTTTGCTCTGGCACACATTTCAAGCACTCCTATGAGAGCACAGGACCCTCTGATTGGAGTTTAATAAGAAATATGAGCCTCACTGTACCACACTCTTTACTCACCAGATAATCAGCTCCTGCATTCCTTCTGTCCTCTCTGCTTCTTAAAGAGAATAATGTCTTCGTTCTTAACTCAAGGAGGTTCTGGTTGGTAACAGGATATTTCCTGGCATGAACGGTGGTGATGAGATGTTTTTTCTTCAAATTGGGACCTTGCTGATACAATATCTAGTTGTAGGCTATATTTTAAAGGGTAAGTGTCTCTGTCAGTTGGTAGAGCACAGCGTTGGCAACGCTTAGGTTGTGGGTTCAATCCCCACTGGGGCCACATATACTGAAAAAAAAAAAGTATACATTCACTACTGTAAGTCGCTTTGGATAAAAGCGTCTGCTAAATGGCGTATATTAATATACTTGTACGAACATTATTAGATATACCATACAACTTTTCTAGATATTGTATCAGGAAGTTCATGATTTAAAGAAGACCATCATCACCACCCTTCACGCCAGCAAAGAGAGTTCATGTGTAAGAGGACTTCACTTGGAAAGTTATGGAATGACTTCCACATCCACTCTATGGAGTTATTTTTTTTATAGCCAATTTATTTTATATTGTCCCAGCCTCGACAGAACCAGAACAGCTAGTGTCTGCACAATATGCATTTCAAGATCAATAAGCAGCTTTATTTAGAATCAACCATGCAGCACTTTTACAAACCGGAAGCAAGAAGGTGACCTACAAGGCAGCAGGAGAGGGAAGACGTTATGTTGCTGTGATTGGCTGTTGGGCAGTAGAACACTCCGTGTTGTCTCGGAGCCAGAGTAGGTAGTTGCCCACAAAGGCAAGGAAAGCTGTCCATTAAAACGGAGAGACAAAAACAGTGACAGAGTGTCACTGTAGTGTATATTAGGAAGTCTACCTTAAGTATAATGGTAATCTCTACCTGTTTGTTTTCCACGGACCTGCCCAGTTAATGCAGTTCACCATCCATTGTTCACAGTCAAGAGAAGAGTATTTGCTCCAAAATATCCTTGTCATGTAAAATGTGGATTTGGCCTTTGCTTTGCAGCTTGTCCTACACGTGTTATTTGCTTGTTGGTAATGTGTTTGGGACACAAAGATTAAAACATTACTGGCTCCTACAGTATTGTGACTGCTTGCTAACCCCCCTTGTATGAAGCTTGGAATATGGTGGCCTTCATACCCCTGGCTCTGACTGAGAGTCTGGATTCCTGCTCAGCGTGAATCCACAGCAGTCATGGTCCATTCATCTGAACCTGGATCAGTTTGATCCTCAACATGGTATCTCTGAACATCAACAAATCTATGCACCAGTTGCTTTGCAAACAAATCTTTGCACCAGTTGCTTTGGTTTATAACTCCCTAAATCAGTGGTTCTCAAACTCAGTCCTGGGTACCCCCTATGTATGCTGGTTTTGATTCCAACCATAAGTGCAACCTCTGAGTTGTAACTAGCTGTTAATTGTTTATAATCAGACATTTTGGATTTCTATTAAAGCATAGTTTACTCTGTTAAGGCCATATTACGTTGGAAATAACTATGCAGGCCATGAAGATATTGTCCCATATTCGCACCCTAAAACTTTAAATCAGTCAGATCTAATGCTATCATTTTCTGTAATATGCTATATGACACATGATTCCTGAGAAAGAGGTTACCTTTTTTTAAATTATGGACTGGCAGGTGAAATCAGTGGGGGCCTAATTGTTGAAAGTGTGGACACCTGGGGCCTCATTTATAAAACGTACTTACGCACAGATTTGGTCTTAGAACGTGCGTACGCTCAAATCCACGCCAAAGTTCAGATTTATAAAACGGTCTGACGTGGAAAATTACTCAGCTCCACGTCAGGTTTCAACTTGGCGTACGCACGTTTCCTTGTGGCAATGTTGGAGTACTGCAGGTATTTGCGGTCTCGTCTCTTCTCTGTCCTAACTATCTTCCGCAATTGGTCAGGACCGCGGAATCACTTGCGATCTTCCGCAAGAGACTCAAAACCCACCTTTTCAGACTCCACTACCACTGAATTCTGTACATCTAGCTAATTGTCATCACCACTGCCTACTTGCTCAACACTATATACCCCTGCTTACTCCATTAAAAAATAATAATTGACTAACCTTTTCCTTCCCAGTGTTACAGGTATGGTACGCAGCTGCCTGCAATGGTTTATTGCTGTATTACTGCACTGATCTCTTGCGCGTACTATGATTGTTCCTACCATGTATTAATGTACATATTGTAAGTCGCTCTGGATAAGAAATGTATTCGGAAATCTAACAACGCCAACATGTTGTTTGCTGCCTAATTGTTTCCTCCTCATTATTATTATTATTAACAACATAACCTAGGCTACTTGTGGAAAACAAAACAAAAACGCACATTGGTTTTCCAAAACTACCCCTATTAGCATAATTGACACATCCTTGAAATGTATTTAATACATATTATGGTTCCACGCGTGTAAAACATTTCGGTCAATCTGTAGGCTATAAAATGTCCAATAATGCAGTGGTTTGTAAGAGGAAGAATGGCTTCGCTTCTCGAAGATATCGCCAACCGCGCAATAAGAAGGGAACGAGTTATTAGAGATTTTGACCTCAGTTTTAAATCGGACCACTTTTTCTTTACGTCCTTCAGGGACCTTTGCTGCCCCCCGTTCACAGCCTGGGCTACAGACTGCCAGGCCGCGTACTTGGTTTTACTGGTAAAGCCACTGGAAAGGCTCCCAAACAGCGTCCCTGCACGCATCTGCGCCTCCGCTAACAGGACCTCGATTTCGGCCTCACTAAAATTATTTTTCTTGCAGCTTGCCATTATCAAGTAGAGGATTTATTTCGAGCTCCTTTATATGCTAATGATATTAATTAGGGGGCGTTTACAAGGCGGAGATCTAAAACCACTCACCTGCGCACAATTTCAAGATCATTTTGATAGATTTCACATCTGGGGGACTGGCGTACGCACATTTTTTTGTGCGTACGTTCAGTTTCTCTGAATCACACTTGCGCACATTTCAGAAATTATCTCAGATCAAATATAAGATGGTTTCTATGCAACTTTTTATAAATGAGGCCCCTGGTCACTGAAACTAAAACGCTTGTGGAAAATGAAGCGTTAAATGACAATTGCAATGAGCCAAAATATTCGGTAGTTAACTTCGTTAATCCCTTTTATGAATTACAACCCCCCCCCCTTTTTCCTCATAACTTTAGCCTTTCATACCAGGTGCCAATTTAGTTGCCCTACTTTGTACTTTTGAAAGAGCTTCTATATCTTTCTTGTTGTGTGATGCCCAGAACTGCACACGGGGTCAGGTCTGGTTGGAAATGCATCCCCGTGAAGCAGATGCACTACCGGTCAAAAGTTTTTGAACACCCCCATTTTCCAGTTTTTACAGAAATTTAAGCAGTTCAAGTCCAGTGAATAATCTGAAATGGTACAAAGGTAAGCGGTAAACTGCCAGAGGTTTTATTAAAAAAAAAAAAAAAAATTTTTTTTTTTTTAAAATTAAAAAAACTAAACGAATGTAGATTACCAAAAACTGAAAAATAATGTCAATTTCAGAGTTATAAAAAAAGGCCCTTTTCAGGGAACAAGTAATGGGTTAACAGTCACTGTGCAAGTCGCTGACTCTGGATCCAGCAAAAGAGCCCCAGACCATCACGCTTCCTCCTCCATGTTTGACAGTTGGTGTCGCACACTGAGGAACCATCCTTTCGCCTACTTCACGGTGTACAAAAACTTTTGACCAATAGTGTATGTATGGGTTATTCCTGTATGACTGACTGACTGAGGCTCTGCCCCCCCCCCCTCCCTGCAGGTTTGGGTGGTCCCAGTAATATGCCATGGGCTACGACGTCACCAGGTTCCAGGGGGAAGTTGATGAGGACCTTCTGTGTCCTATATGCAGCGGAGTTCTCGAAGAGCCTGTTCAGGTAGGTCTGGCCAGGCTATGTGGCGATAATTGCCAAAATCCCATTATGACAAAGCTGCCCGTTGCCTTGCATACCTGATATTTAAAAAATTATCTCAGAAAAAAAGCATAACATTGCATAAGATTTTAAAAAGCTCTAAAATGTTGACACCACTGAAATGACTTAAACCCTTACTACTACTCTCTTAGGACCACAATATTTTAGGAATGGCTGGTCACATGCGAATTGTGCGTGCGTGCGTGAGACGTTGAAATATGAAAGCCCGTTCACCGGGCTGTCCCTGCTCTCCCAGGCCCCTCGCTGTGAACATGCCTTTCTTCAATGCCTGCATCACACAGTGGTTCTGCCAAACATGATATGATCTATCAAAGTCACCAACACCCTGGTTAAATATGGTAGGGCTATGAACAATGAAATTGGATGTGTTCATGAATCACTGTTGATTGTTGCATCTCCTGATCTTTTAAAATTCAATCAGCTTGCCCCATGTAATGTAATCAAATTATATCTAAAATAATTGCTGATGTATTGTGTTAAAAAGGTCTTTCAAGGGCTCCATAAATTGTTAATTGCATTTACCCACCAACAATTTTAATGTTTTATTTAATGTATTTCTAAACTTTGTTCAAATAATAATGTGTATTTAATATATCGGAGTCTGTTGTGCGTGTTACTTTAAAGAAAATATCCAATAGTATCTGCAGTCATGCACCAAAATGGCTGCCGTCTCCAGAGTGTCAATGTAATGATACACCAGGCCCCAGCGCAACTCTCAATGTCAAGAGGATTTGTCACGGTCTGGGAACAGGTCACAAGAGCTGTTGTACGGACTTACTGAGCTATTAAAACCACCGTCGCCTTCCACAGCAAGAGCCCCTGTTACCCATCATTTGTGACTGGCCCCTTTTGTAGTGTGCCTAAATCTAGTTCGTAAGGAGTGCGATTTCTTCTCCCACTGACAAAATTGATTGGAATTTCTGCTTTGTTGATAATGTTATTGAATGCCCAAGGGTGGTTGGTTTTTGAAGATTATCAAGTCGTTTGATTTTCAAGGTCAAAAATAGCATGATGTTAAATTGTTGAAGGTTGGCAGTTTCAACAGCAAAATGGTCACTGACAGAAAACCCATTCTGGAAATGTATGAATGTATGGGCGCACAGCAAAAGATAGTGTGATATGCAGCATTGTTCATGTCTTATCCATTTCAACTCCATTAACTTGGCATGCACTTATTTTATTTACTTATTTATCCGTTTAAACAGGATAAAAAATGTAGTCTCCTATTGTCAAGGGATTGGCGGGCCATAGACATGTGAGACCGAGACTGAGACTGTACTATAGGAAGGAAATGTGGAGGGCTTCTAAGAGACCGACGAGAGCGGGCAGGAGGAGGAGGAGGAGGAGGTGGAGAGAGAGAGAGAAAGAGAGAGCGAGAGCGAGCGAGAGCAAGGAGGGGGAGAGAGAGGGAGAGGAGCGTAAGCGAGAGAGATGCACATAGTCCGTGTAGGATTTCACAGGACTTTGGAGTGTGTCTGTGCGAGTCTGCCGGGCTAGTGCAGGATGCTGGCTGGCATGCAGAGATACGGGGCTTGTGTTTGGCAGATAAGGAGTATAGCTGAGTAGAAGTATTAAGGTTTCCCCCTGATAAGGGCTATCTATACAATGTTTGATCGCATGTTAACCGCCTAGACAGGCCATCAGGTGAGTGCCTATCCATAAATATGTATACTGAATGCCTGCGATCTCTATAATTTGTAATACTTGCAGCAGAGTGAAGGTGTTGCCTAGTGGAAGGGTTGTCCTTGCAGATTTTTTTTCCCTGATAGTGGTTTATGTAGAAGAACTTGCGCTCTTTTCCAGACTTTGTGTATGTGAGTATGAGAGTATGCATGAGTGTATGAACTGTGAGTGTGTGTCTGTTTTGCATTTATGGATTTGTGTGTGTGTGTATTAATGGCTTACCGTCAAGAGCTCCTTGTGTGTTTACCGGCCAGCAACTGAAGGGCTTTGCGCAGCGAGCTGGCAGCAAGACAACAAGCCGATCAAAACTCTGGCTCACGTTTGGGAGACTTTGAGGGAGAGCGAATGGAAACCAATACAGCATGTGCTCTTAGTCACGATAAAGTTCATTTTTCCTGTCATTGCAATAAACTGAATGTCAAGTCTGTTCTGCTACTGTTCATGTTTTATTTGTGTGAGAATTTCCATCTTACACTGACTACTGTAAAAAGTAATCTAGGGAAGAAAGCGTAAGAATTGAAACGCGTTCCTTCGTCCCAGTTCAGCTGACGTTGTGTTTGTTTTGGAGTCTTGCTCTGATTGTGAGAGAGCGCTGGAGGGGCAGTGAAGTTAATTTATACCCCCTCAGGGCCCACTGAGTCCTGACTGCAGCAGAGTCGGGTGCCAGGTTTGCAGTTTGTTCTGTCTGGGTGGGCCTATGCCACTCCTGACACAATTAAAGCCACAATTATCTGTGCTCACCTTCCAGCTGATGCTGTGCTCACTGTTGATCAGTGTTTTCCTTCCAACAGGCGCCTATGGCATTTTCTCTCACAGTGCCAATTAGAGAGATGAAAGTGTCCAGTGAAAACTGACTGAGTGTAAACGGTGCAAAAAGTTAGCACAGGAGTTCTTCTTGGCTGTTGAATGTCCACACTGCTGCTCATTGGGAAATGAGGTTTCAAATGGCATGGCCTGGGAAACATGGGATTTATTCTACAGCGTACCTCTAGCTAATTGGATGGAGGCTTGAGGCTACAGGCTATTATGTTATAAGCAGCTAGTTAGTTGCTACTAAATATCTTTAGCTACCTACTTAGCCACAGACAGCCACACTTGTTTGCTAGCAAAAAAATAAAAAATAAACGGCGACGATCACACTGCTAGCTAGCTATAGCATCTAGATTTCTTTCAATTTTCTTCGACGACGATGGCACCGACCACATATTGAACACAAATACTGTACTTTATTAGAATGATTATTGTTATTATTAGTATTATGATAACTTTATCAAGCTCATCTCATCTCATTGTCTAAGCCGCTTATTCCTGGTCAGGGTTGCGGGAGGGGCTGGAGCCTATCCCAGCATGCATAGGGGCGAGAGGCAGGAATAAACCCTGGACAGGTCGCCAATCCATCGCAGGGCACACACACCATTCACTCACACTCATACCTACGGGCAATTTAGACTCTTCAATTAGGCTAACGTGCATGTCTTTGGACTGTGGGAGGAAACCGGAGTACCCGGAGGAAACCCACGCGGACACGGGGAGAACATGCAAACTCCACACAGAAAGGCCCCCGGCCTGGATCCGAACCCGAGACCTTCTTGCTGTGAGGTGACAGTGCTATCCACTGCACCACCGTGCCGCCAACTTGATCAAGCTAGATAAGCATAATAAGAATATTGCAGAATAAGCAGATGAAGTGTTTACACAACTGTGGATGAAAATGGAATTTGAGGTTTGTCCCATAGATTGTGAATGGTGACCAATTGATACACCACCGGTCAAAGGTTTTAGAACACCCCCATTTTTCCAGTTTTTACTGACATTTTAGCAGTTCAAGTCCAGTGAATAACCTGAAATGGTACAAAGGTAAGTGGTAAACTGCCAGAGGTTAAGAAAAAAAAGTTTAAGTTACCAAAAACGGAAAAATAATGTAAATTTCAGTTATAAGAAAAGGCCCTTTTCAGGGAACAAGTAATGGGTTAACAACTTACAGCTGTTCTGCAGCAATGGAAGTAAATTAAGCTTTGAAAGTTGATGTAAACAATTCCTACAGGTGGCCCAACTTTTGTTGATTACTTACAAACCCTCTATATAAAAGCAGTGTTGGAACAGACTGTTGCTACACCCTCAAGTATTATTTGGACAATATTGCACTGCAGAAAGTAGTATATTGCTATCATAATGGTGAGAAAAAGGCAATTAACAAAGGAAGACAGACAGACCAGTATAACCCTTAAAAGTGTAGGTCTTTCCTTTAGAGAAATTGCAAAGAAGGCCAAGGTGTCAGTGAGTACAGTTTCCTACACCATCAAAAGGCACTTGGAAACTGGAGGAAACTCTGACAGGAAGAGGTCTGGCAGATCCAAAGCCACAACAAAATCGGAAGACAAGTTTCTGAGAGTCAACAGCTTGCGTGATAGGCAGCTCACAGGACAACAGCTTCAAGCACAGCTTAACACTGGTTGAAGCAAGGAAGTCTCAGTTTCAACTGTGAAGAGAAGACTTGGAGCTGCAGGTTTGACAGGTCGAGAGTGGCAGTAAGAAAGCCATTGCTAAGATGGTAAAATAAGAAAAAGAGGCTTGCCTGGGCCATGAAGCACCGCCAGTGGACTACTGAAGACTAGAAGAAGGTCTTATGGACCGGTGAAACAAAAATGTGAAATCTTTGGTTCATCGCGCAGGGTTTTTGTACGCCATCCATGATTTCTTTTTTAAATCTCCGATTGTTTATTTGTTCTTTGCTTTAATTTCAGAGTACATTGAAACATTAAACTGTGTAAATTTCAATAAAAACAGGAAAAATTGAGGTGTTCTAAAACTTTTGACCGGTATTGTAGTTTAGTTCTAGATAAATATTTAATTTGGTTTGTCCTTTTTCCCTGAGAAGCCGATGGTGAAAAGCGATCTGTTCTTGTGCAGGTTGACCGCACATTGTATCTGCTTTTTCAACCGCCCCCATCCCTCATGTAAACTCATGAAAAAGCAATATAACATTGCTTACTGTTTCTGATTACAATTACTTTTCTGCTCTTTCCTGGCTAGCTAACCTCATTTACAAGGCCTGTGATGGCGATCATACAGTTATTGTAAAGGACACAAGCCACACTCGCCATTACCATTGATAAAGCCTAAGTTTTTACCAAGCAACTGGTACCTTGCTTTAGCGAGCTACATTCGCAAGCTAGCTAGAGGGCTATGTTATCATGGAGTGTGAGTTGTGCATTTCCAACATGTGTTCTGAAAGCGTTTAATATCTACAGTATACAGGTTGGCTTGATAAGGACTGATCAACAAACAGAGCTGTGGAGGTTGCACCAACATTTAAAACTTGTATCACTTCACAACCGTAAGTTCGGTTGCATAAAGCCATATGCCATAAACCGCTGTGGTTGCATAAGCCCATAGTTTTTTAAATGCATATGCTCATTGAACGATTGCTGTGCAAAATGCTTCATGCATGTTGAAGTGCACATTAATACCATTATAACAAATTTGAACTGGTTGAACAAGTTTTATAGGATTTACAGGACTGACATTGAATAGGCTCCATAATGAACTAAACAGGGTCTCAATCTGTGGCATAAATTCTGATGTTTTTTAAAACGCAAAACATTGGCCAATACATCAGAACCAATGAATTGGTCCGGGCTCTACCTTCAACCTTCTGAACTTCCATGGTTCGCCAATAACCCTAACAATCTCGCTTGTGTGTGGTGGAGGCCAGTGTAAGGCCCCTGCCTCTTAAAGTTCCTCCTCCCTGTTCACTGGTCTGTCCCTGTTCCCCCCCAGGCCCCTCACTGTGAACATGCCTTCTGCAATGCCTGCATCACGCAGTGGTTCTCCCAGCAGCAGATCTGCCCGGTGGACCGCACCGTGGTCACGCTGGCCCACCTGCGGCCCGTGCCCCGCATCATGCGCAACATGCTGTCCAAGCTGCAGATAACCTGTGACAACGCCGAGTTTGGCTGCAAGTCAGTGCTGCGCCTGGACCAGCTGCAGTCGCACCTGAAGGACTGCGAGCACAACCCCAAGCGACCCGTCATGTGCGAAGAGGGCTGTGGGTGAGTGCCAATATTCGGCCATCTCTACAGAGAGGCGCATCAATTTGGAGATGCAGCATACTGGTGGCTCAGCAGATGTATATATTTAAAGTTTCTCATTCTAAAATTGCCCCACGTTTCCTGTTCAGCACCTCTGCTCAACTCAAAACATTGGTTTGCAGGTTTAGAGAAACATGAATGTTACATGACATGACTCAACTGATTCCATCCCTCAGAAAATGAGAGGGTATTAAGTGTTAACCCATTTCAGTTCCCCATTTACAACCTACTGCAAGCGTGACATAAAGAACAGCGGCAAGATGTTGTTTGTGTCTTTATTCTCTGAACCTTTCTTTTGCCCAGGCTGGAGATGCCCAAAGATGAGGTGGCCGACCACAACTGTATCAAACACCTGCGTGGTGTGGTGCAGCAGCAGCAGGGCAAGATCGCAGAGCTAGAGAAGACTGCAGCCGAGCACAAGCACCAGCTGGCTGAGCAGGTCGGTCTCTACAGAAAAACATATATAGCTACCAGAGGTATAACTGTCCAGTCAGTCCACGTTCTTCCTCAAACCCTGCTCTTGTGGAGCACAGTGCTTAGTGCCATACATTTCAGATGCTGGACTTGGTTTAAGAAAAAAAGATGTACATCTGCAGTCCCAACTTTTATTATGAAATGTGCCAGTTTTTTTCCCCCAGTTTAGCTAGGTGATGCAAGGTCGACTTACTCATCATATACACTCAGTAGCCACTTTATTAGGTACTCCTGTACACCTGCTTGTTAATGCAATGATCTAATCAGCCACCATCATGTGGCAGCAACTCAATGCATAAACACATGCAGACGTGGTCAAGAGGTTGTTGTTCAGACCAAAAATCAGAATGGGGAAGAAATGTGATCCAAGTGACTTTGACCGTGGAATGATCGTTGGTGCCAGACGGGGTGGTGCGAGTATCTCAGAAACTGCTGATCTCATGGGATTTTCATGCACAACAGTCTAGAGTTTACAGAGAATGGTGAGAAAAACCGAAAACATCCAGTGAGCGGCAGTTCTGTGGGGGAAAATACCTTGTTAATGAGAGAGGTCAGAGGAGAATGGCCAAACTGGTTCAAGCTGACAGGAAGGCGACAACATTTTACATTTTTACATTTTAAGCATTTAGCAGACGCTCTTATCCAGAGCAACTTACAAGATGTGCATTAATACAAGGTGAGAACAATCAAAGTTAGCGTACAAGATCAGTGCAGTAAAACGGCAAAAGACATCATTGCAGGCGTCTGCGTATCATACCTGTAACATTGGGAAAGAAAAGGTTAGTGGGTTTTTTTTTTTTTTTTTGTTTTTTTGAACAAGTAAACAGTGGTGACGACAGATTGACTAGATGGACAGTGTTCAGTGGTAGTGGAGTCTGAAGAGGTGGGTTTTGAGTCTCTTGCGGAAGATTGGAAGTGATTCCGCAGTCCTGACCGATTGCGGAGGTCGTTCCACCAACGAGGACCAGGACAGAGAAGAGGCGAGACCGCGAGGAGCGGCTGCCAGGCGCCCGGAGGGATGGGGCAGTCAGTCTGCCAGCGGAGGCGGAGCGGAGGGGTCTGGACGGGGTGTAGGGCGTGATGAGTGACTGGAGGTACGGGGGAGCAGTACCTCTGGCCGCTTGAAAAGCCAGCACCAGTGACTTGAATCTGATGCGTGCTGCGATGGGGAGCCAATGCAGAGAGGAGAGTAGAGGGGTGACGTGGGTGAACTTTGGCTGGTTGAACACCAGGCGAGCAGCAGCGTTCTGGACTAGTTGCAGTGGCTTGATGGCACAGGCCGGAAGGCCTGCCAGCAAGGAATTGCAGTAGTCCAGACGTGAGATCACCAGGGCCTGGACCAGGAGTTGAGTGGCCTCTTGGGTGAGGAACGGTCTGATCCTCCGGATGTTGTGGAGGGAGAAACTCACAAGAACTCAAATAACCACACGTTACAACAGTGGTATGCAGAAGAGCATCTCTGAATGCACAAGACGTCGAACCTTGAAGTGGATAGACTACAGTAGCAGAAGACCACAGTGGGTTCCACTCCTGTCAGCTAAGAACAGGAAAGTGAGGCTACAGTTGGCACAGGCTCACCAAAACTAGACCGTTGAAGATTGGAAAAACATTGCCTGGTCTGACTAATCTCTTTTTTCTGCTGCGACATGCAGATGGTAGGGTCAGAATATAGCATAGACAACATGAATCCATGCATCCATCCGGCCTTGTGTCAACGGTTCAGGCTGGTGGTGGTGGTGGTGTAATGGTGTGGGGAATATTTTCTTGACACACATTAGGCACCTTAATACCAATTGAGCATCGTTTAAATGCCACAGCCTACCTGAGTCTTGTTGCTGACCATGTGAATCCCTTTATGACCACAATCTACCCATCTTCTAATGGTTACTTCCAGCAGGATAATGCACCGTGTCACAAAGCGCACGTCATCTCAAGCTAGTTCCACGAACATGACAATGACAGTGTACTCCAATGGCCTCCACAGTCACCAGATCTCAGTCCAATAGAGCACCTTTGGGATGTGGTGGAACGGGAGATTCGCAACATGAATGTGCAGCCGACAAATCTGCAGCAACTGCGTGATGCTTCCATGTCAATATGGACCAGAATCTCTGAGGAATGTTTCTAGCACCTTGTTGAATCTATGCCACGAAGAATTCAGGCTGTTTTGGGGCCAAAGGGGGGTCCTACCCAGTACTAGAAAGGTGTACCTAATAAAGTGGCCACTGAGTGTACATTATTATCTTTTATTGTACTTGGAAACTATTTGCATTTAAATGAATTCATTTTGTATTTGTTTTGATTATGCTGTGCGTGTGCTTGAGAAGCTTCAAAATTATTCATGTTATCAGAGGTTGGTTGAGGTCTAAGTCTCAATTACGTGTAAGTGTTTTACCTGGTTGTCCTGATGTTGCTTAAATCTGTCCCCGTGTCACAGAAACGGGATATTCAGCTCCTGAAGGCATACATGAGAGCCATACGCAGCGCCAACCCTAACATGCAGAACCTGGAAGAGACCATAGAGTACAACGAGATTCTAGAGTGAGTGTGGCATCCATCCTGTCATCCTGCCATCTCTGTCCTCATCTCTCCATCCTGACTCTGCTCTCATCAGATTCCAGTTAGAACTACACACTTTATTGGCAACAGTTAGAACTACACTGTCAGAGGACAGACCAGTCTTGGAACGGTCACTTTCTCTCTTTATTTCTCTGTCCCACAGACCGAACTCCACTTCCTATCCCAGCTAATGTATTTGTTTTTTTATTTGTTGTTTGAAGCCTGGCTAAAGCTGCCTTAAGCTGCCTTTGTAGAGCATTAATCATTGTGCCTTGCACGCCGGAGAGTGATATGCAGCCCTCTCTCTCTCTCACGCTCCCAGGTGGGTGAACTCGCTGCAGCCAGCCCGCGTGACCCGCTGGGGCGGGATGATCTCCACGCCGGATGCTGTCCTCCAGGCAGTGATCAAACGCTCGCTCATCGACAGTGGCTGCCCGCTGTCCATTGTCAATGACCTGATCGAGAACGCGCACGAGCGCAACTGGCCGCAGGGCCTGGCCACGCTGGAGACGCGGCAGATGAACCGCCGCTACTACGAGAACTACGTGGCCAAGCGCATCCCCGGCAAGCAGGCGGTGGTGGTGATGGCCTGCGAGAACCAGCACATGGGCGAGGACATGATCCTGGAGCCTGGCCTCGTCATGATCTTTGCTCACGGAGTGGAGGAGATCCTGTAGTGGCGAGTGGGAGGAGGGGAGGGGAGGGGAGGGGGCTGCACTGACCGGATGGAGTCCGTCGAATCCTTTCCTTCTCTGTCCTGGGGGAGAAAAGGCGGGGTTTACGCCCCCCTGCTATCCAGTGGATCCCCTCCCAAGGTTCTGCTGTGAAACTGAGTGACTTGGTGGACATTTAAAAAATGCAGGGGGGTTCAAAGAAGGGGGCATAAGCAGATTCCCTCAGACCACGAAGGAGAGGAATTTAAAACGTATCAACGATGTAAATCTGAAACCTTATCGACATCCGGGAGGTTTTCTGAATGAAGTGCATGGTGAGGATAAGGTCACTGGTAGGGAAATCAAGACAGTCGCCTTCTCCGCCCTCTTTTCCCCTCTACAGCCACTGCAGAACATCCCCACCGTGCAAACTTGAAAAGAGGGGGGAAATCATATTTTGAACTTATTCTGAACATATTCTTCCAGTTCTAAAAAATAAAATAAAAAATAAAAAATTCTATACATTTATAAATAAAAAGTATATAAATATGCATATATATTCACAGGATATAACTATAGAGTTAGTATATGATATAACAAAACAATAATTTAATCAATTTTAGTTTTTGAAAATGCCTATCTTGTGAGCAAGTTGATGTCACGCACAAAAATATTTAAATTTGCAGTTAAGTATCAGTGGCCATTTTGCTTGGCGCCGTCTTTACCTCTGAATGCTCCACTTCTGAAGAAGGCTCAGGACCGTTTCATGAAGAGTATGCTGTTTTAAGCTGAGCTGAACTGCACTGTAACCTAATAATGCGAAGGCGCTCACGTTGCATTTGGCGAGCTGCAGACGATATTCTCAGCGAAGAGAACGGTGAGAGAAAAAAGAAACGCACGGGTCCGTTGCCCGGTCCCTTTGTGTCAGCTCTGTGGAAGCCAGAATATTACGATTGTCATGCTACCACCGTGCTTTTAAAACAATGGAGTTTTTTCATCCTTATGGTACATCAGTCTGGACAAGCCACACAACTAACGTAATCCATCAGATCTTTATAGTTCGTCTGGTTCATAAATGCCTACCCCTGACTTCAGGACTATAGGCATGCACACCTTTGAGTTTGGGGGTCAGCAGTGTGGTGGATCCGAATGCGGGCACTCTTATTCCACAGACGCACAGTGGAAGTGTGGGAGGGGCTCTCTCAGGTCTGCCAGCTGACTTTTTCCATCCACTGTAAACCGTGACTTATAAGATCCGTTTAGGTTGACTAACAAAGCTGATGAATGTTGCTGTTGAGGTGAAATGGAACTCGCCGTGTCTGCAGTCTGCAGCGTGCCTCGGCGCTCTTTGCACTGCGCCCCCTTTTCAGACTTTTTTGTGCCCTTTTCTGACGGAGTCATCCTGCCCAGCCCTCCGATGCACTAAGATTCAGAAACTTGGCATGAGAACAAAGTGGAACTCAAAAACCGCACTTAACCTTTCTCTCTGAAAAAAGACGAACCCGGTCAAACCACACTTAACCGTTCTCTCTGAAAAAAGACGAACCCGGTCAAACCACACTTAACCGTTCTGTCTGAGAAAAGACCGTTTCCACCTGCTCGCCACCACAGTACGAGAGTGAACTGCGATATTGGTGGCCTTGCTGTAAAGGTTTATCTGGCAGGTATAAGCCAGGCTCATGGATTTGAAATCCAAGTGAAGGAATTACCAGGCAGTGGATGGAGAGGGAGTAGAACAACAGTGACTTAATCTGCAGTGTTGATTTAATGGACTGTAACATTTTAACAGAAAAAAGTATTTTGTTTTTTAATCTTCTGCCAGTCAATATTTGTGGACCCGTGTTCCATGCCTTATGTCTTTTTTTTTTAAGGAAACTACGACGCTTGAGGATATTTAATATTTTGTGTATAAATTTGTGTACTGTGGATTCACCTTGATGGAAGTTTCTTTTCTGTATTACTCTGTGTTGTATATAATTGATGATAAGAGGGTCCAAAATGTATTCTATTTCAGATCATTTTATCTCTGAAACTACCAAAGTGTGTATTGACAGCTATTGTGAAAAATGCATACCACATTTTCTGTTTAAAATTGAAATCCGATTATTTGCTGTGAGTGATTAGTTGTAAAATATCGCAAATACCATACATGCACCATAACAATCGTGATTGCTGTTGCTCTGCATGAGGGTCATTCCATGCCATCACAACCAGCAATGGGTTGTTGCCTCACCCTCACAGATTTGGTTAAAAAAAGTATTCACAGGGTGTGATTCCAAGTGTCCTGAATTAAAAATGCTTTGTAAAGGAACATTTGAAAACCTTCTTTTTTTTCTTCTCCATTTTGGTAACTATAAACTGACTGAATTTAAAAAGGAGTGTCAAGTTTTCAGAGGAATTTGAGGCCTATGACGCATTGTCTCTCGGCTTCTCAAATGGCGTGCTGTTCTTGAAGGTGGTAACTGAAAAGGAGATGTATCGTTCTGAAAAATAATGCTCTAGTGAGATCTCTCACTGCTGGCTTGATTTAAACAAAGGTTTGTAACTACAACATGAGTAGCCTAATTTTAAAAATAGGGCTACTGTAATGTAACTGACAATTCCAATCAATAAAGGATTCAAATGATTAAAATTGGTGCATTTTTTATGTCACTTTCAATGCTGCAAACGTTTAAGGATTCCGTCAGACTTCTATTCCCAATACATTTGTGGGGTTTTGCTGTGCCGTTTCCTCAGGCATGTCACAAAATTGCCACGTGTGCCAAGAACTCTTTATTTCCCGTCGCAGCCATACCTATGCTAATGATTTCTCCAAAGATCAATAACCGCTGCCATGCCAATGTGCTTGAATGAAGTTTACACCTGCTTTCTCCAGATGTTAAATAATGGCCACTGTCAGTTAAGCTGCAGTGTTAACAACCTTCGATAAATCACATCCAATCAAAATGTGTTTGCTTGGTTAAAATGTGCAATTGTAACAAAGTCTGCGTTCTATAAGTTCACAACCACTCCGCTCCAATCCATTGGAATCACACCCTTTCATTTTCAATTCAAGATCTAACCACAAACACTGAAAAATAATAATTTGAAGATATGACAGGGCAGTAAGAAATATGTGGTACTTTAATCTTACCAAAGAGCCAATGAGCAATACTGGAATGCGTTGCGTATGCATATGCAAACATCTGCCAAAACTCCACAGTGCACCCATACCAAAATAGTTCATTTGATTTGATCTGAACTCTCATCTCCCAAAAAGATGTGAGTTGGGGGGGCGTGGGAACTACTGATTTCATCCTTTGCCAAAAATAATGTTCTTGGAATTTTTATCCTATTCATTACAAATAAAACAAGGTGCTACACACAATTACAGCATACAACTTGAGCCCAGGATTATTATGTTTTCTGCCAAAGTCCCTTACTCACTTTAGGGACTTTGGCCGTTTGGTCCTGGTCAAAGGGGCAATTCAATTTTTAAAAATGTTTTTAAATTAAGTTAAACCCTGTATACCTGAAACTCCCCATGTGAATTTGTCTGCCAAAATCTGAGGGTGGGCATTGACCTTGGTTGAGTTGGCATGGAATGACCCATAGTTATTTGTTAAAAGTCTTTTTAAGGTCTCCTGTAGGTGATTGCTAAGATGGTTAGTTCTTCAACTTGCCTGATGCAAGTGCTTTACAATGTTGTGATTGTTTCTACTGTCAGTACACTCTATTTGGTGTTATGCATCACAGTAAAAATAATCTTGAATCTCTGAAGTATTTTGTGAAGCTAAACTATTCTAGCTATGCCTCTTCGGGGGTCTGGGAGGAATATCAGTGGAATCTTTACCTTCTTAACCACTTCCTGGTTTTTTATGGTGCTTTTTCTTTGCGGTTTAGATTAGATTCTGCTATGTGCAGTTTGTGGCGCTGTGCTGCTTTGAAGAAGGGTTGTCCTTAACGTTCAGTGCTTTAGAGTTAATCTTAGTAGTAGGAAGAAATGGGATAACGAGTAGATTCTAGCTCCTGTAAGCTGTTAGGTTGTTTGTAGCAATATTCTGTAAATGGCTCCTTTTTTGCTGTGATTGATGCACCAGTCATTGCTCAAGAACTGCAACCCTGCAGGCTTTGGCAGCTTTACAAACAGAAACTAATTTAACGCCGTACCTGAAATGCTAGGGGACTTTATATCCAAATCAAGGTAATGATCATAATTAAACAGAAGATTCAGTGGCATTTGAGGGCTTGATATTTGTTCTGCTTTCAGGCTCCAAACACGTGGGTTAGCAGAGGAGGGTAGGGGGGAATTTGCAGCTCTCTTGGGACAGATTCACAGATGTAGCTGCCTCAGGGTTGCTCCTGAAAAAACTTAGGACAAAATTTAAGTCTGGGGTAATTGTTATTTTGTTTAATTGTGTTATTTTCGTATATTTTATACCCAAAAAAATCAAAAAATTATATTCTTTAATAATAATGCATTGGCACGAACACAATCGAACGGTTCACAAATTATAATATGCCTCTCGAACCATCCGTCTCACTACACGTGGGGGCAAGGTAGACTTGTGTCCTCTACCTGGCAGGTTAGCCACTGTTCCAGTGGCCTAATAATTGACACAACAGTGGAAAGTGGTATCTTTTAACTTTTACATTTTTTGTAGCCATCTCCTGATCTGTAGAGGTCAATAACCTTTGTCTGATGCTTTCAGGGAGTTCTTTGCCTTTCACCATGATGATGGCTGACCACAGTATTTCAAACATGTGTTCCCTCCTTTTTTATACCCTAGGGAAACACGAAACCAATTTAGGCCACTGTATAGTTCCATAACCTTCCAATGAACTTCAAATAAGTTTTATATTTATGAAGATTTGTTTTTTGTTGGATTACATTTAAAATAAAAGTTAGGGGTATGAATCATTGTGATCCAGTTGTTTTCCAGAAAAAAAAAATTTAATAAAACAAAATATGTTTTTTTGAACAATTGTGTTAGTAATGCAGGTTTGGAATTTTCTGAATTTTTTTAGAATAAAAATATCTCATTACATAGTTGTTTTTTTTAATACGATCTTTTTTGTTCATCTTTATCAAGGGGGTGAATAAAAATGGAGCCTACTGTATGTGTGTATGGCAGAGAGGGAGCGGGGGAGGGATCCTTGGTGGTAGGATTATAGTACATTACGGTACCTCAAAAACATCCTGAAAATGTGCTTTCTGCTCATCGCAAAGAAATCCGACTGAACTTGTCTTTAATGTTTTTATGTTCCAGCTCGCACGTAATGAAGGAGGCGCATGGTGAAGGTGAACAGACAGACTGTCAGACATTAGTGCTGTAATAGAAGGAACAAAAACACCTTGCGGGGCTGGCGGATAGCGTAGCGGTCTAACGCACCACACTTTAGCTGGTCTGGTGTGGTGTGCGCTGCCTGTCAGGGACACGGTTCGAAACCCGCGTCTCTACCTTTTTACACAAATCTGTACCGGTGCTTGATTCTTGTTTGGGCTTGCAGCCCCGCCAACTTGCCTTATGTCAAACAGCTGTAGCTAAAATGGGTGGGGCTTGGATCGGAGACCTCCTGGGAACACTTAGTTGTTGCTGGAAGTTGGCCAGTAGGGGGCACTCTTCCCAGTGGACCAAATACAGTCCAATGCCCCAGCCCAGTGACGGAAGCACTGTGCCGTAGAAGGTGCCGTCCTTCGGATGAGATGCTAAACCGAGGTCCTCTCTGTGGTCATTAAAGGTCCTGTGGCTCTTTTCAAAACAGTAGGGGTTCCCTTGCATTCCCTACCCACTTTGATTCCCCAGGCACCCACTGCAAAAGAGAACTGAGTTCTCATCTGACCCACCTGGTTACATAAAGGGAGGTTAAAACAATAACACAGTGGATATGTGGATAAACGTGTAAATATTCTGTTCGCAAATAAATATTGAGATCAATTCAACAAACCGCACAATACAGTACTGCCTGGAATTCATTGGGTGTTTAGGACCAGATTATCAGCATTGCTATTGATCTGGGGGGCCTAAGTGATGTGAAGCAGCTTGAGAAACCCTGAAGGCTGAAGGCTGAAGGCTGTGTCCATTTTGCTCCATGTAGGTAACATCACAACAGCACTCTGTAATGGAGAGTGATCATTTCTCCCTCAGAATTATACTGTAGTACCATAATGTTTGTTATTATGACTGATGATCTGTCAGTAAAACTGAAATCAGTGAGGGGGGTTGTGTACATCTTTAAAAGAACTTAAAACGAACCTTTCCTTGTGTATGTTTTGTCCTGTTCAGTTGTTTGGCTTTGATATTGTATTTTGTGTTTTATCCTCTGTTTTATTAAAATGGGATTAGATTTGCTGGATCATTTGTCCTCTTTGGAGTCTATAATTCAATCTGTTAAAAATGTAACCTCTTTCTAAAGGAATTATTTGCCATATAGCACATTGCAGAAAATGAAAGCATTAGATGATCTGACTAAATAAAAGTACTGTGATCCTGGGACATTTATTCTTCATGGCATGCATTCTTTAAAAATACATAATTTCGCTTTAAGAGGGTAAATCATCCCTCAATAGACATTGGAGGTGTCTAATTAGGAACAATTAACAGCTTTGTAGAATTCAGGGGGTTATAATTATGGTTGGAACGAAAAGCAGCATACGCATGGAGCCATTTGCACAAAACACCATTATTGAGTGTTTGTTCATTACGTTGTACGTGCGTAGACAATACAATAACCTGTGTTTGTACTGCTGATAAAGCTGACTTTGACTTGGAATTTGATATTTTTCAATGCGCTTTAATACGCGGAGGTTTGAGGCGGCGCTTTTCCTTTTGGGAGAATAGGCTACTGTGAGTTGGTCGTGTGGCACATTTTCTCCTTCCTCTTTCACTTCCACGCTCTACATTGATAACAAGTGGGATTCTTCTGCAGTCTGTGCTGAAACCGTGTTTCATAGAAAACGTGTGTTGTCCAAATATTGTAGTTGTCTTTTCTCTGAAGGCGCCAAAGCTTCATCAAGTAGAAGGCAACACGGATCTTACCAGGAAATTAAGGTACTTGTCACATATTAATCTCTCGATCTCGATTATTTTCACCGTTATAGTTTATAGGCACGAATCACAGTTTTATTTTAAAATTATTATTATCAAGATCTTTCTAACCAGCATTGTCTCATTAATCCAAATAATATTGACTGTAAAGCCGTTCTGCCCGCTGTTTGCTATTATACTTAATTTATGAAGACCCACGCCCATTCTCTGCCTTCTCTCTCAATTCTCAAACTGAAACTGAACCGGCTAACTACTAGAGGGCAATTTTTTTATTGAAATTATTCTGACCACTAAATTACAGGTGAAACCAGTTGAAATATTTGCTTCATGTAGCTCTGTTCTGTGTACGGTACTTTTCAAATGAAATGATGATACGATGAATTTTGTAATTCGGTTTTTCTCTTCTTCTAGATAATATTAGGCTGTATGTGTACCAGAGAGCCTCTTCGTTGCATAGAGCATAATATATTGGATGCTACACAGGAACACGCACTGTTCCAGGCATGTTGTGAATCATACACACAACGTTAGCTCTGTTGAGACTGTTCAGTTAGAATCAGTCTAAAACATTTTATTGTGAGGCCATCACTCTTTCATAACTATATTTAGGTGAAAATACGTTTCACAGTAGAAATTGTATCACCCTAACTCATCTGTACCAAAGGAACGGAATTTCTTATTTCTGAGCTGAACTTGGCACACAGGTAATACATAATATATAATTAAGCAATAAGTTGTATGCAGAAACAATACAGATGACAGTTTATTTTAATAAGCTGCTGCTTGTATATGTAGTTGCAAAAGGCCAGTTTAAGCACAGGAAAACAGCAAGCAGGCATGTTACTTTTTCACCCAGGTCATGTGTTTAATGTATATGTCTCCAAACTTTGCACAATGGAGAACAAACATAAAGATCGTTTATATGAACGGGAGCACTATTCACACGTTCACATTCTGGAATAACTGGCTCCCAAAAAATTATTGCAAGTTTTGACAGGGAAATTTGGCAGGGAAATTGTGGGAATGCTATTGAGCAAGCGACGGAGTGGAGCATTACACATTTAAGAAAGGGAAGAATGCACCACCCAAATTGACATGACAGAAAGTACTAGAAGGAATAAGGGGAAAAAGCTGAACATTCATTTTGAGGGATCAGCTGTGTTTCGGCTACTGCCTTTGTCAGGGTAAAGGTCACGCTTCGCCACTCTGACAAAGACAGTTTCTGAAATATTAGTGACCTCTCAAAATCTGTTAAAAACATATTGTTAGAGACAAGGATGTTTGACGTATTCATTCTCCTTGGTTAATATCAAATTACTTTGATATTTGTATGGACACTTGGGAACAGGTCCCTATATGTGGGCGTGAGCAGCACGTTTCCTTTTTTGTGTTGTGTGAAAGATCTATTTCAAGGTTGTATTTTCACAGACAGACATTTTAAACTTGTTAACTTGTGATTATGATTGTTTCCCCATACTTCGAGCTACCTTATTATTGTTAATCTGTACCATTCCAGGCAATACTGAGGTTACACAAATGGCCAGCCGCGTGTCGCGCGTCATCTCTCTCATCAATCTCTCCCTGCTGTGTGCATGGAATGAGGCCCAGCACGAAAACCCGGTTGATGTTGCCTCCCACAAAGCAGCCAACTAAAAGTTGTGAAACAACAGGTTCAAGTCTCAAAGTGTCCTCTCAACTTTGTTATGGCAGTGTTCTTCTTCTGGCTTACGCCCACCCTACGCGCGGGTGAGAGAACCTGAGGTACTCTACAAAGGAGCGTTACATATTTAAACAAGTGACAAACCTTCTCACTGATTACGCATGAAGGAAGAACGGTTGGCAAATACAGGCAGACTGACTAGCCTAGATGGGCAGAATGGGCCATTTCTCATCCATAAACCTGTTTTGATGTGATCTTTTAAATATGAGTCTTACAGGTGTCTGTAGTGTTTACCCTCCACTATAAGACTCTCTGTTATTATGTAGGAGACGAGAGATGTGGCCAATCAAGTCATGATGTCACACACACTCACACAAACACACACATCTTTACACAGGCTTTGCACCCTTGTATTCTGAGGTATATGAACTCAACCAAAGCTATATTATTTGTTAGTTAACAGTTAAGAGAAATCCGATTTATTGTAAAGATTCAGGCTGCGGAGAGATGGGGACAGTCCCAAGTTGTATGTAAAATGTTTCAAAAGAGCTTGTTTCCTTGACAAAACGGCTGCGTGTCACACCCAGGATGTTACAGTCTTGACTCACAATCCCTTGTAACCATTACAGTACATGACTACAACTGAATAGAACAACATTTATGCCTTCCCCCGCTTAATTGAAAGTGTGCCTGTGTCCTCCCTCAGACCTTTAAAGGAAACCTGAGAGAAAGTTTCACTTATTTCTCAGACGTGAATGTGGATTAGCTCTGGGTCAGGAGTGACAATGCACTGCAGTGTGATGATATATGTCAACCTGTTGGTATTAATGGGCGACAGATGAATATATCAGTATTGGTCAGACATTGCCCTTAATCTTAAAAGATTAGGTTCATTTGTATGGTTCTGTCAGCAGTTAATATCTACAATCTAGGATAGTCTAATCTAATATAGTCTGTTTGATTGTGTAGTCTTACCAAAGGAGGATGGGCCTCCCCTCCTGAGTCTCCTATGGTTTCTTCTTGTTTATTCTACCAAGGGAGTTTTTCCTTGCCACTAATGCTCTAGGCTTGCTTTTGTGGGGGTTCAGGCCAGGGTCTACTGTAAAGGGTATTGTGAAATAGTACTAAAATATCAAAATGTATTAGATATAAGATTCTACAATTAAAGATACTACACAGGGCCTACATAACACCCTGTACATTGAATAAAATTGATCACACACTACCCAAATTGTGCTGGCATGGTTGTGGAGTAGAGGGCTCGCTCATGCACTTGTTGTGGTACTGCCTGCTTGTTGAGCAATTTTGGTCTGACGTTGCTAAGGACCTGTCAGTTTCTCTTAAAATTGATATTAAACCTTGTCCTATAACTTGTATATTGGGTGTAAAAATGGACACCGTTCAAGCAAAAATTGTACAAAATATTATAGCATTGGCTTTTTTAGCAGCCAAATTGATTATTTTATCGAACTGGAAAGAACGCAAACCAAACTGCTTCAGTTTGGAGAACTGGCGCAAGGACTTTATGGACTTGTTATCAATGGAACAGGCCCAATGGCCTTCAAGATCCCTGGAACTTTATCAGATCATATTTTGAAAATAATAATAATAAATAAAAAATGTACTACTGAATCTCTGAAATATTCTGCAACCTCCCCTAGCCTACATAAACCCTACCATGTACATTAGAGACAGAAACCATGAAATAACTCCTTGCATTTAAGGGTAGTCGCATCCCTTGGAGAGTCATTCATTGTTAGCTAGTAGTATAAACACAGGATCTTGACTTCACCTGAGTTGATCTTTCTATCCTGGACCCACCTGGCCAAAATATAACCTGTCTTGCTCTGGTAAAATACCCTTTCTTGTTTCTGATTCTTATTTGTATCATGATATGATTGCCATTGTGTTTTTCCTTGTGCTGACTACATCCTTCAAAGGTGTACAATCTGTGTATTAGCTTGTAGAAACGTTTTATGATTTTCTATTAAGTTGTTACAAACTCTTGTTTAACACATAGTACATCATGAGGTTGATTTCCTATACCATTTTAAACCTTGATGTCCAACATTTGACCTTTTTTTGACGCAAATTTGAATAATGCAATCATAATGTTTGTAATTACAATCTGTTTTAATCTTAACAATATGCTCAAGGTAAATGTATTATAGTAATGCTGTTCAGAGTGTATATTATTATACTAATACTAATCATGTGTTGAATGCCAAGTCATAGACGTAAACTAGCTAAGGCAGATCTTGCTGGTTTGGCTGGCTTTTGTAACTTGATTACACAGGGATCTGAGGGTACAAAAGCCAGCCAAATGCAGCAAGATCTGCCTAGTCTAGTTATTTATGTCTATGGTTTGGCACTCTTAACACGTTACAATAATGATTACAATGAGTTGTTTTATGTCTCGTACAGATTTGTCACGCGCCCTCTCCCTATCTTGCAGAAAGTGTGACGGGTAGTCTTCCTTGGCTCGTACACTATGTCGTCCGACAAGAACCACGATGTGAAGGATCTCAGCCCAGTGGACCTCATTCAGCTGCAGCAGTATATGGACTGTGAGTTCTGCTGAGGCCTTCACCTCCAGCCCAAAACTATCTCTTTCTGTCTGGGGCGATGGTGTAGTATAACGGTTAGGGAACTGGGCTTGTAACTCATAGGTTGCAGGTTCGATTCCCAGGTGGGGCAGTGCTGTTGTGTAGTCTTGAGCAAAGGAACTTAACCTGAATTGCTTCAGTAAAATATCCAGCTGTATAAATGGATTGCATGTAAAGAAATGTAGACTGTGGAAATTGCTCTGGATATGAGTGTCATCTGAATCTGTCTTCCCTGAAAACTACAACCAACAGCTACCAAAGTATTTACCCTATGCATTGGCCTTCTCTTCAATTCTTCATTAAAAAAAGAAATGCAGTATATATATGTAAAGCATTACATGGATTGTAAGTGTATATATATATATATATATATCACTGAACCATACAGTGATGCTTGAAAGTTTGTGAACCCCTTGTGCAATCATAGAAATCTCTTTTTACCACAAAATCCTTATTTAATCAGAACCAGTCTTTTCTTAACTGGAGTAAAGGGTCTATATTGACCAATTTCATACACTTTTAGAGGAAATAGTGCATATACTGTATTAGAGTAAAAATATGGAAAAAAGTATTAGTGAATGTGCAAAAATAAATGAACCTCCTGTTGCCTTAGTTAAATCAGGTAGGTAAGTAGAATCAGGTGGGTATATTATTGGGTACCAAGTTAACCAATCAAAGGTCAGATCTTTAGGAAAGAGGTGGGTGGCACTCTCATAAATACAGGTAAGAAACCTGGTCAGTTTGGTGTTACCCATACAGGTGAATGCAAAACACAAAATCATATTAAAAAACTTGGGTACATCAGTCCACTGTGAGACAAATAATATATAAATGGAGAGCGTTTAACATGACAGCGGCTCTGCCTAGAAGTGGGTGTCCTTCTAAAATATCACCAAGAGCCACAAGAAAATAATAAATCAAGTGAAAAGCAACCTAAGAATAACATCCAGGTATCTACAAGTCTCCCTTGCTACACCTGATGTCATTGCGCATCCATCAACAATAAGAAGAACTCTCAATAGAACTGCCATGCAAGGGTAGCCAGGAAGAAGCCTCTGCTTTATAAAAAGAACCAAGCTGCCATTGACCAGCTCGATAAATCTGAAGGTTTCTGGAAGTTTGGATGGATGAGTCAAAAATTGACCTTTTTGGGCACAATCAAAAATGCCATGTCTGGCGATAACCCAACACTGCCCACTACCAAAATAACCGTATTCTTCCGAGAGCTAAAACTTGGCTGAAAGTGGGTGTTCCAACAAGCATCCGAAGCATTCAAGCAAATCTACAAAAGAATGGCACAGGAGTAATACGTTTTGTGTGTTTTTTTGTGGCTAAGTCCTGACCTAAATCCAATCGAGATGCTGTGGCAGGACCTGAAGTGGGCTGTTCGTGCCAGACAGCCCTCAAAACTCACTGAGTTGGCTGGGTTCTGTAAGGAGTGCGCGAGAATCCCTCAAAGAAGATGCCAGAGTCTGATCGGTGGCTATAGGAGACGTTTGTTTCAAGTCATTGCTGCTAAGGAGGTACTACAAGTTATTGACTGAAGGGGTTCACATATTTTCACACAAGGATATATGTGTTTTTGTTAAATTAACCAGTTTTGTTAAATTAACAATGAAAATATATAATATTTCTTTGTGTGTGTCCTTTATTTGGGATATCTTGAGGTTTAGATAAATATTTTATAGCGTTATTTTTCTATAATATATGAAAATAATGACCACCCACTGCAGGGTTCACAAACTTTCAAGCATCACTGTATATACAGTAGACAGTGTTTTTATTCACACCCTTGATAAGGATGAACAAAATAGATTGTATAAAATAAACAATATAAGTTATGAGCTGTATTTTATGCTCACAAAATCCAGAAAATTATATTCTTTAATAATAATGCATTGGCATGAACCACAATTTATAATTTTTTCCCAGAAAAATCAAGAATCACAAATATTCACACCCCTGTTAGCACAACTCTGTGGTTCCTCCCTTGGCTATTATGACAGCGAGTAGTCACCTTCTGTTGTGTCATACGAGGTGATGGAACTTCTTGGGGGGGATCATCAACCATTCCTCCATGCAGAATTGTTCTAGTTCCTTCAGATTCTTTGGTTGACGCTTGTGGACTGCTTTTTTCAGTTCAAACCACAAATGTTCAATTGGATTCAGATTTGGAGATTGAGATGGCCATGTCAGGACATTGATCTTGTGCTCTGTCAACCATTTCTTAGTTGCTTTGGATGTATATTTGGGATCGTTGTCTTGTTGGAAGGTCCATCTGCGGCCAAGGTGTAGCTTCCTGGCACAGGGAACAAGGTTTTGGGACAAAATGTATTGGTACATGCTGGAGTTCCATCTATTTTAATAAGGGCCCCAGGGCCTGTGGATGCAAAACAACCCCAAAGCATTAAAGATCCACCACCATGTTTCACTGTAGGCATGAGGTGCTTTTCAACGTTACTTGCATTCTTTGGAGGCCAAATGTCCAAAAAGCTCGATTTTTGTTTCATCTGATCAAAAGACACAGTTCCAATAGTTCAGATGTATTTTGGTGATTCAAGAGGCCTTTTTCGGTGAATTGTCTTCAGAAGAGGCTTCCTTCTTGCAACTCTGCCATAAAGGCCATTGTCATGTAGGCGTCATCGAATGGTAGCTTTAGACACCTTGTAACCCCAAGATGCCAGGTTGTTTTGGAGATCTTGAACTGTGCCCCTTGGACTTCTTTTTGCCTCTCCAACCATCCGTCTCACTACACATGGGAGAAAGATAGACTTGCGTCCCTAGACCCCGTAAGTTTTTTGTAGCCATCTCCTGATCTGTAGAGGTCAATAACCTTTTGTTCATTGCGTTTCACCATGATGATGGATGACAAAAGTATTTCAAACATAGTTCCATAACCTTCCAATAAACCTGTATATTTATGAAGATTTGTTTTTGTTGGATTACATTTAAAATAATAGTTAGGGGTGTGAATAATTGTAATTGTGAAAAAATATATTATTAATTAAACAAAATATGTTTTTCTGAACAATTGTATTAGTATTGTAGGTTTGGAATTTCCTGCATTTTTTGAGCATAAAATATACCTCATTACTTATATAGTTTACTGTATACGATCTCTTTTGTTCATCTTTATCAAGGGTGTGAATATAACGGAGTCTACTGTGTGTGTATATATATATATATACACACACACACACACAAATGTTTCTTCCATTTCCAGTTTTTTTTGTCTTGGCCTGTGTGATGGTGCTCACTTCATGTTGAAGAAATGTATGGACTTGCATATGTTGGATGAGTTGTTGTTTAAATCTTATTGTGTTGCAAACTCCTCATCATATACTTTCTTTATTCATGTTGGCATTCTGTCACTTTCATTCAATTTCTCACGCCCTCTCATTATAACTATCCTGTTCTCTGTGCAGACTGTAGTCTGAAAGTGAAGGATGTGATAAAGGAATTTGATCCTGATGGTAAATTGGCCCAGCACAAACATGGAGAGGTGAGTCCTGGACCCCACAGTGTCCGCCCTAACACTGAACCACTTTGCCTAAACCCCACAATGTCAGCTCTAACACTGAACCACTTTGCCTAAACCCCACACTGTCAGCCCTAACACTGAACCACTTTGCCTAAACCCCACACTGTCAGCCCTAACACTGAACCACTTCCTCTAAACCCCACACTGTCAGCCCTAACACTGAACCACTTCCTCTAAACCCCACACTGTCCGCCCTAACACTGAACCACTTCCTCTAAACCCCACACTGTCAGCCCTAACACTGAACCACTTCCTCTAAACCCCACACTGTCAGCCCTAACACTGAACCACTTCCTCTAAACCCCACAGTGTCAGCCCTAACACTGAACCACTTCTTCTAACCCCCACAGTGTCCGCCCTAACACTGAACCACTTCCTTTAAACCCCACACTGTCAGCCCTAACACTGAACCACTTCCTCTAAACCCCACAGTGTCAGCCCTAATTCGAGAGGTGGGCTCAGTGGATATTTTTTAAACGACAACTTTAACTTTTTAACATTTATTAAAATTAAACATAACATCTGTGGCTTTCAATGGAAAAGTACTAACTCTAGTAATTGGAGGGAACACTGCTGAAAAAATATTATTCAATATTTTATCACCCCAGAACAGAGTGTATATCACACAGAGGAACGTCCAAAGTGTTGGAGGCAGTGTGGAAGCCGAGAGCCTAATCATTGTCATATTTTTGGGGTTGCCCCAAGATATTGCCATACTGGATATACATACAAACAGCTCTTAAAGCAGTATTTGCAATAGATATTCAGTTTGAATGCAATACACTATATCTGGGCAGTGTTTCTTTTGAATTGGAAGCTACAGATAGGTATCTGTTTGGGGTACTTTTGGCAGCTTGTAAGAAAACCATAAAGAGAAGGGGGCTATTGCCGGAGACACCAACAATAGACACCTGGGTAGATTTGGTTAATGATATTCATTTAATGGAAAAACTGACTTTTCCCCTGTGATTACAGATGAACAAATTTGTTAAGCATTGGGCAAAATGGATTGTGTATGTAACCCCTATAAGACCTGATTTTGTGCCAGTACAGAATGAAGGAAACTAGGGGGGATTTGATTGAGGTTTTTAAATTCCTAAAAGGGATTAACAAAGTAAAATACCAAAGATTTTTTAAGATAAGTGGGGTCAGCAGAACAAGAGGCCACAGGTGGAAATTAGTTAAAGGCAAATTCCGCACAGATATTAGGAAGTTTTTATTTACACAGATAGTTGTCAATGCCTGGAACAGCTTGCCAGGTCAGGTAGTAGAGGCAGAAACGCTCGGGCTATTCAAGGCCAGGCTAGATGTAGTACTAGATGTTCTTTAGATTAGGACATGATGAGCCAAGATGGGCCGAACGGCCCGTTCTCATCATTAAAAAAAGAAACTGAAATTGAGATATGTGATATCTGGACTAGTGAACTTGTAACATCTTCCTCGTCTAATTGTATACACTCAGTGGCCACTTTATTAGGTACACTTTTCTAGTACTGTGTAGGACCCCCCTTTGCCCCCAGAACAGTCTGAATTCTTTTTGGCATGGATTCAACAAGGTGCTGGAAACATTCCTCAGAGATTCTGGTCCATGTTGACATGATGGCATCACGCAGTTGCTGCAGATGTGTCGGTTGCACATTCATGTTGCAAATCTCCCGTTCCACCACATCCCAGAGGTGCTCTATTGGACTGAGATCTGGTGACTGTAGAGGCCATTGGAATACACTGAACTTATTGTCATGTTTGTGGAACCAGCTTGAGATGACGTGTGCTTTCTGACATGGTGCATTATCCTGTAGGAAGTAGCCATTAGAACAGAGGTAGTCATTGCGTGGCTCGCAAGCCTTAATTAGCAGCCTGTGATAATTGTTTCTATTTTACATGTGCACACTACCAAATACAGCATAATATGAAATACCGGTAATTTCCAAGAAGTCAAACTCCACAAATATAAACTGCAGTACTTTGCCCACCCGCCATACTTTGGCAGTATGATGTTGAGCTGTTGCAATAGTCTACACTAGTGCGCTCTCAGCTAATCGTTATTATTAGTTACCCGGTAACATTAACGTTATGTGTATTCGTGATGGATCGCTTTATAGTCAGACAAAAGCGCACTGAAAATAATGAGCAACCAGCCGTGGCAGCTGAATGTGAAAATGAGGAGGATAACGTTAGAGAACGTAAGCCAGTGGACATACAAACGAGCCTGAGGGAAAAAAGACGAACACCAAAAGTTTCAGGAAAATGGACTGAATTTGAACGGAATTTCTCTTTGTTTCTAATGACTCAAACCCACTGAGTTTATTATGCCAGAAGGCGTGCTATGGCTTAAAACGTTGTAATTTAGAACGCCATTTTAAAAGCATGCATGCTAACATCAACGACAAATTCCCACCTGGCAGTAACCTCAGAAAGAATAAGATCGAGCAACGTAATGCTTTGCTGAAAGGGCAACACAATCTTATGGATTGATCGACCTCTTCTGCGGAGAAGTACAAGTATTGCATGAACAGAGTCAAGCAGCAGCAGGCACACTTTCATTCATCAAACTATTAAGCAAATTTGCTCTTCAAAAGGGGACAATTTGACCATTTCTTTTAGTTATGTGCTGTATTTTGAGTTTATTTTTGTAAGCACAAACACCCATGAATCAATATTTTCCACAATGAACATTGTGAAGAAAAAACACAGGAACAGACTGACTGCACATCTGGACAATTTCAAAGTTATGTGCTGTATTTGGAGCTTATATTTCATTCAAAAATATTATACGAGCAGACAGCACGTCATGTCATGTTATTGCGGCTCTCTTGTTGATTGAGTTCTGCTAATGTGGCTCCCTGGCAAAAATGAGTGACTACCACTGCATTAGAAGATGGGTAGACTGTGGCCATAAAGGGATGCACATGGTCAGCAACAAGACTAATGTGTGTCTAATGTGTTCCAAGAAAACATTCCCCACACCATTACACCACCACCACCAGCCTGAACCGTTGACACAAGGCAGGATGGATGCATGGATTCATGTTGTTTATGTAATCCCCTTTTTTATTTCTTTTTTTTTTTTTTATGCTTTGTTAGTCTATTTCGTTATACATTTCTTTAATTTTAGCGTAGTTTTTAAAAAACCTTTTACTGGCCTAGCCTTAGGCTTTTATCTGTGCCATAGTTTAAAAAATATATTTTTATATATTTTAATTTTTATCTGTAAAGCGCTTGAGATTTGTCTCGGCAGATGAGAAGCGCTCTATAAATCCAATTTATTATTATTATTATTATGCCAAATTCTGACCCTACCATCTGCATGTCGCAGCAGAAAAAAGAGATTAGTCAGACCAGGCAATGTTTTTCCAATCTTCAACTGTCTAGTTTTGGTGAGCTTGTGCCAACTGTAGCCTCACTTTCCTGTTCTTAGCTGACAGGAGTGGAACCCAGTGTGGTCTTCTGCTGCTTTAGCCCATCCACTTCAAGGTTTGACGTGTTGTGCATTCAGAAATGCTCTTCTGCATACCACTGTTGTAATGCATGGTTATTTGAGTTCCTGTTGCCTTCCTGTCAGCTTGAACCAGTCTGGCCTTTCTCCTCTGACCTCTCTCATTAACAAGGTGTTTTCGTCCACAGAACTGCCGCTCACTGGATGTTTTTTCTTTTTTTGGACCATTCTCTGTAAACTTTAGAGACTGTTGTGTGTGAAAATTCCATGAGATCAGCAGTTTCTGAGATACTCTCACCAACCCGTCTGGCACCAACAATCATTCCACGGTCAAAGTTACATAGATCACATTTCTTCCCCATTCAGATTTTTGGTCTGAACAACAGCTGAACCTCTTGACCATATCTGCATGCTTTTATAGATAATTGCATTAACAAGCAGGTGTACCTAATAAAGTGGCCACTGAGTGTATAGTGTAGTGCCACTGGGGGAGAGGTGACACTCCAAGAACCTTTGAGGGCACAGGCAGGTGAATAATCCAGAGGAGGCAGTATTTTAAACAAAACAATAATTTTATTAAACTAAATTCTTGACAAAACAAAAGGGTGGGTAATCGGGGAAACTCAAATACATACAGTCCACAATCCATTTCTTGGTCTTTGTCCGTTATCCAATGTCCTAAATCCAGTTCAGTTCCTCAAACAAGCAGTAGTCAGTACACAAAACAGGGTCCTCAAAACAATCCAATTTGATGCACAAACAGGTTTCTCTAAACAATCCACGCCACGCCACGCCACGCCACGCCACACCAAACAGTAATCCAACACAATTCTCTTTCTCACCCACTCTCCACTACTCCCAACACACCAACTTACTCCTCCCCAATGTGACACAAAACAGTCCTTTAAATACATTTTCCCAAATTGACTTCAGCTGCCTGCAGTCCTTGTTTCTTCACTTGGTTCAGGGAACTGTAGTCTTCTTGACTATAGTGGCTCCCAAGAGTTAAAGAGGCAGGCAGCCATTTCCTCGTCCTGCCCCTTGGGATGCCACAATAGTTTGTAGTAAACATATATTTGAACAAAAAAAAGGAAAAAGATAGGTGAACAGAAGTATAACCACACAGAGAAGTGTTTGTATGTGCGATATTGAAATAATGTGAATCTCTGTTTCTCCTAATACATTTTTTAAAAGCACCGTGCGGCTCTCCAGGACCAGGATTGAGAATCACTGATTTAGGTTAACGTAACAGTCAATATTCTACATGGAAGTTCACAACACCTCTGCTCCATTGGAAGCATGCCATTTTACTTCAATTCTAGATCTGAATTCTAAAATGAATGATTTGAAAATAATGTTGTATAGTTGTGTATTGTGTTTTATTTTGCTCTATGGCAGTGTGTGTGTAATGTACTGTTGTTCTTCTTGCTTTATTCCTGTTTGGGTAGTGCCTTGATCAGGAGGGCTTCTGGTTCTTCCTGAACACCTACCTAGAGGTGGATGACTTCCCCGCTGACCTGTGCCAGCGCCTCTTCTGGTCCTTCCAGAACTCCGAGCACGATGGATCAAATCCGGCCAACCGTCCACCATCAAGTAAGCCTCCTGGTTCTGTGGTGGGATCGCCGGTCGTGTGACAGTCGTGCTCAGCTTTTTCTACTGGAGGTCATCATGGAAACACAATCAGTGCCATTTCAACTTCAACTTCAGAATCAGAGAATCAGAATCAACTTCCCAGATCGCCACTGTCACAACTGCTCTGAATACGTTTACGCTGGTGTTGGTTTACACGACTCGTTATTTCTGTGAATTGCACCACATGCAGTTGGATAATGTTTGCGTTGCCTGCCGAACAGGCCTTGCGATAGAGTGCATGCTCACAGAACAAAACGAGTTATTAAGCAAGTGCTCAACTTTAAACCAAAAAATACACAAACATTAAAACAGACACCAAGTATACTGTAGAAAACTTGATATTTAAGATGTCAGTGTGTACCCGAGGGTACCTCACTGTTCAAAGGTATATTTTCAATGTCTCTTTCAGAGGGGGTGTGTCTTAAGGACGTGTCCTGCTATTTCTCACTGTTGGAGGATGGGCAGCCTCGCGATAAGCTGGAGTGTGAGTCGCCTCGGCCTGTTCCGCATATCTTGTATGCTGTGTATAGGATTCACTGAGCTGTCACTCCAGCTCAGGCGTACAGGGGGCTGATGCCAGAGGGGTAATCAGTCTCCACTCATGACACTTGTCTGTGTTCACACTTTCTCTTACAGTTGCTTTTAAACTGTATGACAAGGACAGAAACGGACTCCTGGACAACTCGGTAAGTATGAACTACCTTCGGACAGGGGCGTCGCTGAGATTTGAACACATTTGTCACATGGACGACTTTGGACGGGGGGTGGGGTGGGGTGGGGAAGGAGGCTGGAGGGTTGAACGAATTGTTGAGTGGGAGTGGGGGAAGGGGGGGTTGTTTCGTTCATTTAAAATTGTATTTGCCATTAAAGGCACGTCACTTTAGTTTTAAACGTGTGAGAAATGGTCCCTTTCAAAAGATTTGGGGCCAAAGCCTCAAAAGCCAGTATTCCCAAACAAAAACAGGTTTGACTCATTTAAACATGCACTTGGACAATCAGCGCGTTCCCTGCCAATGGTTTTATGCATTTTTTTTAAAGATGGGAGAGGTCTCTTCCGTCACACTCTCCTTGTGCAAACTCCTTTGAGGGCTTGAGAGGTCTGTCCTTCTGAACTGGCGGTGTTGCTTTCCCAGGAAGTGGAGCGCATCGTCACACAGATGATGCGGGCCGCCGAATACCTGGGCTGGGACGTGACAGAGCTCAGACCGGTGAGGGACACTGTAGCACCAGAACACGTCTCTGGACTTTACCCCATGGATGCCTAGCGGAACACAGTCTGGTCTTTTGGGAACCTCTGCCTCTGCTCTGTAGATTTGGATGCCAATTTTATGGTTGGATAGATACGGTTCAATGACATTTATCTGGGGAAATATCCCTTCCAAGTTGTGCTTGAGGGCTTACAGTTTCACACAGTGAAGTTTAGCAGCTGGATTTATTACTGAAGCCATTAAGGTAAAGCACCTTTTTATCAAGGATCCAGCGGCTGTGGCCACCTTTAACTGCTCAAACATATGGCCCTAAACTGCCTATGGCTACCCTAAACGGACTAATTTCCAGATAGACCCTGAGCAAGCAGAGAGGTGTGATATGAGAGTGGGTGGGGGGAGGCGGGGTTGGCGGAGCTCTGACTCGATGCTGTCATTGGTCAGGTGCTTAAGGAAATGATGACGGCCATAGATGCGGACGGCAGTGGGACGGTGTCGCAGCAGGAGTGGGTGGAGGGCGGTATGAGCAACGTGCCTCTGCTGGTCCTGCTGGGACTGACGGTGAGGTCGTGAGGCCCTCGTCCCGCCATCTCACACTCACAAGAACACCTTGGTTCTGTTGCTGCTTTTAAACCAAGGGGTGTCCAGTCGTATCTTGTCTGAGCAAAAGCAGACTTTTCAACTGGAGTTGGTGAATGGTGTAGCTAAGACCAGGGGTCTACTCAAGAGGTTACATGACTGTAGCCTTCATACAAAAATATCTTAAACTCAAAAAATGCATTAATTACATACTTGGTTCACAAGGCCTTGCATGAGATATGAATGGGATTTTTTTATAAAGCTTTTATGTTTTAAGCCATTTCCTCAGCAGAACTGTGGATTTGCATGGTATAGCCATTGGTGGGATTTGTTTAAAAAAAAATAAAAAAAACTGTTTAGGAAAAGGTTTAACATTTTTCTCACTCCCTCCCTTTGTCCCTCAGATGATCCAGAAGGATGGACAGCATTTGTGGAGGATAAAGAATTTCAAGAAGCCGACTTACTGCAATGTCTGCCACAACATGCTCCTAGGCCTACGCAAACAGGGCCTCTGCTGCACATGTAAGCACTAAACTGTCCACTAGGGGTCAGCCTTCCCATGTGCATACCCATACAGTTATTACTGTTTCCTTGTGTGCAGGCTGCAAATGCACTGTCCATGGACGCTGTGCCAACAAGAATCCTGCCCCTTGCACTCGCACCTATGTCAAGGCCAAACAAGATACGGGGGTGAGAGCGTATAGCTAAATTCATTCAGCCCAACCTACCCCAGCCCAACATGTGTTCTATGCTTAAAAGCCATGTTCTGTTGAGCTGTGTTCCGCTGAGGTAACGCTGAATGGCTGCCCGTCCGTCTGTCTATCTCCACCTCATCAGGTCGCGACTCACGACTGGGTGCGCGGCGGGTGCAACTACAGCAAGTGTGACAGGTGCCACAAGAAGATCAAGAGCTACCAGAGTCTGACGGGCAAACACTGTGTGTGGTGCCATGGCAGGGTGAGAACCCATTTACTCCAGTCTACAAGGCTGGGCGCCATCAGTTTGTTTTTCGAAATTGCTACATACTAATGGGCTTTTTTTCACACTTTTGTGGTTGCAGGTGTGAAACAAAGCTTTGCTCGGGGCTAAGGATGTTCTGTAACATTCATAGCCCCGCGTATAGGCCCTGGGCAAAGCTTTGCTTCACACTTGCATCCTCAAAAGTGGGATAGCACTGACCTTAGTCCAGCCCTTCTTGTCTTAGCCCTATTATCAAAGCAGGATTAACACTGTCACTGCTGGGTGACCTCAGCCTTAAGAAAAAGAAGTATGAATTGGAAAAACCACAAATCTCTTGTGCGTGCCCTGGCTAGCCAACCACCTGGCTTTAGAGAGTAACCCGTTTCTGGTTGCGTGACATTCCTATATGGTTCCTGGAGGACATTTCTTGTGCCTTGTGGAATTTCCGTCGCCTTTCAGGTTCATGACGAGTGTGCATCCCTGGGGCCAAATGAGTGTGACTGTGGGCCGCTGCGGGAGCACATCCTGCCTGCCTGGGCAATCTACCCGGTCAAGGTTGGTCTCTGGCGCACAGAGTGTGCGTAAATGTACAGGTTAATTGCCAAAATAAAGGAAACATTTGAGTAAATGAAAGATTCTGGAGGCTCTGCTATGGTGTGGGGTGCATTTTCCCGGCATGGATTAGGTTCACTCGACCCCTTAGAGGGCAAGGTAAACAGCAACAAATACAAAGCCATTCTGAGTGATCACCTTCATGGAGTAGTGAAGCACTTCTCTATCCTGATGGGAGTGGTCTCTTCCAGGATGACAATGCCCCCATCCACAGGGCACGAGTGGTCAGTGAATGGTTTGATGAGCATGAAAACAGTGTAAACCATATGCCATGGCCATCTCAGTCACAAGATCTCCATCCAATTGAACACTTCTGGGAGATTCTGGAGCAGTGCTTAAGAGAGCATTTTCCACCACCCTCATCAAAACACCAAATGATGGAATTTCTCGTGGAAGAATAGTGTTGCATCCCTCCAATATAGTTCCAGACACTTGTAGAATCTATGCCAAGGCACATTGAAGCTGTTCTGGTAGCTCGTGGTGACCAAACGCCCTATTAATACACTTTATGTTTGTGTTTCTTTTATTTTTACAGTTACGTATAGCAAGCTGTAGAGGTCTGCCCTCTTTGTATTTCGAGAGAGTGGCAGTAAACACGAGTAAGAGTATATGCATAGACACTATACCATTGCTTTTCTGGCAAGCACACCTTGAAGGACATTCATTAAGTTCATTCATTTATCTGATACATTCTGTGTGCATTCTTTCATCTCCTCCCTCCTGTCTTTGCATGGTTCTGTCTGTCCCTCTGACCCCCCTTCTTCCCCCATCCTCATCCCCAAAGGAGAATCCTATTGGTCTGAAAGCTTGCTGCACCAATATTTCAGACGGCAATAATCTACAGAACTGCACTCCTGATGGCCAGGTCCTGCAGGTATGGGACTGCTAATCACTCACACACATGCACGCACACATGCACGCACACACAAGCACACACACACACACACACACACACACACACACATACAAACACACACACGCATATGCACAGAAAAGTACACACATCCACACACACACATGGACACAAACGCACACAAGAACGCACACATGCATGCACACAAACCCACATGCACACACACACAGGCATGCACACATGCATACATCCACACACGCTCATGCACACAAACGTGCACACTCACACACAATCCACACACTCACATATGCACACTCAAACATACACACACACACCCACACACATGCACACAAACTCACACACTCACACATCCACACGCATACACATGCAAACACACACACACACACACGCAGACAACCTCACACACACACACATCTACACACATCCACATGCAAACACACACACACACATATGCTCTCACACGCACATGCACACACTCACACACATACACACACACACACTTGCACACACGCACGCACACATGCATGCACACAAACCCACATGCATGCACACACGCATACATCCACACATGCTCATGCACACAAACGCTCACACTCACACAATCCACACACTCACACAATCCACACACTCACACATGCACACGCATGCACACTCAAACACACACACACACACCCACACACACAAACTCACACACCCACACCCACACACACATGCACACACTTGCACACAAACTCATACACACGCACACTCGCATGCACACTCAAACACACACACCCACACACACTCACACACATGCACACACACACATACGCAGATGGTGTGATGCTTATTTAGATTTTCTCTCTGGGTAATGGTAACTTCTGTCCCATCCATGCAGATCAGCCCAGTTCCAGACACACACCCCCTCCTGGTGTTTGTGAACCCCAAGAGTGGGGGCAAACAGGGCAAGAGGTGAGTGATGGAGTTGGGGGCAGAGTTGGCCGGGTGCGAGGGGGGAGTGGTCGGTATGGTCAGGTCAGGGGTTGTGACAAGCTGCACACGGAGTGTTCACCTCTGACCCAACGTCTGCGTGAGTTTGTTCAACTGGCTCAACTGCGGAGTGAGAAGAACCGGCGCTCCAACAGCAGCACAGCTGTCAGGAAAGAGCGGCTGCTTGTCTGCGCTCCCCGAATCAATGGAGGGCATTGGAGCCATGAAGTCGGCTTACAAATACAATTGAGAGTTCCACATTTTGAGAAAAGAGAAAATTGGGAGTTAAAAACTGGTTTAAAAAAAGTTATAGAATAATAGAAAATAAATATGGCTTCCTTTTGTTGTCCTCTCTCTCATCTGTAAATAACAACAATGGGTTTCTTTCTGTAATCTGCTGCCGGTCCTTTTGTCTTGTTCACATGTAAGTTGTACAATGTTAAGTAAGCTCTGCATCTTTGTGTCTGAATTCCTTATCGTCATTTGTATTGTATTGTAGGGTCCCACTCTGAAGTCATGGGACTTCCTGTTCCCTCCCTGCTGTGTTTGACAGCATGTGTGTGTGCGTGTGCGTGTGTTCCAGGGTTCTGCGCAAACTTCAATATCTGCTGAACCCACGGCAAGTGTACAATCTCTCCAACGGAGGCCCCGGGCCTGGGTAAGGAGTTACCTTCCAGGTTTGGCACCAACCTGTTGGGGCAAAGTGGGGGTGTAGGTTGTTTATCCTGGTCCTGATAAAAATATTCCATTTTATGTTTCAACCTGCACCCGATAGACATATTTCAGCCATGTTTACCAACCTCCCTCTTTTTCTATACCTGAGTGACAATTTTGTTTGCTATATTGTACAATTTCAGTGCACACTGTCTCCCCCTTGTGGTGATTGTTTATAAACATCTAATGCTGTACGTCCATTGACATAAACAGGACGTGGAACATCCTGCAACGTCATCTATTTCCATACCATAATGTTAAGGAAGATGCCTCGTGGAAGTACATTATTTCTATCTATGGGGTCTGTGTTCCTGCAACTTAACCTTTATATAAATATATAACTTAGAACTTTACATAAATAAAGTTATAAACCTTTTCACGGTCTAAACTCTTCAGTGCAAGAAACATTGCCTTGTTCATGAGGCTCGAGAGATCTATTCTGAAGATATGTTTGGGTGGTGATGTGTGTGTGTGTGCGTGCCTCCCCCCTGTCAGACTGCAGTTCTTCAGGAACCTACTGGACTACAGGGTCTTGGTGTGCGGGGGTGATGGCACTGTGGGTTGGATTCTGGATGCCATAGGTGAGGAACTCCCTTCCATGACTCCCCCGCCCCCTTTTAAGCGTTGGAACGCTCCAAATGTATAACCTGTACTGAGCTTTGATGAACAGCAGGGGTGTTTGTGAAACCTGATCTGGAATCCGAATGTAAGAAGATACAAATATTTGATGACAGGAAATATCCAGTCCCCCTGGGCTTGTCACTTGGCAATAAAATGAGCAGAGTGTAAAATGTTGTTTGCTGGTTTAGCTGCTTATTCTTAACTCAAAGAGAGGGGGAAATCACAAAACGTGTTGGTACTGCAGTCGCCCCCTCCATCTACTGTACGAGAGCTGCTTGTGTGCTCCGTGGAAATGTTCTCCATCTCTCCCTCCCTCCCTCAGACAGGGCGGAGTTGCCTGTGTCCCCCCCAGTGGCTGTGCTTCCTCTGGGCACTGGGAATGACCTGGCCCGGTCCCTGGGGTGGGGAGGAGGTGAGTCCCGCGTTCCCCCTCTCCACATCCTGCTTTAGAAGACAGCCCAGCTAATTGAGTGTGTACTGTCAAAGGCATACTAATCCCTTTGTGCATTTATTTACATTTATATTTAGGCAAGACCAAGTTGCGAAACATTTTTCAATGTATGCATATATTCTCAAACACAACATGGGTTTCTGTTGGCGTGCATGTGTGTGTGATTGTGTGCTTGTGTCTTTGTGTTTGTGTGTGTGTGTGATTGTGCATGTGTTTGCCTGTGTCTGTGTGTGTTCTTTGCGCGTGTCTGTGCACGTGTGTGTTCGGCCTCATCCTGTAGGGTATGACGGAATGGACCTGAATCTGATCCTGAAGGAGATCGAGTGCAGCTCACAGGTCCTGATGGACCGCTGGAGCGTGCATGTGATCCCCGACGATAGCCAGGTGACTGGGGACCCCGTACCCTACGAGATAATTAACAACTACTTCTCCATCGGGGTGGTGAGTCCGGAGCTTCAATGCTCTACGTCAGGATACCCCAAGCCTGGTCCCGGAGAGCCACAGGGTGCGCTGGCTTTCTGTGTTACTCAGAACTGAATCAACCAATTACAGCAGTTCATTACACAGTTAACTCAGCTGAGCTGGTTTCTCAGGTCTGAACTGGCTGTTGACTTTAAGGTGAAAAGGGACAGCAGTCGCCCTGTGGACCTCCAGGACCTGGGTCAGGGAGCCCTGCTTCACTTAAACCTGGAAACCTGTGAAAACATGACTGGCTGTGAGTTTGAGCCTTTCTGACGTTTCGCTGTCTATAGGACGCCTCGATCGCCCATCGATTTCACACCATGAGGGAGAAGCACCCTCAGAAGTTTAACAGCAGGTAAACACATTGTTTCTGCAGCTTTTCAATCACGTTTTAAGATTATTTTTGTGACATTAGAGATTTGCACTCACCCACGTACACTCACACACATACACACACACACCTTCACTCACCTGTAATGTGTGATAATTATATGTGATTAAAAAACTGTTGTAGAATGAAGAACAAGCTGTGGTACTTTGAGTTGGCCACCTCTGAGACTCTCTCAGCCTCCTGCAAGAAGCTGAAGGAGTGCATCACCATTGAGGTGAGAACCAGGGCCATCCAACATCCATCCCTGTACCTGGGGTTTACCTGCTTTTAGTTTGAGCAATCTCATTTCATATGACTGGCGACATTTTGTTTAACCCAATAGTGTGCCTGCTTCTAAAATTGTGATGTTTTTCGAGAAAAAATAAAACATACTGACAAATGAACGCAGAGGAAAGTGTGTGCGGGAGTACGTTTTACTTTCTCTTGAAAGTTTGAACCAAGGGGATTTATTACCCCCAGCACCACAAACATTATTGAGTCGTGTGCGTGTTGATTTCCTCTTGAGCATGTTTTTAGTCATTTGGCAGTGTAGTGTAATGGTTAGGGAACTTGGCTTGTAACTCAGAGGTTGCTAGTACCTTAAGCAAGGTACTTAACCTGAATTGCTTCAGTAAAAATATTCTGCTGTATAAATGGATTGTATGTGAAGAAATGTAAATAGTGTAAGTTGCTCTGGATAAGAATAAGAGCGTCTGCTAAATGCCTAAAATGTAAAATGTAATGTAATGGTTGCAGTGACTGTAAGTAGGTTTGTGTGCCTCTGTCGTCCTCCTCCTCCTCCTCAGTGCTGCGGGACACCGCTGGACCTGAGTAGCTTCTCCCTGGAGGGAGTGGCCATCCTCAACATTTCCAGCATGCACGGCGGCTCCAACCTCTGGGGCGAGCGCAGGAGGGCCAACAGCAAGGGCGGGGGCGGACCGGACCACAAACTCTCGGAGCTCATCACCGACCCCAGCGTCCTGAAAAAGAGCTCTCAAGGTGAGGTCCGAGGCTGCAGGCTCTATGTGCCTCCGAGGCGGTACCCCGGCTCCACACAGCTCTGAACAGTTGTGTGTGTGTGTGTGTGTGTGTTTGCGCGTGGTGGGGGAGCTGTGTAGAATAATGGTGAGGGAACTGGGTTTGCAGGTTCAATTCCCACAAAGAGCACTGCTGTTGTATCCTTGAACAAGGTACTTGCCAAGCCCTGTGCCAAACACTTACTGAAGCCTGCAATGCTTGTGAAATGTAAATCGGCACTGTAGTGTAATGGTTAGGGAACTGGACTTGTAACTCAGAGGTTGCTGGTTCAATTCCCAGGTAGGGCACTGCCGTTGCACCCTTGAGCAAGGTACTTAACCTGAATTGCCTCAGTAAAATATCCATATAAATGGATTGTATGTAAAGAAATGTAAACTGTGGAAGTCGCTCTGGATAAGAGCGTCTGCTAAATGGCCCAATTTTTTTTATTTTTATAAAATCGCCGTCCGCTAAAATTCCTAAAACGTGTGCATACTCTGCTCCCCCCCAGACCTCGGTGACAGGCGGTTAGAGGTGGTGGGGCTGGAGGGGGCGATGGAGATGGGACAGATCTACACTGGACTGAAGAGCGCCGGACAGAGGCTGGCCAAAACCTCACAGATCACAATCAGGTGGAGGAGGGTGACCCATCGGAGGACATACACACGCACACACACACACACGCACAGGCGTGAAGAACACATGCACATTGACACTCCACACTGCTTCACATATCCCTGCGAGCCCAATGGGCTCATATCTTTTGAATGTGTTGACTCTTTAACTCATAATCCGAGTTAGATTACATGACCGAATTGGTGTAGCGAATCTTTGCTTTTCCACAAAATACAGGTTTCTTAATCTCTTGCTTTCTGCCTTTCTTTCCCTCCATCCCTCTCGCTCCCCCAGGACAATGAAACCATTGCCCATGCAGATCGATGGAGAGCCCTGGATGCAGCCGCCTTGCACGGTGCGTGTTGGGTTTCGCCTGGGACAGCCCGATGTTCACTGCGGACATGCAGCACGCGGATACGCTCACAAATGAAAGAGAGCTCAAATGCGCTACACTGGTTCTTATCAGGTTTAGGGGGAGAAGCACCACTGGCTGGGGGCTCCAGCTTGGCGTGTGTGGATAATGCGCTTGCTTGAATGCAGTGATGAATCCTAAAACTTGGCATGCATCGACTGTGGCTGTAGGTCCATTGGGTTGGGAAAAAAAATGCAATTTGGTGAAAAATTTCGAATGTGAACTGCTGGCTGCACATGGGCAGTCTTTGAACTACAGGTAACTGCCAATATAAAGGAAGCTCTTGAGTAAATGAAGGGTTCTGGCGGCTCTGATATGGTGTGGGGTGCATTTCCCTGGCATTATTTAGGTCCACTCAACCCCTTAGAGGGCAAGGTGAACGGCAATAAATATAAATACAAAGCAATAGATCACCTTCATCCTATGGTGTAGAATTTCTTCAGAATTATTTCAGAATTTTCCCCAGTTTTTCTCCCAATTTGGTGGCCAATTGTACCCTCCATTTATTAAATTCGCCCTCCCCCACAAGCCCGCCACCCACAACTATGGGACCAGCCACTTTGAGAAGGAAGGAACTTAGGAATAGGAATTTGCCTATTAGTTTTGCCCACAGGGAAGCTTTCGCCGCTCCCGAGTGGGATCGAACCCTGGCCACAGTGGGCAACCTGCACTCCGGATGAGTGCCTTTACCAGTTGCGCCACCGAGGGCCCTGGTTTGGAATTTCTATCCTGATGGGAGTGGTCTCTTCTAGCATGACAATGCCCCATCCACAGGACACGAGTGGTCACTGTATGGTTTGATGAGCATGAAAATGTAGTTCCACATGTGTATAATCTATACCAAGGCCCATTGAAGCTATTCTGGTGGCTCTTGGTGGCCCAACGCCCTATTACGGCGCTTTATTTGAGTGTTTCCTTTATTTTGCCAGTTACCTTTAATAAATGTAAAAATGGCAAAAGAGTGTCACTTCCCTCATTCATTATTATAGTATTTATTGTTCAAAGTTTGTTAACTTTATTGTTTCACAAATGACCGTGTTTCACTAGTAGTCATGTATTTTCTCTTATTTGTCACCCCCCTCCAGGTCCATATCAGACACAAGAACCAGGCTGTTATGCTTATGGGCCCCCCAACAAGAACATAGTTGGGGATCATCTTCAACCAGAAGTAGAGCAAACCCAACCCCCCCTCAGCAAAAATGCAAGCAGTGACAGAGAGTTGACGTGTATGATAAAAAAATATTTGATCTGTTGACCATTGCCCACCCCCACCACTGTCACAGGGTTTGCTGTATGGCTAAAGCCCCAAAGGTACTTTAGTGTCTTGTGTCACTCAGTATCAGAAATGCAGGTGTGCACAAGCATGCTCAGTTTGATTTGGTTCAACTTTAAGACAAATGACCGGACCTACGTTTTGTCAACACATCTGCTTCAAATACAAGACTGGGTGCTGAGTTGGGGGGGTTCAATGCTGATACTAAAATACCATATTTAAACTTTGTACTGTTTATACTTTTTCTACACGCTTTTTCGAGCCAGCTTTTTCCAATGATCTTTGATATACTAAATTATATTCAAAGTGTTCTATCTTTTTTACTCTTAGTAGGCCTGTGATTGTCTATATTTGTCAATATTTGAAACCTGTGTTCCCTTGATCAATCATGGTCCATTGTTTATTGAAATCTATCCACTGGGGTCCTAGCAAACATGCCTACACATGCCCAATGTGGGGCCCCTGTAGGCTGCCTGTAGTGAGCCCTCTGGGATTTGCACATCAGGGCGGCATGGGGCCCCAAAGTTATGGGCCTGTGTCGGCAGCCTACACTTTTTACACAACAGACCTATACTTACACATACTTGCCCTAATGCGTAATGGGACCCAAAGTGTTTGCTGCAGTGGCCCGTACTGTCGGCTGCCCCTTACTTGTTACATATAGAAAAATCAACAAAAACATACCTGTAACATATGAAAGAAGAAATTACATTTTAAATGCTGTGAAATATTATTTGTTGGATGAATAAAAAAAATTCCCCCAAAAAATTCCAATCAGCAGTATAGTTATTTATGAAGCATGGTGTCAATACATGAACATTAGACAAACATTTTACAACCAAAAGAGGGTAAACCTTTCATTTAAAAAGGAGCTGATTCTACAATTGTGAGCAAATTTTGCTACTGAACAAATGCATTAATACAAATATAAAATGAACAATCCTTCTGCAAATAAATAACAATGAAACCAGCCCATGTGTACATGTGTTTTGCATGTGTACAGGGGGTGTTTGCTCATGTTGGAGGGAGATGCACCAGGCGTTTCTTGGCACACTTTGGCCTTCTGGATCCACCAGAGGGCGCACGCTTTGCCTTTTCGCCTTCAACAACAGTCTATACCAGTTGTTTCCTTTTGGTGACCCCTAAGATATAATTGTTTCTAAGAGATCACATCACAAGATATCCGATGGAACGCCCAGGGTTTTTTTCCTGGGTAGTAAAATAATATTTTGGGTAAAATGGGTACACCAACGACATTTGTCACCTACTTTTCCTCCACGTTAAGTTTATACTAATTTGGGGACGTGTGTGTGTGTGTGTGTGTGTGTGTGTGTGTCGCTTAAGGCATACCTTTATTTGACACGAAGGTTAATATCTTGTCATTACACCGAATATCTAGAAACTTCCTCGAAACAGATGCGCTCTAGGGCACACCTTTATTACTGGGTGCCTCAAGTCAACGGCCAGAGAGATTATTTTGAACACCTAGCAACAATTCTCAAACTCCAGATTCCTCCCAAAATCTAAAATTATATTTTAAATGAGGACACATTTTTTGAAGAATTGGACAAGCAGATTATGTAGACGTGAACAAAACGTTTGGAACAAAAACGATAAACAATGTTAAAAATCGAGTGCTAGTGTAAGAACATTGTGATTAAACTTGTTTTTGCGTACTTTCCAAGCCTAAAGCCAAAATAACAAATTAACCAAGTGTGACCTCAGCATCTCAATGAACTGCCTACACATGTCGCCACACCCCTAGGTAATTTAGCATCTTTAGTGAGAGGATTGCTCCATAACGTTATTGGTTATGGTGTGACCGACAACACCGAGTAGGCGTTCACAACTTTTACAGTGGCGTGAGTTGCACGCTTACGTTTTCCACTTGCCATTCGCCGGTCATGAAGAACATGTCTTTCTGGAGGCTAGAGAAGTGGAGCTCCAACAGACCGGAGCATAGGACGCCTTGCCCGGGCAGCGCCGCGATGCACTTGCCCTCTTCCAAATCAGACAACTCCAAAAACATGGTCTCGACGAACAGTTCGTTGGATGTTTACAATTACAAGACGCTGGCTTATTCCGGGGGGACGTTGCCCAGAAACCATAGAACGGTAGCAACTTCCTTTTAATATTTCAAAATTGTATTGTCGATTTATGTATGCACGATAAAATAGCATTGCCCGATAATTTTAACAATCATCCGATGCTTTACATAAAGTTGTACTTTGCAATATGTTATCGCCTAATGATTAGAAAAAATAAAAACGTCCACATAATAGGAGTAATACCTGTCATGTATCAATGACACAATACCTAATCAATGGTGTTTTGTGCTAATTTAATCAATGTAACTAAAAAAACGGAGTATTTAACTCGTGCTTTTATTTACGTATTTTTTAACCCCAGGTAGTCTCCCTGTTGCATCCCTTGCTTGTTACTTGCACCCCCTCTCCCACTCACTCACACACACTGGGTGCACGTTTTTATGTAGATTAGTTAGGTGGTTTATGTGTACGAGTGGAGAGTGTTTTTCGAAGGTCTTGAATGTGTGCAAAATTGTCTTAAGTTAGTGGGGCGAACAGGATTCGATACGTGCTAAATGCGTCCCAGAACAAAAAAACATCCACACATCAAGCGATCTGATGTATAACAACGTAAACGATATAGTCCAAAGTAGTGAGTTTATACAGTGGTTGAGATAATTGAGCTGTCAATATAATTATAGTCAAAGCAAACCTCAACCGCACACCATGTCCGAACGAATATGATAACATTTGTCAAATGTAGCCTAGCTGTGTTTTTTTTACGTATGGACATGTCCCTGGTCGGTAATACAGTAATTCGCACTTTGCAGGTAATGTCGTGACTAAGCCATTTCTCACGTGTGGAATTCCTACACGTGATTTGCATGTGTTAAACGTTCGCTAGTGTTGGCACCTCTGGGAATAATGCAGAAGTACGTGGATATTATGCAAGCAATTACCCCATTAGTTACATTTTCGCAGGTGATCAGGGTGCAAACGCTTCACTGAAAACACTATAGAGTACGACAGACGCTGCAGCCTGCAACCATCACGGGCTGTGTGGTTTCTCGTAGCCGTAGCACCAGCCAACGCAACAACAGAATGTGTGTTTACAATTAGCATTGTGTCATTCTAAACCCATCATTTTACGTAATCTCCTTTTATAAATTAAAGACTGAAAGGTTACAGATTCCGAATTTAGCTACAGCGCATGTCAGCTCCATGTGAAGGAGAAACTGAAATTCGTATGTTGTTGACATTAAATGTTTTATCTTTACCCGTGCGTAGACGTTTGAAGATCATTCGAACGGTCTTAGAGTACCTGTAATAACAAATAGTTTAGTTGCAACTTGGTATAATTTTTATATAAATAATTTGGCACATTTTTTTAGGAATTGTGTTTTCCAGATGTATAGAGAGTACATGCTTTGTATATGTGAGTAACTTGGCTTTTAAAAGTTAAATTGTACATTGAATGCATTGTTTCTGCAATGGTTCCTCAGACACTCAATTTGAGGAAACATGGAGACAATGTTGTCAATGCATAATTTAATACCAATAAAAACAGTTCATACTGATAGGTGGGTGCATTGATGCACTGCAGTTTTGGTTGACATCAAGATCAAATTAATCCTGTGCACTTTCAGACAAACCTCTTGTTTTAGGTTTCAGGTACACTGGTCGGTTTAATATTTATTGTCTAATGACAATACATATTAAACCATCACTGTATTCCTCAAATTGAGTATTGTGTAGTGCTGGGGATAACTAACCAGTAGCAAACCAATCACAATAAATATTAAGTAATATGAAATAATATGAATTTATTGTGATTGTTTTGCAACTTGTTAGTTATCCCCAGCACTACACAATCCAATCAAATGTAAGTGGGTTAAACCGTTTAACCAATGTCATTGCTGCATTTCATTAATATTTTTGACCCATTGCCAAATAAATTACAGGTAACTGACAGAATAGTGAAACCTGAAAGTACCTATGATTCATGATGAATGAATGTGATACAGTATATGGGCTTATTTTTCACAGACTAACTTGCCAATGTTAGGTGCCAGATTCACTAGCAGCTAACAGTGTTAGCTAGTTAGCTGTCTAGTTGCTAGTAATCTAGTTAGTAATCACATTTAGCTAGCTACACATGCAAGCTATGGGTTTTTTTTTACATTTGCATATAGACATCAAATCCTCCCTATACCTCCCACTTACCTCTCTTTGTCAGAACTCAATATGGTCAATACCCTTCCCACTCACCATGTGTGAACATTCAAGGCAATACAATAAACAGGCTATATTTTGTTTGGAATCCTGACCTGTCAGTGCTGACTGTGGCCAGCAGACCCATAAGGACCATAACGTCGCCCAGGGAGGGAGGCTGGTTTCTACTCGTCTCATCGCGTAACCTGCAGTCTGCCTGCGCCATCCACGTATGGAGTGCAGTCCTCTGACGCAATGGCTGCAACTCAGCTGGTGGACCACAGAGTGAAAAGAAGCAGTGTCAGGCAGCATGTGCTCCGGAGGAGAGCCCATGCATGTTTGTGTCATGGAGGACGTTGTGTTATTGGTCACTGTCGTTGTGATTGTGTCCCTCTAGTGTCTGAACTTAGGCTTAGCTTGTGCAGTTGGGAAGATACACTACTGGTCAAAAGTTTTAGAACACCCCGATTTTTCCAGTTTTTACTGAAATTTAAGCAGTTCAAGTCCAGTGAATAACTTGAAATGGTACAAATGTAAGTGGTAAACTGCCAGAGGTTAAAAATGTCAGAGTTATAAAAAAAGGCCCTTTTCAGGGAACAAGTAATGGGTTAACAACTTACAGCTGTTCTGTAGCAATGGAAGTAAATTAAGCCATGAAAGTTTATGCAAACAATTCCTACAGGTGTCCCAACTTTTGTTGATTACTTACAAATCCTGTGTCTGTATAAAAGCAGTGTTGGAACAGACTGTGTTACTACATCCTCTGAAGCATTATTTGGGCAATATTGCACTGCAGGAAGTATATTCCTATAATGATGGTGAGAAAAAGGCAATTAACAAAGGAAGACAGACTGATTATTATGACCCTTAAAAGTGTAGGTCTTTCCTTTAGAGAAATTGCAAAGAAGGCCAAGGTGTCAGTTAGTGTCCTACACCATCAAAAGGCACAAACTGGAGGAAACTGACAGGAAGAGGTCTGGCAGACCCAAAGCCACAACAAAATCAGAAGACAAGTTTCTGACAGTCAACAGCCAACAGATAGGCGGCTCACAGGACAACAGCTTCAAGCACAGCTTAACACTGGTTGAAGTAAGGAAGTCTCAGTTTCAACTGTGAAGAGAAGACTTGGAGCTGCAGGTTTGACAGGTTGAGTGGCAGTAAGAAAGCCATTGCTAAGATGGCAAAATAAGAAAAAGAGGCTTGCCTGGGCCATGAAGCACCGCCAGTGGACTACTGAAGACTGGAAGAAGGCTTTATGGACCGATGAATCAAAATGTGAAATCTTCGGTTCATCACACAGGGTTTTTGTACGCCGTTGAGTAGGCGAAAGGATGGTTCCTCAGTGTGTGACACCAACTGTCAAACATGGAGGAGGAAGTGTGATGGTCTGGGGCTCATTTGCTGGATCTAGAGTCGGCAACTGGCACAGAGTGACTAGAACCCTGAACCAAAAGGGCTACCACAGCATTTTGCAGTGCCATGCAATACCCTCTGGTCTATACCTAGTTGGTCAGGGGTTCATCCTACAGCAAGATAATGACCCAAAACATACCTCTAGGCTATGTCAGAAATACCGTAGAAAAAAAGAACAAGATGGTAGGCTTCAAATCATGGAATGGCCAGCACAGTCTCCAGACTTAAACCCCATCGAGCTGGTTTAGGATGAACTGGACAGAAGGGTGAAAGAAAAGCAACTTGCAAGTGCAACACATTTGTGGGAACTTCGACAACGGTGTTGGGAAGAACTTTCCGAACATTATTTGATTTTCATTGTAGAAAGAATGCCACGAGTGTGTTCGGCTGTTATATCTGCCAAAGGTGGCTACTTTGAAATTTAGATTACATTTAGTTAAACAAAACGGTTCCATGATTTCTTTTTTATCTCCAATTGTTTATTTGTTCTACGCTTTCATTTCAGAGTACACTGAAACATTAAACTGTGTAAATTTCAATAAAAACTGGAAAAATGTAGGTGTTATAACACTTTTGACCGGTAGTGTAAGTTGGTGGATTTTTTCAGCACTAGTGCGGGGCCGGTCGGAAAGGTTAAATGGGCAAGATTTGCGACTGGCCATTGTTGTGGAACTGCATTAAAGTTGCTGCATGTGATGGAGAACTGACTTCAGAACTGGCTGGCTGCTGCTTTTTATAGCTTTACTGGCATTTGTTTTTCCTGGTCTGTGTTACTTCAGATAGGCAATGTGTCCAGAAGGAACATTTGCAGGAACAGTCAAGCTTACCAGGCTACATGGCAAATAAACGTCAAAAGTGAATAGCAATAGAGCAGGAGTATTGCGATTAATCGGATTGACTGATTTGACTGTTTCTTTTTGTTGGAATTTTAAGGGAAAGTTGAAAAGATACTAGCTTTGATGAGTGATGTGTTGCTTTTCTGCTAGATGTCCAAGAACAGCAAGGGGTGCAGATGAAAGGCTGTCACTGTTCAGAGACAATAAAGGCTGTCCAATTTGGCGCCCACGCCCCCGGCCCCCCCACACCTCCCGCCACATGAGACCAGCCACATGGCTACAAAGGGCATTGTGAGGACCTTTTATCGGACGACTGGTTAGATTTGGAAGATTTGGTTAGCACAGTATCCATATACAGTCTCTAAATTGCAGTCTGACAAAACCTTCCTCTACAGTACGTGTGGTGAATGGGGGTTTACAGGAAAGTAGTAGCAGTGTGATGTGACTTCCTGTTGCCTTTTATCTCTGTTACCCTCTTCTTTACAGTAATACTTTTAGTTCAGAAGTGTGATAAAAAATGTGAAAAAACTTAGGAAAAGGGAAATTGGTCAAAACAACTTTAGACAATCTGATTCGGATGGAAGGACCATTTAGCGGAGAAGGAGAGCGAGAGCCAGGGGTCTCTCACTCTGGCCCGCTGCCTGTCCCCTCTCTTTGCACACGTGGTAACTGCTCCTTACGGCCCCGCCTCTTCTCTGCCCTGGTCCCTAGATGGTGGAATGGCCTTCCCCTCTTGGTCAGGGCAGGAGAATCTCTAGCTATCTTCTGAAAAATACTGAAAACTCACCTTTTAAGACTTCACCTCAGTTTCTATAAAAAATGTATAATAACCTTTCTCTTCCCTTTGCATAACAGGCATGAATGTCGGCAATGTCACTTTGGATAAAAGTATCTGCCAAATAACTCAATTGTAAAATTGTAAATTGCCATTCAAACCATGGGCCTCGCTGGGACGCCCAGAACCATAGCTTGTCTCCCTAGGCCCACTCACAGTTATCTTTACATTCTGATTGGTGTACCGTTCGCCACCTCAAATCTCTCTCTGCTCCCTATAGGGTGGGTCGTAGACATGGAACTCTGTAACACGCTCACCTGAGCAGCACAGGTAAGCCACCTCTAGTCTTCTGGATGTGTTCTCGAGTGCTGCTTAATAGTCAGACAAGTTTACTGGCTGGGTCCTTATTCAATAGTTACATGACTGCCATTGGCTGAATTAACTTTTTTTTTTTTTTTGGCTCAGAATTTGATTTCCCTTTTATTTCTCAAACGGGGAGGTTTGAGCAATGCTTAATCGAACAAAACATTCCAGAGAATATCAAAATTCGAAGATTTATCCCAATGTGAAACAAGCTTGCTTTTGTCAGCAAACGAGCATTCAGTCCAGTTTGTTTGCTTGTTATATTTTGTGCACATTTGACTTTATTGCAAGAATGTATTTGTGCTAAAAATGAATGCTATATCACACCCATACAGTGTATTAACCAACATCAAAATTTCCCAATTATAAAACATGTGAAATATGTGTTGATATCATTGCCCTGGCCCTGTTAACCAAAACCCCCTCCAAAAGTACAGTGGGCACAATGCTGCACTAACTTGTGTGTGGGGTCGTCTGTATCAAGGCGACAGCTGTGCCTCCTACGCCTTGTTGTGAGTTGCGTAGTTCCTTTTAATCACTCTCAATACGGCCATTGTTTTTGTTCCTCTTTTTTGGTCAAGATATGACGCTTATTGCTCACAATACGTAATCGGTGTGACGTATTTGTAAATTTAGTTTCTCCCATGGGTATTTTTTTTAACCGTTTTGCAGAGCATGAAGAGTTTCACAATGTGCGGGTACTTTCACTCCCTACTGCTTTAGCACAAACTATTAATGTGTCCAAGGTGTGTCCTAACCAAGACTGTACGTGCCTATCAGGAACAGCAGCACTCTTTTTAACATGACATAAACATGACCGAATAAAACCTGGCAAAATGCGAAAGATCCTGAAAAATGGCTGAAATGAGACGAGGAAATCTTGTGTGCTACTGGCACTCTCGTTTTGGAGGTTAGAACGGCATCGCAGTGTAGTAGCACCAGATGGCCCCTGATTTTTAGTACAGTTTTTCATGAACAAAGAGCGGCGTGTCCGTGCAGTTTGTGTTTGAGGGCCCCCCCCCCACTGCATTCTTAATGTGCACAAGGCTTGGGCACTTCTTCTAAACAACCGTTCTTTTGTGTCCAAACCCACAAAGCTGTCAGAAACCTCAGTTCCACCATGTTTTTGTAACTCACAGTTGGACACCCAGGTGATCTGTGATAAATGCGTGATTTCAAAGAATCAGCCTTTTCTTTTTTGTAACCACTGGAAATCACTGAGTATGGAGCGGTGGCTTCTGGGAATTGTTTTTCTTTTTAATCTGACTTTGTGTCTTTTCTGCTCCCTCTCTACCCTGTGTGCTTCATTCCAGGAAAGTCGTTGTCCTGGAGAAAGAAGATGAGGAGGCATTCGGCTTTGAGATCCAGGTAAGAGGATTGTCTGGTTGGGTGGAGATCCCCTGGGATTTGGGTCAGATAACAGGATCCTCCCTGATCCATATTAACCCTCAGATTAAGAGCCGCAGGGGCAGATCACAGATCACCCGGCTTTCACTATGGCCAGATGACTTCATGTGCAGTTCCAGGAGGCTGCGAGGGGGTCATGCTTTTGTTCTGTCAAATTGTTAAAAACCACTCCTCTGTGTGTCCAGTATGGAGACTCATGGGTCTAGACTCTGTGTGACTGGTGTTGTTCTCCTTCCCTCTGTTTGCACATTGGAGTACAGAGTAAGCAGAAAAACTCACATGCTTCAGAAAATCATGGAAAAATCCATCCACAAAAGGAGGAGACTTTAGGTTAAAATATGCAAAAATATACAATTTATTAATTAGGACACGTTGCAAAAATAAATGGTGGCCAAATGTGGCACAAAGGAACAGCGATCAGAAAGTTTCCATCAAGACTTCCGTCAGTGCTTTCATCAGACTATGTTGAAACATATGTAACATATGTGCCACTGTAAACTGAATCTTCTTCCAGCATCTTCTTCCCTAAATAACTGCAGAGGTACCAACCTGTCCTGGCTGAAGCTCCTCTCTCTTCCTTAAAATCTTCTTTCCAATCTCACACGTCCCCCTCCTTAATGCTTCCCCCAGGAAAGGAACAGTTTGTCCAAGCTTCCTCACATTATAATAATATTCATATTATTGTTATTATTATTATTATTACTACTAGTAATGGTAATAGTAGTATATTCTTTATTTCTTATAATAATTTTAGTAATCATCATTGTCATGATTATGCAAAACCCCTTACCCATGTTCTTTATCAGAAAACTGGTTCTATTTTGGAACAATCTGTCTGTCAGGTTTTTTAGATTGAATCCTTGATTTCCTAGTTTGAGCTAGTCTCTCAGGTAGAGGGGTCAGATGTCAGGGTGTGGTGCGTTTGTCCACCCGTGCTGGTTTCGTTTGGGACTCGTTTTGTTTGAAAGTTTGTCTGCCTCATGTAAATTATTTTCCATTTGCATCTCTGACATTTTTTGCATGCTTCACGCCGCAAGGCACCCCCCCCACCCGCTGCATGGAACAATATAAAACCTAACTGAAATATAACTTAATCTCTGGTCACACCTCCATCAGATCTCGATCTCACTCAACAGAACGTCATAGGTCCGTATGCAGGCCTCAGAGATACTAAAGAATTTCTTGTGTGTTTGCAAATGCCCTATGCAGAACTAATGGGGTGGGGCGATGGGGGGGGACCAAAAAAACGACTAGTTTCACTTATTGTGGATAATTTCCTTTCCACTTGTGTTGTTTATGCTGCTTACTTGAGGAATGATGTGCTTGAAGATTGTAGCGTCAAGTGGTTGTTTATCTACTCAAGCTGAATGCACTTTCTGTAAGTCGCTTTGGATAAACGCGCCTGCTAAACGATTGGGATTTTAATGTAATGTAACTTTGACCGCACTCCAAATGTAATGCTGAATGTGGCCAGAACGCTGAGGACAAAGAACGCTCACTGCCTGTAACAGTAAATCGAATATTCTGTTGACAGTGAAAAGACGTTGATACAATGTCAATATGTTACTGTGGTATTACCTGTTCGTTCACTGTCCGAGAGTAGTATAGGCATACTGCTGTACCTCCCTTACCTGTTCCCCCTGTTTACTGGAGGGAGCCAAGCCGCATAAGGTTTAATTCACGCTCTTTGTTTCCGGGGGAAATACCAAAAAAAATTAAAACAGTCATTAAAGTGCCGCAGGACCTGGACTCAGACAGTGGAGAGACAGCCACCAGCGATTCTGCGTTACGGGAGAGCACAGCGGTGGTTAGCCTGGGGAACAGAGAAACAATGACATTTTCTCTTTGTGAAGTTAGTCATCACAGGAAAGCTGAGACATGCCGTCATTGTCGGTGACGTTTTTTTTTCGCATTAAAGATCGCATTAGTGCATTAGTCAACTTGGAATTGACATTGTTTTCGTCTTCGTGTGTGAGGTGGGCATTACGCAAAATGGCAAGGAACTGGTTATGACCGTAATGAACAAGCAATGAACACAGGGTGTGACCATGAATGATAAAAACCCCTTGCTGCGATTGATTACTAGGACTGCATAAATGTAATATTTGTGAGTCCTTAACTTTGACTCAGTCAAATGCACGTTTTTTCTTCACAAAGGCAGTCTGGTGAGTTCAGTCATTTCTCTGCGCTTTCGTACGACGGCGGCAGATCTCAGATCTCCTCAGATATCGAGAGGGGATACAAACGGACAGACTCCGAGGGCAGACAGGCAGACGCAGAGGGCGGACAGGCACAGAGAGCAGGCTCCCCTGTAGGATCCAGAGAAACGATGTTGGTTTATCCCACAGCTGGGTCAAATGCGTGCACCTGTGTAGACCCTGCAGGTGATTTATGAGGGCCCGTCTCCTTGCTGTTCTGCTCCATTTATTAAGCCCATTGCCCAGGTGGAGTGTGTCTCACTATTCATCTTAGAAGCAGGCAGCGCAGGGCTTTGTTCCCAAAGCCTCGGTTGATTTATGGAACAAGGAAGAACAATGAGCATGCCGTGTGCTGGTTAATATACAGTGCTCCCTCTGGCTTTTTTTCTTTATTTTCTGGGAGGACAAAAGCCTTTTGTCATTTCTCAAATTAATTAAACTAATCCACCCCCTTTGCCGTATTTGTTGCTTTGCATTCATTCTTCCTCTACACTAACGCTAATGACATTCACTACATTTTTCATACTTTTTAGAATAGACTCCCATGGATGATCGCCACAGGGAGCAATTGGCATCGTAGCACATCAGCTATGCCACAAAATACTGCTGTTGGCATACCTGTGTCGATGTTGCATTTTATTGGTAATATATTGGCAGCAGAATAGCAATGGTGTCACATAATGGCATGCATTCCCATGAGTAAATTCATTCTGTAACCACGTCCGAAAATGGTGTCTTTTGATCGGCTGCTATAATTGTCATTGTGTTTTGTGTTTCAGACCTACGGTCTCCATCATGCTGACGAGACGTCAGTGGAAATGTGCACGTTTGTCTGTAAGGTCCACACAGACAGTCCCGCCCATCGAGCTGGCCTCAGAGTTGGTGAGCTACTGCACCGCATGTGACGGACTGTTTTACTTGGTGTCTGTCAGTGTAATTGGCTTTTGTGGATGGCAGGGTTGGGTGTTTCAGTTCAGTCAGTCAATTCATTCATTGGATTTCAATTCATTTCCATTCCTGAATTGACTGAATTGAAGTTGAATGATGGATGACATTTACATTCAGGCATTTAGCAGACGCTCTTATCCAGAGCAACTTACAGTTTACGTTTTTACATTCTATCCATTTTTACAGCTGGATATTTGACTGAAGCAATTCAGGTGCCTTGCTCAAGGGTACAACGGCAGTGTCCTACCTAGGAATTAAACCTGCAATCTTTGAGTTACAAGCCACTGCTGGGTGACACTGTATGAAACTACACATTTTCTTTACCAATTTTTATTCCCATCTTATTTTCTTTTTCCTCACAATTTGGAATTCCCAATTGTATTTGAAGGCCCATCTCTTCCATTCAACCTCTTCTGCAAATTTGGGAGAGTGCAGACAAGCACGTGCTCTCCACTGAAGACTCAGTGCTGTCAGCAGCCGCTTTTCACTTCCTCCACCACCTGAGCTGCGCAGCCCTTGCATTTGAAGTGCGCACTTAATTCTCAGCTGAAGCAGTAAGACTGCAGGTGCCTGATCGGCTAGTTGCTGGTGCTTGATGAGACAATACCATCATGGCAATGTGCTGCCAGCCACTGTCATGGTCAGGATTCGATACCTGACCCGTCCACACGCTTAAACCCAGTGTTTTGGCAACCGAGCAGCCCCAAAAACAGCACATTTAAAAGGTCCTTGCCTACAGAAACATGCACACGTGTGCCCACACACGCATATTAACAGATGCATTCTAAAAATGCATAATTTAAAATGAAATTAGCCTTTTTACTCATCCACTGCAGTGACTCTGCCCACCGAATGCAGTTCCAAGGTGAGGCATGGCAGGTGAGGCTGATAAGGCTCTCCCTGTCTCGCCACCCTGTTTGATGACCTGTTGCCTCTGTGTCAATACACGTGGGCCCTCTGGCGCTTTCTGCCGTTGAACCGTTGGACGAACTGCAAACACCACAGAGAGCTTCTCTTTTTTCAGGCAGTTCAAGCCCTGGGAACACAGACCGCTGCGGTGGACTGCGACAGTGCATTACAAAAAGAGAGGCATGTCTCTCTCTTGTCGTCTCCTTCGCTGTCCCTAACGGCTAGTTTCACTTCCTGCATTGCTGAAGTGCTTTGCGTTTAAGTCTCCCTTGTATCTCGGTAGAACGCATAACCTCGCCGGACAATTTCAGAGGCTTGGTGACGGCTGCATTCCAGGGGAAAACAGGCCGTCTCACTATTCAAGACTGAAACCAATTTTTTTGCTTATTAGCGATTAGACATCTCAAGACGTTCAATGACCGACTCAAACATTCAACCAGGGGAAAACACAGGGAAATTGAACAAGGACACACATTTGTCTAAAGAGACAAAAACAGTACAAATAAATAAATAGTACAGCAACCCTCCCATCAGTTGCATGGCTATGTTAGAATGATTGAACACGCTTTAATGGCTGTGCTTGCTTCAGAGGAGAGGACGAGCAGTATGCCAGGTGTTCTGTGTTGACTTTACACCACATTTAAAAAAAGAAAAAAAACACACTAACCTTTTCTTTCCCAGTGTTACAGGTATGATACGCAGACGCCTGCAATGATGTCTATTGCTGTATTACTGCACTGATATTTTGTGCTAACTATGATTGTTCTTACCATGTATTAATGCACATCTTGTAAGTTGCTCTGGATAAGAGCGTCTGCTAAATGCTTAAAATGTAAATGTAAAGTACACCAAGATGTGGCGGAGCACGGTCTTCAGTCATTGTCACCGTCAATGAGAACTTGTTCTCACTGAACTGAGCTACCTGTTTAAATAAAGGTAATCATACACCCATTAATCACAAGCAACGTTTATTACTCCAGAGAACGGGAGTCAGGGGCAACTGACAGCAAATGACTGCAGCAGCAGCAATAAAAAGCTCAATGATATGTTGATGCAGATCTTTTTGATTGGCGTGTTGCAGGGGACACCATCTCAGGTGTCAATGAGGCCAGCGTTGACGGGTTTCGACATCAGGAAATTGTTCAGCTGATAAGATCCTGTGGCAACACTATCAGGTAAGCAGTCTGCACTGAGGAAGTGGGCTGTAGGAGGAACAGGATCTAACTGTTAGCAGCCAGTCCTTCTCCCTAACTGACAAACACTGACTTCTGTGCTGGTGTTCGGTGTGTGACCTTTGACCTTCTGTCCTGGAGGTAAATCCGTAATTAGTCAAGATAACACACTCCTCTGTTCCTTTGCTTTGGTAAATTGTCAGCTGGGGCAGGCTTGTGAAAAACATATTCTCGTTTTTGCTGGATTAAAAAACACCTGCAATAATAATAATAAAAACATTTTGGTGAATTTGTAGCATTGTTTACTCGTATTATAATGGAAAAAAGGTAAATGAAACATAATATAAAAATATGCCTCGGAATACCAGTATATCATAAA